>CM076577.1:97476556-97825757 GCA_034641835.2 Pinus albicaulis
GCTCTGACGCACAAATTTATGAGTTTATATGCTACTGTACCAATATCTATGCAATTCTAACTACAACAAAGATAAAATGGAAGCAAAATAAAAGAAATAAATTGAAATGTAAACAAACTAGCTACAATGGCATAAAAATAAGCATGGATACACAAGAGAGACTAAGGATAATGGATTGGGCCCTAAACCACAAGCCTAGTCCTTTGAAACTAAATCAGTGAAGGAAAATATGAATACTAATCTTATTCTAGAAAATAGTTTCATTACATAATCATAAAAGTCTCAAAAACCTATTACAAGAGCTAACAGTCTACTAGCTTCCTTCAAAGTTTGAATCCTAATGAGCTCTTGATCTGCCCGACTTAACCTAAATAGTAGCTACCAAAAAATCCCTAAAAAGTAGGTGATATATCCCATTTGACTGCAAGATAATTGGAGCTTTGGTGCACTTGATCTCCCACTTGCTTGGCTGCCTTTTGGAGTTAAGGAGGTGGACAACCCTCCTAGAATCTCTCCTTGCTGTCTACTCTGAGCTTTAATTGAAAAATCTTCAACAAAAGTGGAATATCTTCGTGATTATCCTGCATTTAAACCATATTAGGCATTCGAAGTATGACAAGCCTTAATCACCATCTACACTAGCAACATATGACCATAATCTAATTAAATGTGAGAAAAAGAGTCTAATAAGGCTAAAAAGGTGACAATTAATCTCTCCAATTATACCTAATGACGTAGCTCATTAGATACTCCTTTCTAGTTATAATTACATGTTGTGTGTGTCTATATATATATATATATATATATATATATATATATATATAACACATGTAATTGTATAGATAGGTTAGGAAGTAGAAAATGGCATACATACACACATTACTTGCTTTTATTTTATTCACTAGAGTAAGATGGAAATCTATATAAAAAAAAATTGTACAAACAAATTTTTTTTTTGGGTTCGATGTTGCAGCAAGAGTGTTGTGTTGGCATAAGTCACAGATATTCATCATTCTAGGTATATGAGATGAAGGAAAAAACTCATGGCAGGTCCCGCCCAACACGTTATACCTTAAAGGAAAGATTGTCAGTACATAAACAAAAGAAAAACTAATTCTTATAAAGGAAGGAATTTTTTATGCTCAAACTGTCATGTTGCAAAATTTTGGAAAGAAGAACTTTATTTTTTATATATGTTGATATTGCAAGAAATTAGCATAATAATTTCTATGTGTTGGAACATGATTTTACATTGGGAAACAAGCAGATAAACGGTAATGAAGAAATTAATTTTCCAAAGTAAAGACTTTCGATTCTAGTGGTATCAACAGACATCCAAGTGTAAGTAAGAAAATAAAACTCTCTTGCATGCAAGTAAAAAATGCGATTGACAAGCCCTCATATTTACATATATAGATACATACAAGAAAAGTAAGATCCAAGAAAACACACACATATATATATATATATATATATATATATATATATTGAATAAGACTAATTCTATTAAGTAATCATATGGTACAAACTGTAGTTACAGTCAAGAGAAGATAGAAAGGGGGGATGCTGGAAATGATAAATTATCAACCTCGGTCCCAAAAATTAAACAGGTGTTAAGCAAAAGAACCAACAAGTGTAGCAAGAAAGCGAAAAGAGATATTCATTGGAATCTACCTAGAATGGGTTGAATCCTCCATGTGGCATTTTTTTCCTTTCTTTTTGTTAACTTTGACCTAGCTAGTCTGGTGTGGATGGGTGAGAACCATTTGAAGGTTGTTGCTAACTGAAGGGAGAACCTCCTTATTCGAATCGGAGGAGGAGGAATCATGAGTTTGTTTCTGTGTATTCGAGGTAGTATTATGTCCTTTAGGGTAAACCGAGGGCGAATCCTTCGTCTGTGCTACAGTCGAGGGTGAGTCCTTCGTTTGCATTGCAACCTCCACTTCTGCCTCAGTCTCCTCTCCATCTAAGCTGAAGGAATCAATATCATCCATGGGGGGTGGATCACATGGTTTCCAACTTTTAGATTTCTCTTTTTGATTACTTTTCTTCTTTTGGGCGAGGAACATAGAGAAAGAGTTATGAAGGCACCCTGTTTGATGGCAGTGGCGGAAACGGAAGGTGGTATTCTCATAATCCGAGGTATGCATCCAAAGGAAATCCCCTATTTTGAGATTGATTTGATCAGGCAGACCTTTTCTCATGTCTATTGTTGAGGTTCAACAAGATGATGATCCTACACTAGGTGGGGCCCACATGATATTTTTAGGTGATATGTCTATTTTTAGAATTTGGAACAAAGTCTATTTTTAGCAGTAATCTATTTATAGATGGTTGAGAAAATTGCATGGATGGATGGGCGTCTAATTTTGGAATGCATGTGCGAAGTTGTTTCGTGGAATGCATGTCTAAAATTAGAATGCATGTATATTATTGTTAGCCCTTAACAATAATTAGACAATAAATAATTATCTATTTTCAATGAGAACTCGAAAATAGTTAACTAAAGTGGAAAATCAGTTAGCTAAGTGGATTTTGATTTGAATTGGTTGGTTGGTGGACCTTGCAGTGGACTTCGTTGTAATTGAATGATACAAAGTTGTAACATAGTTGGATGTGTAGTTATGTGAGTTGTTATTTAGTTTAACTCAGTTAAGTGAGTTAAACTCAGTTGTGCTAGTTGTAACTAAAGATACACTAGTGAAATATCAGTGAATTAAATATTAAATTAATTCACATGGAGTGATCTCACATGCAATTGAAGAAATACTAATGTTAACTACATGCATGTCAGATTCAGTGGAGACCCAGTTGAGAGATAGGTGAAAGGGCTTGGTTGACTATCAGTTGTGACTATAGTGGTGCATTCAATGAATCTGCACACACATTGGAGATGCCAATGAGTATTATGCAATCAAGGCAAGGCAATATCAAATTCATTCAAGGATCTTCATCAACAGGGATTGCGCAGTGGAGGCAGGCTGTCAGGAGGCAGTAAATTGGTGCATGTGTGAGCCAATTTTTGTATGACAGTGTGAGACGATTGTATATTTTACTGAGAGATATTGGAGTATATTTTTGTATGATATTATTTCATAATCCATGATATACATAATATATGATAGTTGGGGTTTTTATCTTTATGCTTTCCTGGTAAAAACTTCTGTGTTATGTGCAATTGATTTTTCTTCATGTGTTTGCAATTGGCGATTAAATTTTCGCAAAAGAATAAGTAGAAGGATTCTGTATTTAACTGTGGATATAATTTTTAGATATGGAGAGTTTGTTATTACATCATAGTATTAATAAAATTTCTACATGGTATCGGAGCTAAGAAATTTTCAATATTGAAGCAATAGATGAGTTTTGTTGTTGGAAACTATTCGAATTTGCTGCAAGAATTTCTTGGTGCGACAGTTGAGTAAACATCAAAATGGATTTCAATGGTTTGCGGTTAGAGTATGAAATTGAGGGAAAATTGAAATACATTTCATGGAAGGATAGGATGGATGCGATGCTTTAAGATAATTTCTTCATGGAATTCATCGACAGTGATGTTCCTAAGCCCACTTCAACGGATGCTGCATTACTTGACTCATGGAAAAAGAAAGTAGAGAAGACGAGAAAAATTCTGTTGGAAGGTGTGAGAGACCATATTTTCTCAAAAATTCATGGGAAAGCCACTCCATTTGCAGTGTGGAAGGCTTTGGCAGACCTTTTCCAAAGCAACAGTGACCATAGGAAATTGGCACTGAAGGATAAACTCAAAAAAATAAAAATGGAGAAGGGAGACAATATTCATAAGTATCTCATAAGTTTGTCCAATGTAGGGATGAGATGTGGAGTGTGGGAATCACTATTTTTGATGATGATTTGGTGAGCTTGGCTCTCTTGGGACTTCCTAAGAGTTGGCACAGTTATCAATACTCTGTCAACGGACAGGAAAAACTGCAGGATTGGGAACGACTGTGGTTAGATCTAGTGCAGGAGGAGTTTAGGCGGAACACTAGGGATGGCTCTTCATCAAAGCATGATGATGAAGAGGAATGTGCTTTGGTTTCCAAAGGAAGGAAAGGGAAGGGGAATAAATTCCACTCAAAATCTGAGGCTAAAGTCAAGAAGCTGGATGTGTCCAAGGTGAAGTGTTTTCACTGTCATGAACATGGGCATCTCGCCACTAACTGCCCACAGAAAAAGAAGAACAAGAAGGCTACTGGAGCTGCAGCGAGTGAGGCCCTTGCCTCGCAATTTGAACTTGATTTATCTTTGATCGCATGATTAGTTTCAAGCGCAATGGGATCGGTGTGGTATATTGATAGTGGTGCTTCCTTCCACATGACGGGAGATAAGGAGCTTTTCAGTGACTTGGAGGAGAAAGATCTCCAATTGCATAAAGATATGGGTGACGATGGACGATAAAATGCAACTGACATTGGTACCATTACCTTTGAGAGGGATTCAGGTAAACCATTTCTATTAAAATATGTTATGCATGTTCCAGGTCTAAAGAAGAACTTGGTCTCAGTCGTGATGTTGGAGGACAGAGGTTATGACATTGTTTTCAACGATGGAAAAGATTTCCTATGACATAAAACAACGGGTCAAACCAAGAGGATAGGGATTCAACTCAAGAATCTCTACAAGCTGGAAGTAGATGGCTACATTGCAATGGTGGGCAAAGAAGAAGAAGTGGTGAGCCGGGATGAGGGCGAATTATGGCACAGGTGATTGGGCCATCTTCACCATGGTGCCCTGAAGATTTTGTAGTAGATTTCTACTGGAATTCCCAAGGGTACACTTCCGCAGATAAATCAGTGCAAGGGATGTACTATGGGTAAGTTTTTTAAGACCACCTTTCATGAAAAGGAGAACTGTTCTTCATGGATCCCAGAGAGAGTTCACACAGACGTGTGTGGACCATTCTCAGTTGCTTCAACAGAAAAACACAGGTATTATGTTATTTTTGTTGATGAATATTCTTGTAGATGCTGGATCTTCTTCATGCAGAAGAAAGATAAAAAATTCTCAGAGTTTTGTGAGTTTAAAGCATTGGTGGAGAAAGAGTCGGGTAAGCAATTTAAGGCTTTGCGGAGTGATAATGGTGGTGAGTACATCTCGAACGAATTCAAAGACATCTATAGCAAAGAAGGAATTCGAAGAGAACTCATAATGCCTCATAACCCATGGAAAAATGGGGCCGCGGAGAGGAAGAACAGAATGATCGTGGGTGTTGCATGAGCTATGCTGCATGATTAAGGCCTACTAATGCACTTGTGGGCGGAAGAATGCAACACTTCAGTTTATGTGCAAAATTGTTGTCCTCATAGAGTACTTGGCATGAGTACACCTGAAGAAGCTTTTACTAGTAAGAAACCGGATGTTTCTCACTATAAGATTTTTGGCTCATCTGTTTATGTGCATGTGACCAAGAACGTCAGGAAGAAGCTGGAGCTAACTGCTGAAGTTAGGATATTTGTGGGGTACACAGAAACACCCCATAACTATCTTGTGTATTTTCCATATAGTCTAATGACTATGGTGCGACAGGATATAAAATTCGATGAGGAGAAAGCCATGAAGTTGTTGCTTGAGAGGGAGCTATACTTGCATGTAGAGGAGGAACTACTTGTTCCCAAATATGAGTCTTTAGATGTGGATCAGCCATAGGAGGAGGTTCATGGAGTGTAGGATTCCACTCATGCATATCCAAACATCAGAACTAGTAGAAGGCGCACCACATAAGCTGAGAGGTTGAAGCTTGATGCAGCATAGAATGTAGGAGTCCCTACTTCACAGTGCAGACAGAGACAGTCTCCTGACTGATTCATTGGATACATGGTTCTCATGATAAAATTTATTGTGACTGAGCCATCTTCCTTTCAGGAAGCAGTGCAGGAGCCCACATGGGTAGTTGCAATGGTGGAGGAGTATGACTCCATTGTCAGAAAAATTGCTTGGGAAATTTTTCCAAGGCCGGTTGATAAATCAGTGGTAGGTTCAAGATGGATCTAAAAGGTAAAGCAAGCTATTGATGGGAGTTTTGAGAAGTATAAGGCAATATTTGTGGCCCGGGGCTTCTCACAGATCAAGGGGATTGATTATGAAGAAAACTTTACTCCTGTCGCACGATATTCTTCCATAAGGACCATCCTTTCTCTCTTAGTGCAGATGGGTTGGAACATTCATCAGATGGATGTGAAGACTGTGTTACTTAATGGGATCACTGAGGAAGAAGTGTACATTGAGCAGCCTGAAGGATTTGATATCTTCAGCAGTAAGTCGCATGTTTGCAGACTCAAAAGAGCGTTGTATGGGCTGAAGCAAGCACCCCATGCTTGGTACACTCGGATCGACAACTATTTCACTGGACTTGGCTTCACCAAGAGTGAGGCGAATGCAAACCTATACCAGATTGTGGTGGAGGGTAAGATTTTAATCATTTTTCTTTATGTTGATGATTTAATATTGACTGGTGATTAGCAGCTGATACACTCATGCAAGGAGGATCTTGTAAATGAGTTCGAGATGAAGGATATGGGCCTCCTTCACTATTTCCTTGGATTGGAAATATGGCAGTGAGAAGGTGAATTGTTTGTGTCTCAAGGAAATTATGCAAGGGAGATATTCGGTAAGTTTCAGATGGAGGGTTGCAAATCCATGGATACTCCTCTTCCATATGGAGAGGTGGTGGATGCTACTGTCTATTGATAGTTGGTGGGTTCGCTCATGTATTTATTTAATGCAAGACCGAACATATGCTATGCAGTGAACCAGCTTAGCCAATTGATGGTTAAGCCTACCAGGCTCTTTTGGAAGGCAGGCAAGCATGTCATGAGATATCTCAGGGGCACATCTGAGTATGGCTTATGGTATAGATAGATGGATGAGGTGAAGTTTCATGGCTTCCCAGATGTAGATTGGGCAGGTAGCCCAAAGGACAGAAAGAGCACATCAGGAGGGGTTTTCAGTATCAGATCTACAACTGTTTCTTGGTACAACAAGAAACAAAGATTCATGGCACTTAGTTCAGTATAAGTAGAATACATGGTAGCAAGTCAAGCTACATGTGAGGCTACCTGGATGAGGAAGATCCTGGTCGATTTGTTCGGTTCTCATTTAGATCCTATAGTGATTCATTGTGATAATTAGAGTTGCATTAAAATCACGATTAATCCTGTGTTTCATGAGAGATCTAAGCATATATATATCTGGCATCATCATATCAGAGATTGTGTGCAACAGAAGATCATGTTGCTTCAGTGCATTCCTACGGAAGATCAGGATGCAGATATTCTAATGAAGGCGCTCACCAAGAGAAAATTCGAATATCATAGAGACAGGATCAGGGTGAAGGATAATCCCTTTCTTGTTGAGAGGGAGTGTTGAGATTCAACAAGATGATGATCCTATTGAAAATTAAGCACCTACACTAGGTGGGGCCCGTAGGCTATTTTTAGGTGATATGTCTATTTTTAGAATTTGGATCAAAGTCTATTTTTAGTAGTAATCTATTTATAGATGGTTGAGAAAATTGCATGGATGGATGGGTGTCTAATTTTGGAATGCATGTGCGAATTTGTTTCGTGGAATGCATGTATAAAGTTAGAATGCATGTCGATTATTGTTAGCCCTTAACAATAATTAGACAATAAATAATTATCTATTTTCAATGAGCACTTGGAAATAATTAATTGAAATGGAAAATCAGTTAGCGAAGTGGATTTTGAGTTGAATTGGTTGGTTGGTGGACCATGCAGTGGAATTATTTGTAACTGAGTGATACAAATTTGTAACAGAGTTGGATGTGTAGTTATGTAAGTTGTTATTTAGTTTAACTCAGTTAAGTGAGTTAAACTCAGTTGTGCTAGTTGTAACTAGTTGTAACTAAAGATACACTAGTGAGAGATTAGTGAATTAAATATTAAATTAATTCAAATGGAGTGATCTCAAATGCAACTAAAGAAATAATACTATTAACTACATGCATGTTAGATCCAGTGGAGACCCAGTTGAGAGATAGGTGAAAGGGCCTGGTTGACTATCAATTGTGACTATAGTGGTGCATCAATGCATCTACACACACATTGGAGATGCCAATGAGGATTGCACAGTCAAGGCAAGAAAAGATCGAATTCATTCAGGGATCTTCATTAGCAGGGATTCGCAGTGGAGGCAGGCTATTAGGAGGCAGTAAATTGGTGCATGTGTGAGCCAATATTTGTATGACAGTGCGAGACAATTGTATATTGTACTGAGAGCTCTTGGAGTAAATTTTTGTATGAGATTGTTTCATGATCCATGATATACATACTATATGATAGTTTGGGTGTTTAGCTTTATGCTTTCTGGGTAAAAACTTCTATGTTATGTGCAATTGATTTTTCTTCATGTGTTTGCAATTGGCGATTAAATTTCTGCAAAAGAATTAAGTAGAAGGATTCTGTATTTAACAGTGTATATAATTGTTAGATCAGGAGAGTCTGGTAATACATCATAGTATTAATAAAATTTCTACATATATTTCAGCACATATTATTCCATAGGTGTATATTCCTTTCTCCCCCCTGAAGGGATCTGTTTCCAGAAAGTGGCCCTGGGTGTTTCCAATTCCTTGGAAGATAGAGTAGTGCCATAGATGCGCAGGTAAATTTGGAAGCTGGACCCATATAGGTAGCTTGGTGATGACTGCCATGGAGGGGTCAAAGTCTGGGAACTAGAGGTGAGAAATAGCTCTGCTGTTCCCCAAAACCATGAGCCTTCTGTTAAGGATTTTTGGTAATATTCACTAAAGGAAAACACCACTATGAAGAAACCCTTTGAGTAGAAGACAACCTTGCATTTTTTGGTCCAATTAGAGATGATCCATTGGTAGAGATCTTGTTGTGTAACCAGCTCCAAAAATAGAAGAAAAAAGATATGAACGCCTTAGAAATAAGCCACTTCGAGGGGGCAACCTCCAATACATTACATAAATGAACAATTCTTGGATGATACAATTTAAAAAACATCCTTTCTATATATAGGAGTCCATGGGGCCATGATGTAATCCTAGTGGGCCACAATGTAATCCTAGCCGACCTAACAATAATAATTTAAGGGCACAATAATAACCAAATGGGGGTTACAAGGGTACAATAATAACAATAAGGGGGGATACATTAACATAATAAGGGGCTACACTTTTAATATAGGGACTTAACATGCCCCTCTCCTTCAAACAAGTGTTGTCCTCAACGCTTGATTATTTCTTGATGCTTCTGTATAAAATTCTCATCCTCCCATGTGAAATCTTCTACAGGAAAGTTCTTCCACTTACTGAGATACTCTGAAATTGATCGTACTTTTCGAGTTCTTGTTTCTATGACTGCTTCATAAATTCTTTCGATGTCATGTTGATCTTCCTGTTGTTTCATTAGATTTTGCACCAAAGTTGGGTTATCTTTTGAGAGTTGGAGAACTTTTTGTTGATGCTCGATGTGATCTTCCAATAATTTATCATCCATATTTGCTATTATTTGATCCTTCAAACCATCCAACTTAGCCTCCATTTCTACTCTGAAATTTTTTGATAGGTCTCTCAGGATTTCTCAGCCTGTTTCCATGAATTTTAAGGTCTGACCTTACGAAGAGAAAACTTACCTGCCCCAAAATACGATGACTGTTTGGAGCTGGCGCTCCTAGCACAGCTGATATCTCCTCAAATATTGCGAACCAAGATCTGAATTTTTTAGACAACCTTCCTCAAGATTTCAGCTTCGCACCCTAGAAATTTCAGCTTCTGAAGCTTCGTAGAAAAAACGTTATAGCGAAAATGCCACGATGACCTGTTTGGAGCGGCGAAACCCTAGAATCCCAAAGCTCTGATACCAAATGTTGTGTAACCAGCTCCAAAAAATAGAAAGAAAAGAGATATCAATGCCTTAGAAATGAGCCACTTCGAGGGGGAAATATCCAATACATTACATAAATGAACAATTCTTGGATGATACAATTTACAAAACATCCTTTCTATATATAGGAGTCCATGTGGCCATAATGTAATCCTAGTGGGCCATAATGTAATCCTAGCCGACCTAACAATAATAATTTAAGGGCACAATAATAACAAAATGGGGGTTAAAAGGGTACAATAATAACAATAAGGGGGGATACACTAACATAATAAGGGGCTACACTATTAATATAGGGACTTAACAGATCTGTTGTGCAGGGCCAGAGTCCATTGAATCGGCAGATGATGGAAGATTTAGAAAATTTTTGAAGTTGATCTTCAAGATTTGGGTGGGAGATTTCTATGGAGGGAACTTCCTCTAGTTTATTGACCAAAAAGGGCTTGGGAGCCTAAAAGGGTTGAGCAACTTTATTGGGAGGTTGTGCATAGACAACATCCTTATAAGAGAAAGATGGGGCAGAAGAAGGTTGCCCGGGTGCTCCCCCTCGTAGACAAAAGGTTAAAACTACAAAAGCATCTCTTTCAATATTATAAAAAGAGAGGGGAAGAGGTTCCTATAGATTTTTACCGCCATAGAGAAATCGCTGAAGAGTTGAGGGAATCCCTAGCTTGTGTTCGAGTGCATGTGCTAGGCTTTGGATCAGATCCGTTGAGCACACCCATTGAAGTATTGATTTTCTAGAGGATATTGAGATCTGAATCTGATAAAGAGGGGATGAGAGATCTAAGTAGTGTTGGCTGTTAAAGCTTAGCTCAGAGGCCGGAGTGACTATCATGTTCAGCTCGCTGCAGTCCAAGGCAACCTCTGTTCTTTTTCCCGTTCCCCTGGTGCGAGGAGTGCTCTGACTTGAAAGCTCCGAGGTTTCCCACAAGAATGGTGGACTGATGGGCCCAATAGAGCGATCACTGCCCTATGCGCTATCAGGATTGGCGCAAAGACTCTTGGCGACCTTCATATTTTCCATGGGAGAGGATACTATTCCTATCTGGTCTATGTGGAAACCTAAAGCCTACTCAGGGGTGGACGCCGTAGCCTAGTGTTTTTCAAGGAGCTGCTCAGGAAAAACCGTCGCCGCCTAGTCATTTGCAGTGGGGGTAGAGTATGCTAAGAACCCATATTTCAAATCATCCTCCGTGAAGCATTGATTGACACAAGGCTTGGTTAAGAACTAGAGTGTGTGTAACTTCAGTCTTCCGAGATCCGCAGGGCCGAGAGCGGGCTTGGTGGTGGCAGAGAGAAGGTCATAGGTGCAGAAAACCTTAGGGTTTGTTAAGGCCATCACGTTGATAATGCTTCAAACATCCCAAGAAAACATAAATTATTAATGGACCCTTCTTCAAATACATCATTTCACCTCAAGAAGAGGAAAATAACTTATATTCAATTGAATAGAGATAACTAGTTGTCAATAATCCACCTTTTATTCAAAGGATAACAGTGTTGGCCTATAACCATTCTTCTCTTTTAAAGAAAAAGTATATCTAAATTTCTTCTATATCAATATGTTACAACTCTAAATACAAACCCAAAGACCCTTTCTCAGGAAGGGAGTTGGGCCAAGAGGACGAGAAAAAAACTTGGAAGAGGAACAAGAAAGTATTAAGGAAACTTATTTTTGGTGAAATGAGGCTTGAAAATGTATAGAAAAATTTCGAACACCCATAAATATGGCTGCACTAGAATCCCATGGGACAGAAAGACAATGATTCATAGCTAGTATCTTGTGGGAGAGAAAGATAATGATTATTAGCTGGACCTAGTGGGAGATAAATACTGGTTCGAACCAAAGTCAATGAGTAGGATGTTGCTCAAGGGTTTAGATGAGGAAAAAAAATCTCTACAAGGAATTCCTAGAATTGTTTTCTGTTAATAAGAGAAGAGCTCGGTGGTAGTCAACAAGGACACTGACTTATAGTTGGGTGGACTATAATAGCCCGTCTTACATTCTCGAGAAATATAGCTAAGTACTATGTAAAAATTTTCTATTTGTTGAGAATGTTTTATTGGAGTATTTACTAAAGATAAACTATGTAAATAGATTCGAATACGGGTTTCTATTTATAAAAGAGGATTTTTTTATTTATGAAAAGACTAACCCTGACTTGGAAGGAAAAGATACAATAGTATGTGGAAAATAAAGTATTGGTAAGGAATTTTGGTACAATAAAGTATATTCTTAGTAACTATATAATCATGTTAGGAAGTAGAAAATTGGATACATATGTAAGTTACTTGTTTTTCTTTTATTCACTAGAGTAAGATGGAAAACTCTACAAAAAAAAAAGTGTATAATTTTTTTTTGGGTTAGATGTCGCAACAGGAGTGTTGTGTTGGAATAAGTCCCAGATTTGCATAATTCTAGGTATAGAAGAGGAAGGGAAGAACCCATTACAGATCCCACCCAACACACTATACCTTAAAGTAAATATCTTCAATACATATGCAAAATAAAAACTAACCTATAAAGGAAGGGATTTTTTCTGCTCATACCCTCATGTTGCAAAATTTTGGAAAGAAGAACTTTATTTTTATATATGTAAATATTGTAGGAAAGTAGCATAATAATTTCTACGTGTTGGAACATGGTTTTACATTGGGAAACACGAAGATAAAATATAGAGAAGAAATTACTTTTACAAAGTAAAGACTTTTGATTCTAGTGTTATCAACATACATCCAAGTGTAAGTAAGAAAACAAAAGTCTCTTGCATTCAAGTTAACAATACGACTAGAAAGCCTTTGTATTTACATATAATGATACATAAAAGAAAATTAAGACCCAAGAAAACATAAATTATTAATGTTCCCTTCTTCAAATACATCATTTCTCCTCAAGAAAAGTAAAATAACTTAAATTCAATTGAGCTGAGATAACCCTTGTCGAGAATCCACTTTTTATATAAAGGATAACAGTGTTGGCCTGCAACCATTCTTCTCTTTAAAAAAATAAAATTTCAAAATTTATTCCATATCAACTTGTTGCAAGTATAAACACAAATCCTAAGACCCTTTCTCAAGAAGGGATTTGGGCGAAGAGGACGAGAAAAAAACTGGAAGAGGAACAAGAAAGTATTAAGGAAACTTTGTTTCAGTGAAATGCTGGCTTGAAAACGTATAGAAAACTTTCGAATGACCATAGCTCTAGCTGTATTAGAATCCCATGGGAGAGAAAGACAATTATTCTTAGATAGAATCTTGTGGGAGAGAAAAACAATTATTCGTAATTGGACCTAGTGGGATATAAATACTAGTTCGTACCCAAGTGAATGAGTAGGATGCTGCTTAAGGGTTTAGAGGAAGAAAAAAAAAACTCTACAAGGAATTCCTAGAATTTTTTCTTGTTAGTAAGAGAAGAGCTCAAGGGTAGTCAATAAGGATACCTACTTATGGTTGGTTGGACCATAATAGTCCTTCTTACATTCCTGGGAAATTTATATAAGTATTCTGTAAAAATTTGTTATTTGTTGAGAATGTCTTACTAAAGTAGTTACTAAAGATAAATTATGTAAATAGATTAAAATAAGGGTTGTTGTTTAGAAAAGAAGATTTTTTATTTATGAAAAGCCTAACCCTCACTTGGCACAAAAATCTACATTAGTATCTGGAAAATAAAGTACTGGTAAGGCATTGTGGTACAAGAAAGTATATTTTCATCTCAAAGTCATATAAGGAAAGAAATATTGTAAATGAGTAATGTGGATACTACTTTCTAGTTATAATTACATGGTAGAGATAGAATATATATATATATATATATATATATATATATATATATATATATATATATATAAAAAGACACACATTACTTGCTTTTCTTTTATTCACTAGAGTGAGATGGAAAAATTTAGAAAAAAAATTGTACAAACATTTGTGTTGGCATAAGTCCCATATTTTAATCATTATGGGTACATAAGAGGAAGGGAAAAATCGATGGAAAGTACCACCCAACACACTATACATTAAAGGAAATATCATGAATACATAAACAAAAGAAAAACTTATTCTTATAAAGGAAGGAATTTTTTATGCTTAGACCGTCATGTTGTAAAATTTTGGAAAGAAGAACTTTATTTTTATATATGTCGATATTGCAAGAAAGTATCGTAATAATTTCTACATGTTGGAACATGATTTAACATTGGGAAAAAAGAAGATAAACTGTAGTCAATATATTACTTTTCCAAAGTAACAACTTTCGATTCTAGTGTTATCGACATACATCCAAGTGTAAGTAAGAAAAAAAAACTCCCTTGCATGCAAGTAAAAAAGTATGATTGGCGAGCCATTATATTTACATATACAGAGACATACAAGAAACGTAAGACCCAAGAAAACATAAATTATTAATGGACCCTTCTTCAAATACATCATTTTGCCTCAAGAAGAGGAAAATAACTTAAATTGAATTGAACAAAGATAACCCTTGTCAATAATCCACCTTTTATTTAAAGGATAACAATGTTGGCCTACAACCATTCTTCTCTTTAAACAAATATATATATATATATATATATATATATATATATATATATATAAATTTCTTCCATATTAATCTGTTGCAAGTCGAAATAGAGACCCTAAGAACCTTGTTTAGGAAGGGATTTGGGCCAAGAGAATGAGAAAAAAACCTGAAAGAGGAACAAGAAAGTGTTGAGGAAACTTTTCTTCGGTGAAATGCTGATTTGAAAATGTATAGAAAACTTTTGAACGACCATAACTTTGGATGTACTAGAATCCTGTGGGAGAGAAAGAAAGTGATTCTTAGATAGTATCTTGTGGGAGAGAAAGACAATGGTTCTTAGCTAGACCCAGTGAGAGATGAATACTGGTTCGAACCCAAGTGAATGAGTAGGATGCTGCTCAAGGGTTTAGAGGAAGAAAAAAACTCTACAAGGAATTCCTGAAATTGTTTCTTGTTAGTAAGAGAAGAGCTCGGGGGTAGTCAACTAGGAGATTGACTTACGGTTAGGTGGACCGTAATAGTCCTTCTTACATTTTTGGGAAATATAGATAAGTATTCTGTAAAAATTTCCTATTTGTTGAGAATATCTTACTGGAGTAGTTACTAAAGATAAATTATGTAAATATATTCGAATAAGGTTTGTTGTTTAGAAAAGAGGAATTTCTATTTATGAAAATCCTAACCCTGACTTGGCAGGAAAAGCTACAATAGTATATGGAAAATAAAGTAATGGTAAGGCATTATGGTACAATAAAGTATATTCTTAGTATCTCTATAAACATGTGATGTAGAAAATGGCATAAGTCTGAGATTTGCATCATTTTGGGTATAGAAGAGGAAGGGAAGAACCCATGATCGGTCCCGCCCAACACACTATACCTTAAAGGAAAGATCGTCAGTACATAAACAAAAGAAAAACTAATTCTTATAAAGGAAGGACATTTTTCTACTTAGACTATCATGTTGCAAAATTTTGGAAATAAGAAATTTATTTTTATATATGTATATATTGCAGGAAAGTAGCATAATAATTTCTACGTGTTGGAACTTGATTTTACATCGGGAAACAAGAAAATAAACTGTAGCGAAGAAATTACTTTTCCAAGGTAAAGACTTTCGATTCTAGTGTTATCGGAAAACATCCAAGTGTAAGTAAGAAAAAAAAACTCTCTTGCATGCAAGTAAAGAATACCATTGGAGAGCCCTTAAAAAAAAGATAATTAAGACCCAAGAAAGCATAAATTATTAATGGACCCTTCCTAAAATACATCATTTTGCCTCAAGAAGAGGAAAATAACTTAAATTCAATGGAACATAGATAACCCTTGTTGAGAATACACCTTTTATATAAAGGATAACAATGTTAGCCTACAACCATTATTCTCTTTAAACAAAAAAATATTTATCGAAATTTCTTCCATATCAACCTGTTGCAATTTTAAATACATACCCTAAGACCCTTGCTCAGGAAGGGAGTTGGGTCATGAGGACGAGGGAAAAACCTGGAAGAGGAAAAAGAAAGTATTAAGGAAACTTAATTTCAGTGAAATTCCTGCTTGAAAATTTATAGAAAACTTTCGAATGGGCAGTCTGTAGCCACGATCACCTCCAGACCATACACACCTACAACAAGGCAATCAAACACCGAAAGTAAATAAGAGTTTTAAACTTAATATTAACTAAGCGTAAGGACGAAGAAGGAAACAAACTTCGAGTAATTTCCAATTACATTCATTAGAAAATATCTAAGGGTGAAAAGTTACCTTTAGCACGCCTTCGCTTGAAACCCCTATTCACCTTTGGACATATGTATATAAAGGAAAATTTCTTTAGTTTATTGTTAGGGAAAAATGTGATATACTGTGATGAGCATAGTTTAGAGAATTACGTCCAAGTTGCAAGTACTCGATATGGTTGACACAATTGGGAGGCAGGGTTCATCAAATGCATATTCCAAAGAAAAGAGAACATTCCACCTTTAGCAAAGAACCCTGTTAAATATATCCAAGAGAGAAAAAATGAATAAATGAATGAATAAATAAATAAATTCCTTGGATAATACTCACAAAGGCAGATAATAAGTTTGGCAAAAGATATGCAATGACATAATAATTACACATAATTATTCATGCAACATATAAACCGAGAGCTGATGGTGAAACCCTAGCAAGGACGAGTACCCGGAGAGCGATGACGGCATGACAGGTCTGAAGACGTACTTGGCAGCTGGGGCCACTCATGGAAGACAAGTGGCGACACCTAGCAACAAGCATGAGGCACCTCAGTTACTGTACCATTTCAAATGGAGGCTAAGAGGTTTTTATAGTTTTACACTCCCAATTTTCATCTTTAGTTTTTTCAAGAAAGGTTAGGCCAACAGGTTAGGCTAGCAGTGCAAGCGCCCGACATGAAGGTGAACAAGTAACGAAACTAGTTGTTTTAGATTAGAAGATTAGAGGGTAATAATGGTCAATGGATCAAAAAAGGTGGAGGTGGATCCTGAGCCAGGGGATATGCTAACAATGTGGGGTTTGGAAACCATAGGCCAGAATATGAAGAATTTTATTGGTCCAGTTGGACTATGTGCATGGATCTCTAGAGGCTCGGGAGAGGAGAGGAAGCAGGGAGGGGATCCGTTTTACCTAGAGGAAACCCTAATCGACATGGAAAAAAGGACTCTGTTGGAGAAAAAGACACCAATGGAAAATAGGAGCTATTATCTCTACCAGCCAAAATATCCGGTGCACAAGTGGGGGCTTCAGCGGGTAAGTGGTAAAAGCCATGATTTATAGTGCTCTTTTATTTTTACGAGGGGTCTAGAGGATATAGTAGCTAGCCGTGGCTATCTGAAGAAGCAGGGTCTGAAATCATGCTTGGGAGGGGAGCTCTCCTCCATGACTGTGAGTAAGGGTGGGGTGGTGGATGGTTTGGTGGCATGCAAACCCCTAATAAGTCTAGGAGTGGGAGAAAGGAGGATACAAGGTTACCTGCGGGAGGAAGGATTGGAAAATATAGTCGATGCCATTGCAAGAGATAGGATGGTTTGGGCAGAATCCCAGAGATGGGGAGGAGGGATTATAGAAGAAGGGAGATCATTGGAAGTCTATCACCCTTAGGAAATTCATAAATGTTATAGGTCTACCCTTGGTAATGATATGGCGGGCTTAATCTCGGATTCAATCCTTCAGCTGGAAGGGGAAACCGGTGATCAAAGAAGCGGTGAAGAGGGGTTTTCGGGTAATGAAACCGCTGAAGTGGAAATCCTAGAACAATGAGGTCTTCTAGAGCAGGGAGATGAAGGGGGAACCGATAACTTAGGGGTAAAAGGAATAAAGTAAAAGTAGTAAGGAGAAATGAGAAGATCCCCAGTTTGGTCCTGGGTATCGAAATTTCGGTTGAAGAAGCTATGGAAACAACTAATCTCACCTTGGTTGGAAGATCCAAAGGGAAGAAGTATTCAACTAATTTCATCAAGGAATGGGCAACCAAGGCATGGAAGGAAGCTCCTGACCATCTATTTGAGACGGTAAGCTTAACAAATGGATGGTTTATGATGAAATTTCAGAGTAAAGAATTAATGCAGTGGGTCTTGGAGAGAAATTAGGGTTTTGGTCGGGCTCCAATTCTTTTCAAATGATGGAGCCCTCTATTCGATGCACAGAGAGAGAAGGTGTTAGGCATTCCAATTTGGGTTCGGCTACTAGGCCTCTCGCAACCTCTCTAGCCGGAAAATGTTTTCAGAGAGATAGGGAATGAGATCGGGAAATTCTTGGAAGCAGAGTTGTCTTTTAAGCAAAAAAAGGAACAGGGAATGGAAAGAATCTTGGTGCGCCTAAACCCTCGAGAAGCCGTGACAGAGTCTATTCATTTGCACTACAAATATCGGTCCTTCATACAAGCCCTTGACTATGAAAAACTCCCTTTTCACTGTGATAGATTTCACCAGTACAGACACCTGGAAAAGGATTTCCCTATGAGTATACGGAGGAGGAGGAAATATAGGAAGGGAAAGAACATGTCATGGAAGGAGGATGGGATAAAAATGGAGAAGCCTTCAACTGAGGTAGATAAGGGACAAAAGAAAGGGGAACATATGCCAAGGGAAGAGGAGGAGGCCATGGATACACAGATGGAAGAGGTAGAGACTTAGATACAAGAGATGGAAGAGGAGCCGAGACAAGATGATACAGTGGAGACAACTGTGGCTACAACAGTACCAATGGATAAGGGTATTGTCCTCGACCTTCCTCCCCCCTTTTCTGATTATATTATGGATTTGTTGTCTCTACTTTCGGGGCCTAGTCCTTCCAGGCCTTCTCATAATGAAATTTCTCATTCTCATGTAAAATCCATAAATGATTCACAGGACAATATAATCAAATATATCCCCAAAATTCACCTGAAACAACATCCACCTCCCCTCTCGGGCATCCCTAATTCTATAAAACTTGAAGGTGGGAGAATCCCTTACAATCTGACATCCCAATAAAAGAAGGAAAATCTCCTCAAAGTGGTAGGGGGTCTAGGGAACCTTTTGGATCCTTCTTTGAGACCCAAGCAGAGGGGAAGGAGCTCAAACCTTTCCAAAGCTCAGATTAGAGCCAAAATTGACATAGTATATGGGAATAAAAGGTCTTTAAAAGGAGTACTTAAAGTAGTGCACACCCTGAGTGTGGTGAACGAATTATTATTATTTCTCTAAACCGTAGAGGGTTGGCTATTAGCACCAAAAAAATAGCGCTCAAAGCCTTAATTACCAAATATGGCCCAGATGTAATAATGTTCCAAGAGACGTTAGGAGCAGGAGAAGATGTCAAAAAAAACCCTTTCTAAGATATGCCTGGGATGGTCCTTTCAGTGCCTGGATGTAAAAGGAAGGTCTGGGGGTCTCTCCCTAGACTTCAAAGAAGGAAAATTCAAATTTATAAGCTTATGGGGATTGGATCAGTTCCTGGCACTTGAAGCCTATTCCATATACCTTTGCTCAAATATCCTCTTCTTGAATATATATGGGCCATGTCAGGCTCATATGGTTTTTCTGGAATGAGCTATGGGAAAAATCCTTTATGGGAAATTCAAACCTAATCATAGGAGGGGACCTCAATTTATCAATTAGCTAGGAAGAAACCTGGGGTCCTATTGCACATACTAACCCTCTGTTGGACTATTTCTAAAAAAAAATTAGAGATGGTAATATTATTGACATAAACCTTCTTAATATGAGACCAATTGGTGAAGTTAGGGTTGCAAAGAGGCTGGATGTATTCCTAATCAAAGAGGAGCTTGTGGATAGAATCCCTATGCTTTGGAAATGGATTGGTGAAAGGGGGGAATCAGATCATCAACTTATTCTCCTGGATCTCAAAGGATCTAATGACAAACCAGGGTCTCCTTTTAAATTTAACCCTAGATGGCTTAAGGAGGAATCCTAAAATTCCCTTTTCAAGGCCGACCAAAGGCCTTTGGGGGAAGAGATGGGTTTAAAAAAATACGCTCACTTCTGGGAAAACCTGAAACGAATGAAGAAAGCCACCATTGAGTGGGAAAAAAGGAGAAAAGAGAAAGAGTAGGAGTGGTTAAAATGGATAGGAGAGGATCTAGCCAGAATGGAGAGCCCAAAGGAAGATGGATATGAAACATTGGAAAAAAGGGAAAAAATAAAACTCCTGGATGATGGAAAGAAAGAAAAAATTCCTAGAAAGAGAAGAGAAGTGGAGATTAAAGAGTCGAGTGATTTGGATGTTAGTAGGGGATGCAAACTCAAATTTATTTCACAACTATGCCAAAGGGAGAAATAATATGAACACTATCTGGGGGATGAGGATGTAGGAGGATAGGATAGAAAAATATTTTGAGGAACTGGATACCTTGGGAAGGAACCACTTGAGCAATGTTTTCAAAGCCCCAGATGTAGTGACTATTCCTGAAGTGCTGTGGGTGGCACAATTATTCCCTAGATATGTTGAGGAAGAGGAAAATGAGATATTGTCGAGCCCGGTGACAAAGAAGGAGATGGAAGGAGTTCTTAAATCAATGCAAAAGGATAAGAGCCCTGGTCTGGATGGGTGGAAAATAGAATTATTCCAACATTTCTTTGAATCAGTGGGGGAAGATTTAAAAGGAGTTGTGGAAGAATCAAGGATAGAAGGATCTATCTTTGAACCACTAAACTCGACTTTCTTAGCCCTTATTCCTAAGTCAGAAGAGCCTGACTTTTTTGATGAATTCAAACCTATCTCACTATGTAACTGCATATAAAAAATTATTACAAAATTCATAGTAGCCAGACTAAAGACGATCTTGTCAAGGAACATCTCGAGAGAACAATTTGGTTTCTTGGATGGAAGACAGATACATGAAGAAATTGGAGTTGCTCAAGAAGCAATGCACAACATCAAAAGAAACAAGAGAAAAGGGATGATTGTAAAAATTGATTTATCAAAGGCAAGGATGTTGTTGAATCATCTAGGTTTCAATATAGATTTCACCAACTGGGTGATAGGATGCATTTATAATGTTAGTTTTGCGGTGCTAATTAATGGGGAAACATATCCTTTCTTCAGAAGCAAAATAGGTCTTATACATGGGTGCCCTATATCACCATTGTTATTTCTCCGGGAAGTATAAGGTTTAATTCTGATGTTGGTAGAAGCAAAAAGAAGAGGGGACATCAAAGGCATTGAAGTAGTGATAAATCTCCATATCACTCATTTCTTATTCATTGATGATACACTCCTCTTTAATGGCGAAAATATAAGGGACATCAAACACATAAAATCCATACTTGACCTTTTCCTCACAGCCACAGGTATGAGCATCAATTTACAAAAATATTAAATCCTATTGGAAGGCCTCTCGGGAGAGGATTCCAGAAGGATCTTAGGGGAGCTCCCTTTTGAGGTTAAGAGGATGGACGAAAGCTTCACATATTTAGGTTTTTTCCTCAAACTTGACTCCTACAAATCATTAGACTAGATGTGGATGGTGAAAAAAATTAAGAAAAGGGTAAAACATTGGAGTTATAAATGGATTTCTAGAGTAGGTAGGACGGTGTTAATCAGGTCAGTGTTAATGGCTATCCCATTTTTTTGGGCTGTGCTAGCTTGGATGCAAAAAGGAATTTTGAAGAGCATAAGAAAAATCTGTAGAAAATTTTTGTGGGTAGGTTCAAAGGAGGAGGCAATGCTCCTATGGGTGGCATGGGACAAGATAGCTAGACCAAAGGACTGGTGGGGCTGGGGCATAAAAGAGCTTCCCTCTTTTGTGTCATCCATGGCAGCAAAAATGGGTTGTATAATTCTCACAAAGGAAACCCTCTGGACTATGGTTATAAAAATAAGATACATCGACCCAAAGCTTGTGATTGAATGGATGCGAACCCTTGAAAAAAATCACTCCCGGGCATTGGTGGTTTGGAAAGCCACCCTTGGGTCACTGAAAATCATTGAGGAGGGATTGGTGTGGCAGATATGGAAAGGTGATCAAGTCAGAATTGGTTTGGACCTCTGGGTAGGCTGCAACGAGGGCTTCTCTTTGCCAAAAGATTTAATAACCTGTTAGTGTCAGTATTTGCATCCTACCATTAGTGATCAAAATACTATTTTCGTATCATTTGAGGAGTCCCACTCAGAAATTTTTTATCATTCCACTAAGTCATGCAAAAAATTAGTCAGTGATGGTAGCCCTAGTCCAAGCATCACTCTTCCTCAAATTTAATTACTTTTTGGCATAGTTTCATACCTTTCTAATTATACATCATTCATAAAGTCAATATCAGTGAATGCCATCTTGAAATTCATTCCTTCAAGGTCTCATTAGGTCTTTTAGGGTTTTCCAAGGTTTCATTAGGTCATTGGGGTTTCCAAGGTCCAATAAAACTCCATTCCACTGCATAAGACCAACAAGTAAAGGGTGATCCAATAACATCTCTTCACCATGTGAAGATGATTTTTAAAGAGAGATGCTCATTTCAACATGTAATTCTTGTTTTCAAATGTAATTTTTTATATTTTCATTATGTAATTTTATGTCTTTCAAAATGTAATAATTTTACCATCCCAAGCTGCTAACTCAGTGTTCCAAAGATGCCAAAGCACCAAAAAGTCAAATTCAAAGAGTTCTCGAAGTCATCAAAAGATCAAATTTTCAAAGGAAAGAGTCAAGTAAAGGGTAAAGTTTCAAAATTTTAAGCGAATAACAAAGGAAGAAAATGGGTCCCAAAGTCCAAATCATCAATTCCATGAAGTATAAAGACCACCAAAACATTCCATTCAAACTAATTTGCACATATAAAGGTTGAGTTTGCACTCCCTCAGCCCGAAGAAGTCAATTTGTAGAGTTAGAGATGAAATTTCTCCTGGCGCTGCGGATAGGAGAGAGGAGCCACGTGTAGGGCATTTGGAGCTTCCTTTTTTACCTCATGCGTTGTGCTCATGGGCAAGGCGTTGTGATTTTTCCCAGTCCGTGCTTATTCCCAACAAGCTTTAGAAGCTACAAAACACTCTCAAACCTTCTCAAACTTTCAACAAAGGTTTCTTTTCTCCTTTATCAAGTAAGTAAAACAAAATCTTTGCCTCCTTGCTTTCCTAAGTGTCATTTTTATGATGGTTTTCTTCATAAGAAAAATTAACTAAGCGTCTAGTGGAAAACCCTAGTTTCACTCCCTCACTATCAATTTGCTGCCCATAAACCCTACAACACCTTCCTACATCATTATTCAATCCATCCCTACCCCTACACTACTCTTTCCAAATCCCTAAACCCTTTCCCTATAAAACCTTAAGTCCTAGGCCACTAAAATTCCTAGGCAGCCGCTACCCCAAACCTATAATATAATTATCATTTTCAACTCCCTAAGTATTTTGACCTCCTATCACCCCCTAAAGTTCCCTAACCCCTTCCCTCATCTCCCTGAATTTTCCTACCCTAATCCCTACTTCCTAGACCTATCCCCATTCCCATTTCCTCCCCTAGGGTTTCTAGACCAAGACACCATGGAAGAAGATAAAGATATATGGAAGAGGAGGAATATATGAAATAGGAGGAAGATAGATTGGAGGAGGAGGACATACAATGAAGAATGCCACACAAAAGAGGGAGAATCCTAATGCTGGATTCCACCAACACTAGAGAACTAATAGCCTCACCAATGACAATTTCATGATTTCATTATGTTGGTTGCCTTGAGTTTTGTAAAATGATTGAAAGGGTACAACATCACCCTATGATTGAAAGGGTACAACATCAAGTAACCCTAGTAGGTGTGACTTTCATAGTGTCTACATGCATCGTTGCTGCTACCACAGGGATTCCAAACATGGGTGAGAGGTGGTTCAAATCCAAAGATTTGGAGGATCAGTAATATGAGCCATTCATCAAACCAATGTACAAAAATTAGAGGAAGAGGGTCTTTCATTTAAGCTATCTTCTTAATAAGTATGCCCCCATGATGAAGATCATCATGAAGTATTTTTCTCTTGAAGGGAGGTGCTCTAGACTTTACACTTATCACATAAGACTTCTCGTGCACTTCACAAGAGTTAAATTTCTCAATATCCCATATTTTTTATTCAGAAGCATAGAAAAAATGGCATAATTTGTGAAAAAAAGAGAGTTTTACCAAAATATTAGTCTTTTCCACCACTCCTTGATTAAAATCATTGTCCTCCATCGGCTTAACCAATTAAACATTTCATGGGACACATTCATAGCAAATGATATATTCACTACTCCACAAGTTCCACATACTGAAGATGTGCCTTCTTCATCTCACCCTAATACATCTATGCCTCCATATAATCCCACATTTCCTACCATTTCATCACCGCAGTCCACTTCACATAATCCATCACCATCACCACCATCATCACCATTTCATGAGCAGCATGAGTCACCTAGCAGAGTTGAGGTCAGTAAGCCTAAAGAGGTTGAAATGAGCAAAATGGAAAAGAAATATCATAGAGGGTATAGGAAGGTGTTTTCCCCACAGATTTTGAGAGGGGCCCTACCTTCTTCACTAACAAAGTAGGTACACAAGGGCAAACAAAATATGGCAGAGGAATATGTACATGAGGAAAGAAACCATTCATGAGGATGATGACCTTCAAGAGACAGAGACATATTTTGACCTTGTTGATTTAGATTATGAGCATGATGATGAGGCCTCCAAAATTATTATCAAGCATAAGGATTCCAAAATCAGTGAGCTTCATACCAACTTAAAGAGATCTAATTTTGTCATTGCATACTACAAGCAAGAAAATGAACAGCTCAAGACCAAGCAGGCCATCATAAAGATTTAGCTTCTCAAGGAAAAAAGAGAAGAAAAAGAGGAAAAGGCCTTGATTGATGAAGCTTATGAGAGGTATAGTGACAAAAATGAAGAATAAAATGTGCCAAGAAGAAAACCTATGACTAGAGGGCTGAAAGAGCTCTAGAACTAGAGAGAAAAAATGAGGCTGAGCTTGCTAATCAACTCACTTTGAATGAACAATTTGCCATGATTGTCAATGAGAACAGGCAGAAATGGATTGAAAAGGCCAACCAACATATTTAGAAGCTCATATAGAAGGAAAACAAAGACAATGACATATTGAGAAAGAGGGCCAAGCACTACTTCAAGAAAAACCAAATTGCAAGCTCAAAGCTACAAAAGGCCAAATCAAGACTTGAAACCCTAACCAAGAAAAATGAAGGGGAAAATATTTATATTCTTGCCGAGGAATCTCTCATAGCTTATTACACCTCATCATCATCTGACAGAAAAAAATTTGAAGATATTTTGGCAAATTTTGAAATTTTTGGAAATTTTTGTGTTTTTGGCACTTTTGCACAGTGACATTAGCAAAAGCGCAACGCCCTAGGCGTTGTGCTTTCCTAGGGACCCCCAATGGATAAAATGAAACTACCATTGGATTCATAAGGCCAAGTACAATCAGAAAATCCACTTTACAATTTTTGTTTGGGTCAAAGAGGCAGTCAAAAGGTCAAAAAACACTTAAAAAATGACCTTTTTGCCATCTTTTGGAGGCTGGTGCTATGCTTTTGACCAGTATTGGGATAATAAAGTTTTGGAGGGTCAAAAATAGACCATTTTCGAAACTGGACATAGATATGGAAACTAGACAGAACATTCTTTCCAATGAGCTATCCCGAGCTCAATTTTAACACCTGGAACCCCCTCAAAAATGAAGCTAAAGAAGGCACTGTGCATAAGACAATGGCGCTGCGCATAGGACACATTTTCTCAAAATTTTCAAATTTGACCATGGTCAATGGGATTTTACCAATGTAAATCATGAATGTAAAATTAATTATGATATGGTTGACTTACCTAGTGTAAATACATTAGGTGAAAAGTTTTGATGACATGTAATGAATCAGTTTGCAAAAAGTGAGGGATGAGTCAGTTTGACCTCCCTACACTCTAGGTATTCAACTCAGTTTTTGGTGGAGCACCTCCTCAACTAGGAATTCGACCCCTAAGGTTGATATAGGTTTTTTTTGTCTATATCATGTACTTTTTGACTCATTTCACAGGTCAGATGTTGAGGTATTGATCAAAGACTCTAGTGTAATCAGTATTTGGAAAGAAATTAATGAAAGAGTTGCAATTATTTCTTTGGGATACCTATGGTATGTAAATATAGCATTGTTTCTTCTTATGTTACATATTTATGAATTTTTTGTTTCATGATCCATTTCATTTCTATTGTATGTTGATTTTCAAGTTGATAAGCATAATACATCTTTCATTCTCTGTTTTGGGAAAATCTTCATAGTTTGTTCATCTTCTTCAATTTATAAAGAGTTCATGCTTTTCCTTGCTCTTTCTAGCTCCTCATCAGTTTGATCCATCCCACCTTGAAATCCTAAAGTGTTAGGTTTTATACCTACCTTTCCCCATTGAATCTCTGTAACCTTAATCTTATTCTCCCTGACCTAGCCTCTTTGACCCAATTCACCCATCCAACAAAACCAATTCAATCAACAAACCCATGTACTCACACCTAGCCTAAAATCCTAATTCATCCAACCCTCTTGGCTGTGACTTTGTAGAGAGATCCCTCTTCGATTTGGTAGGGCTCAATACCAAGCTAAAATATTGGTCTGTGGTTACCTCTGTTTGGACTCTTTCTCAGCCTTAGAGATCTGATGGAGTGATAACAGAACCCATCTATCCTCAAAAGGGTATATTTTATTAAGTCAAATAGAAAATTTTGGTTTCTCATCGATAAGGTAGCAAGCTTGGAATTCAAGCAAGGACTTGCAATTAGATCCACAATGGAATGAGGCATGACAACTATATATCAACGACCTTGTGTGTTAAATGTCTGTCTCAGAGACCAGCCAAATGGACTGAGATGGGTCCATGCTCCTTCAGGTAGATATTCTCCAAAGTTTGGAAAATCATACCTTATGTCTAGGAAGGGGTGGGAGGCACCAGAATGGTGGGAAAAACCGCTATGGAAATTGAAATTCCTAGGAAAAGCCAGGAAATTATTCTGGTGTATATTGAGGAACAAAGTCCCAACATGGGATAACATCCAAAAAAGAAAGAAGGAGGGGCCAGGATGGTGTTCTCTTTGCAAATCAAAATTTGAATCAGTCTCTCACCTCTTCATCCACTGTTCCTACAACAAGTCAGTTTGGTCAGAATCACTGAAGCTTCTTGGCAAGTCTCAGAGATGGATTGGGGTAAATGCAAAAGAAGCATGGCAGGGTTGGTTGAATGGTAGCCAAGATGAAAATTGGAAAGTGATTCCACTCCTAATCTCTTGGGGGATTTGGTTAGCTAGGAACATAAGTATATTAAGAGACCAGGGGATTTCACATCACCATGTAGCAACTGAATGTGCATTCATCTATGAGCTAATTACGGTTCAAAAACCCAAATAAAATCCCAAAGTGATCATACTCGAAAAGATAAGAGGTGACATCCCGTGGACATATTTCGATGGAGCATCTAACCCAAAAAATTTATGTGGGGTGGTTTTAGTGATTCATGTCAGCTCATGTAAAATTTTGGAATCCTCGGTAGCCTTGGGTCGTGGCACAAATAATTATGCAAAACTCAAATCTCTTCACTACCTTTTATGTTAGCTTATTCACTTGGGTCATCTCTTTGTCCAGATATTTGGAGATTCATGAAAAATCATAAAATAGTTCAACAAGGAATTCATTTGTCAAAAATACTTACTAAGTCCTATTCTTAAGGAACTTTGGCTATTGAAAGAACATTTTACTTACATATCCGCGTGTCAAAATTACAGAGAACGCAATGCAGAGGAAGACATCCTTTCTAAGGAAGGTATACAACAGGATATGGGTAGTTGGAAAATCAGAGAAATAGACCCTGATGTGTTAGTGTAGTTGGATCATCCTCCATTTATCTAAAATCTAATTCATGGTTTACTTTATGATCGCATTTCTTTTTATATGTATATATGACTCTTTCTGGTTACTTAAACTAAACGATCTAAGACATTACTTTTTTCTAAAACATGATACTACAAACTCTATTTTTTGTTTGAACTTTGGCCTTTTGAAAAGACCGTGGTTTCTGCTTCCTGTTTGGGCTGATTTTTCTTCTTAAGAGGAGGCCCGGGAACAACCACATGTCATACATGTTATTTTTGTGTATGGTTAAAACTGGTGAGCAATTGGAATATTTTTTGGCATTGATGAACCTCTTTTGGTTAGTCTTCTGAGGGTGTTTCTCATATGAGGCCCAAAGTAAAATAAATGCTTCAATGCATGTGCAATGTAACTCTTTATTTTCTCAATAAAAAGTTTGATTTTTTTCCTGGAAAAAAAAGTCTAGTAGAAGAAAAATAAATGCTTACCAATAGCTTTCAAAGTTATGTTCCAACACATTTATTACCTTAAGGGGAACAAGCCCTTGGTTTCTGACCCCAAGCCCTTCCGTTGTGGAAGCCGACAACAAAAAATATCCCCAATGAATGAAATTGAAAAATTGTAAGTTCAGTAAGGCAGGATTGAAACCATAATGGTATAGATCTCCGAACTCTATAACAATGAGATACATAATGAGACCCATCTATGGCAGAAGGGACGGGGTGGTTACCATAAACCATCTTGAACACTCCTGATCGTCGATTACAACCCCAAGATACAAAAACCATGGATTGTAGGACACATAGAGACACCAAGCCCAAGGTCTGGCAGGGAGGGAAAATCTCCCAAGCGTCATGTGTTACACCCAATCGAAAAATATATAGAGAATTCCATAGTGAAAAAAGTGTAGTCCAAGCGAGAGACTAAGCCTTATCTCAATCCGATGACATTTGTTGAGTAGAAAACATTTAAAATAAAATTTTAAATATTAACAACAAGGATACCAATGAATCGGTAATAATCAAAGGATGGACTTAATTTATAAAAATAAAACAACATATGTAGGCATGGTTAGCCTACATGCCACTACTAGAACACGTGTATATGTCATAAAATGTCCATAACCTAAATAAAAAGAAAGTATAGTTTCTTATGAAGAAATCCAGAATGGTGGTGAGACTCATTGCCATAGTTTTCCATTTTATTTTTTAAGGGAAAATGAATACAATACAAAATTTATACAACAACATAGTATAGTGATCTTCTAAGGTGATAGGACTTAAAACCATGTAAATTTTTAAAAAATATGTTTACAAAAAAGTAATGTATAAGGAGGTGACATATAATCATTTGGGTCTATTGGTAGAGTAAAGAGTTAGATTTTATGATGATTTTATTTTACTTGAAAAAAAATGTTTTGTCGCAATTAATAAAAGGGTTATTACAATACTAGGGAGAGGATAAGGTGAACGTAGTAAAATTTGTACATGTGGGCTCATTAACCACTAGGATGAGCCTTGCATGTGTATAAATACACCACAAATTTCATTTGTATTCCATCATCTTGTGATATTCATGATCTTCCTTATAGTTTGTTTTATGCCTAAGGGCATATATCTTTGTGCATTTTTTATGTAGCACACTTGTGCTTGGGCCTCTCTAGCGCAATAGGGTTATCTCTCTCTAACACACGTGTCCAAGTTCATCAAAATTTGTAAAGACTTGAGGACATAACTAGAATTTATGACCAAATTATTTCCACATACTTGTTAGTTTTTGTAGCATCAGATGACATTCTAGCCTCGACAGTTGTCAAAGAGGCTAAGAAACACTACGACTCCCAAAAATGTTTAAGGATAATCCACCTAAGATGCCTTAATTAAGTTAATTAATTAGTAATTAATTTTTTCCTAATTTTAAATTATGGAAAATGATTATTTAACAGTAATTAATTGAGGAAGATGAGATAGAAACTCACACTGGGAAATAATCTCAGCCATTGACTAAGTTTAAATCTTGACCGTTGGAGTCCCACAATGAGATTATAAGAAGAATTCGATGGGTAGATGGAGGAACATACTTGAGATCATTTTCCTTGGGTAGTTCGATTTTATAAAGAGCAACAACATTATTCCCGAATAGTTCGAGCCAAAGAGGGCACGTAGAGACAGAGAGGGGCAGAGAAATTGATTCTGGAGGAATTTTTCTAGTTCCAGAGAGTTAGAAAAGAGGAGGTTGGAAATTTTCTCCAGGAAACTGCACAAAGGAAACATAAAGCCTCAAGTGGATAGTTCGATTTAGCTGAATAGGAAGATGTTTTCAGTTTTAAAGGTCAGGAATATTTCTCAGAGGGTCAAAGAAAAATTTTCCCAGTTAGTAGTAGGAAAGATGACTAGATTGACAATTTTTTTAGTCAGTGCGTTTGGCAAGCAGCGCTAGGGTGATGCAGAGCCTATGCAAACCACTTGGATTACTAGCTTTTTAGAGGTCATACAATGCATGGATTGCTTGGAGAGAGGGTAAAATTCCTTAGTGATATATATATATATATATATATATATATATATTTTTTTTTTTTTCTTTTCTTTTTTTCAGTATTTCTTTTAGATAGATTTTCCATTTTGGAGACATTTATTGCACTCATAATTTCTCACTATTGCTTAATAATAAAAACCCTCAGTTGCTACATCGATTTTCCCACATTGGGTTTTCCAAGGAATTTTGTCCAAAAATAATGGTGTTATATTTTGGTGTGTGTGTGCCAGTATTTTCGCAATTTCCAGTTTACCTTCCCCAGTATTTATTATTTATGAATATTCCAGTGTGAATATTCATTGTTGTCGTAACAATAAATTGCTAAATTAATTTACAATTAGAAGAATGAATTCCAGTCGCTGCAATAGAATTTTAGTGGTGAAATTTTCACATGGTATCATAGTAAATTTGATTAGAGAGGAAGCTCAAAAGTGGAAGGAAGAAATCATTCAAATTCAAAGGGATTCTAGCAGTTCGATTTCCATATTTGTGTAGAGGTTGGAAGTGCTGATGATTTTATTATCGACATGTTGTCATGAATGTTTGGCCGATGGTGTGTTATTCTTGTTCATGTATGTGTGTGCACTCTTGTTTAATTTTTTTACATATTGTGTTTGCATTTCTGGTTTATGATTAGGTCATATATGGGTCATGCTTGTGTATTGTATGTGTGTGCTTGCGTGTGTAGTGTTATATGCTGAATCTGCATGCGTCGGTCATGCTGGGTTCTATGTTCCTTATGTTCATGAATGGTTTATGCCTATGATTGTATATGGTCAATTTTCATTGGCGTGCATTTGGTATGGTCATGCATGGATGGCTAGACTCCAGCTAGAATGACATTTTCATGTTTATATGCCTAGAAATTATATGTTTACATGCTGTCATGATTATATCTATGCATGTATTACGCTGATGGTTGATATTGCAGGAAGCATCCTCCCCAAATTACACTAAGGTACATTGGTTTATTATTATTTGGTTTATCAAACATATTATGCTTGGCAGGAACAAAGGATCAACTTGGATAGAAAGGTGATAGACTACAATGACTCTCCCTATGAGTCATATTAGCAACATGGTGGGCACTTTTATGATTTGGCAGACACATTGAGAAGCCCAAAGGAAGAAATAAGGATTTTTAAGGCAGACAATGACATGATCATACAAGAAAAATAGAAACAAGCAAAGGTGAATGCAATAATTTTTTAGAGCTCTTCAAATTTGCAGAAACAAGGGTCATTACGGATTAGTTATGGACATGAGGATAGAACCAATGGGACATATGGTAGTGGGTCTCTTGGTAGACACAGGTCAGATAGATCAGACACAGTGAGAGATGGTAGGTTGTTGGACACTCCAGATAGGAGGGGTGATGATTACATGTATCATTCCAGTTCTAGTTCAGATAGAAATCATGTTGTCATTGGTATCATCCTTATAGAAGGAGTGAAAGGGGATACTTTCCAAATGAATTTAATAAAGCCAAACCACCTACTTTTGATGGAGACTTGAAGAATCTAGAAGATGTAGAGGCTTGGATACTTGGTATGAACAAATTCTTTTAGTTGCATGATTACACTGACAACATGAAGGCCATAATTGCTATCTTCAGTTGGAAAGGTAAAGCAAACATATGGTGTGAATATGTGAAGTGAGTCAAAGACATCACAACATAGGACTTGAGTTGGCACGAGTTTAAGAAGATTTTCAAGATGAAGTACTTGTCATAGAGGTATTATGACAGTACATCCAAAGAGTTCTATGAGCTAATAATGGGATCTATGACAGATGAAGAGTACACAACGAATTTATTGGAGCTATTGAGGTATATGCCATATCTTACTGATGATAAGGCTACATTTTAGTGATTTGTTAATGTTTTGCCATTATCATTTAAATATTGGATTCAGTATGATGATACTCGGTAACTTGAGGAAGTCATTGGGAAGTTGAAGCATTGCTATGAACATTCAAAGCCTAAAAATGAGTCTAAAAAAGGATGGAAAGAAAAGGACAAAGGTAAATGGCAGCCTAAGAGAGAAAGGCCTCAACATGAAAATGAAAAAGAAAATTTGGCACCACAATATAATTTTAATGCAGCTGGTCAGGGACATAGGCCACAACAACAACATAGATCACAACAAAAACATGGAGGTAGTGGTATGGGACAGTTGGAGTGTTGGACATGCGGTGAGGAGCATCTTAAGAGGGATTGTCCACATAATCAGGGAGGTAGGCCTAAGATATACAGTGCACAGGAGGCACAGATAGTTAGGGATGTTGGGCAGAGCATTCCTCATGTTTATGCGGTAGTGGACAGCAAATAGGTGGATCACCAAGGTTCTATTATCGAGATAGATGGTAAGCTTTGTGATCAAGTTATTTCTATTTTGATCGATCCTGGATCTAATTATATCTATGTTAGTCCTGATTTGGGAGACAAGTGTGGTTTGAATAAGGAAATGCATGCATAATCTTGGTTAGTTCATTTGGCCATAGGTACGAAGAAAAGAGTTTACCATTGGGTAATATCCTGTGCATTTGAGTTGAACAGTATTCCTACAACAATGCACTTGAACATATTTCCATTTTGTTCCTACATTATGCTATTGGGTATGGACTTGTTATAACTTCACAGGACCAAGGTAGATTTCTATGACAAAGAAATTGAATGCTTGGATGATAATGGGGAACCAAGAGTCTTGCAGGGAAAGAAGAAAGCCACATCAGTTAGGATGGAGGAAACTATGCAGGTCAAGTGAAGTCGCAGGAAAGGATGTGTGCTATTTGCAGTTCATATCTCTAGTGATTAAGGTAAGGAAATTGAGGATGCATATGTGTTGAACATTTATCTAGTTTTACATAAATTTCAGGATGTACTTCCAACATATATTTCAGAGTTTCCACCACAAAGAGAAGTAGAATTTTCCATTGAGTTAGTACCAGGGGAAACTCCAACATCAAAAGAACCTTACAGGATGAGTACACCAAAGTTGGTAGAGTTAAAATTGTAGTTGAAGGAAATGTTGGAAAAAGGGTACATTAGGCCAAGTGATCGCCATGGGGTGCACTGGTGTTGTTTGTGAAGAAGAAGGATGAAACTCTTAGACTATGCATTGACTACAAGCAGCTAAACAAAGTGAACATCAAGAATAGGTAACCACTACCGAGGATTGATGATTTTTTCAATCAATTGAAGGGAGTAGCAATGTTCTCTAAAATTGACTTGAGATCGAGGTATCATCAGGTATGGATCAAAGAACATGACATCTACAAGACCACATTCAGGACCAGGTACGAGAATTATGAGTTTGTTGTAGTTCCATTTGGTTTGACTAATGCCCCAACTACATTCATGTGCTTGATGAATAGTGTGTTTTGTCCTTACTTGGAAAAGTTTGTAATTTTTTTCATTGATGATATATTAGTGTATTCTAAAAATAAGGAAGAGCATGCAAATAATTTTGCAACAATATTAAGGTTGTTGAGAGAGCATCAGTTGGATGCTAAGCTCAGGAAATGTAGTTTCTTTCAAACTGAGGTAAAATACTTGGGACATGTTGTCTCCAAGGAAGGAATTGCAGTAGATCCAAAGAAGATAAGGGCCATCATGGAGTGGGTATCTCCTAAGAATGTAGATGAGGTGATATCATTCATGGGATTGGCAGGTTATTACAGGAGGTTCATCAGGAAATTCTCACATATTTCTTATCTGATTACATCATTACAGAGAAAAGGTAATAATTTTCATTGGACAAAGGAGTGCAAGGCCAATTTTGAGCAGCTTAAGTAGTTGTTGACACATGCTCTAGTGTTAAATATTGTAGATCCAAATAAGTAGTTTGTAGTGTGTACAGATGCTTGCAAGAGAGGACTTGGTGGATTCCTTATGCAGGATGGACATGTGGTATGCTATGAGTCACAAAAGCTAAATGAACATGAAAAAAATACCTGACACATGATGTTGAACTAGAAACTATCATTCATGCACTGAATATGTTGAGGCACTATATTCTTGGTAGGTAGTTTGTACTTATGAGCGATCACATTGGATTGAGGTATTTTTTTGAGCAGCCAAATTTGAATGCCAGGAAGGCAAGATGGTTAGCTACGATCAATGAGTTTTACTTAGATATCAGGTACATCAAAGGAAATGAAAACAGGGTCGCAGATGCTCTTAGCAGGAAGGTATAGGTAAATCACTTAGCATCGATGAGCTCCTATGGGATAGAATTACAAGATAGGGTCTTACAGGTAGGTCAACATGATCACAGGTATATGGAGATTGTGCATAGGTTCCAGCAAGGTACAGGTACAGGTACAAATATAGTTGTTGGTATAGGTATGGGTACAAGTGTTGGTATAGGTACAAGCACAGGTGTTGGGACATGTACATGTACAGGTGTTGGTACAGGTACAGGCACATGTGTTGGTATAAGTACAAGTACAGGTACAAGTACATGTGTAGGTATAGGTATAGGTACATGTGGTATAGGTACGGGTACACATGTATAGGATTTGGACTATTGCCTTACTTCAGATGGATTGGTCAGATTTCGAGATAGGATATATGTATTGGACAACAATGAGCTCAAGAAGGTGGTCTTGAGGGATTTTCACGTGAACACATATTCGGGTCACCCAAGCTACCATAAGAATTTTATTGCAGTGAAGAGATTCTATTATGGGCTGAATCTAAAGAGGGATGTGGCAAATTTTGTAGCCAAATGTTTAGATTGTTAGATGGTTAAGTCAGAGTGAAAAGATCCAGGTGGATTTCTACAACCAATTGCGATTCTAGAATGGAAATGGGAGGTCATTTCCATGGAATTAATCACAGGTTTTCCTAAGATATATAGGCAGCATGATTCTATTATGGGTTGTTGTGGAAAGGTTGACAATGGTTGCACATTTCATACCAGTGAAGACTACATACTCGACTAGTGATGTAGCACAAGTGTTTATCAGAGACAGTCAAATTGCATGGTGTTGCGAAGAATATTGTGTCTGACAGGGATGCAAATTTCACTTCTAGGTTTTGGAAGGAGTTGTTTTTAGTTATGGGCACTGAGTTGGCCTTCATCACAACCTATTATCCGTAGAAAGATGGACATATTGAGAGGTTTAACATGATATTAGGGGATATGTTGAGGATGTATGTGATGCATCAAAAAAATAAGTGGGAAGAGTATCTTCCACTAGTAGAGTTTGCCTACAGCAACGGGTATCGAGAGTCACTGAATATGAGCCCATTTGAGGCTATGTATGGGTGGAGTTGCAACATTCCTACCAATTGGAGTGATCCGGTTAACATGGTACTGATTGGACCATAGATGTTGGCAGAGATGGAACATGAAATGTAGGTGATCAAGAAGAACTTGAAGGCAACATAAGATAGGCAGAAGAGTTATGCAGACAGGAACAAGTTGTTCAAGGAATTTCAAGTTGGGATCAGGTGTACTTTCGAATAGGTCCCAAAAATATCTCCTTGCAGATTGGATCATGTGCCAAGTTGGCACCACAATTTTTTGGACCCTTCAGTATCATTAAGAGGATCAGACCAGTGGCATATCGACTTGCACTGCCTTTCACAGTGAAATTCCATGATGTTTCTCATATATCTTTGCTTAAAAAGCATGTTAAAGATGTTGATCATGTGACTGACTGGTCTATATTGCAGGTGGAACCAGATGGAGAATTCCTATCGGAGCCTCTGTGTATATTGTAGAAAAAGGTGCTCATGCTCCAGAACCGAGAAATAGAGCAATTTAAAGTGCAATGGAAGCACTTTGGGCACGAAGAATCTACATGAGATATGGCGTATCAGATGTGGGCCATGTATCCTTCCTTTTTTTTCCAGTTGAGGCAAAGAAGTTTTGGTGTGATGTTGGTTTTGTTTGGTGATGTTTTCATATGTATTTTGATATCATGGTTGGATGTATATGCATATGTATATGGATGTAAATATCGGCATGAGTTATGTTATAAAGCTCCAATAAGCGGTATGGTGTCATGTCATTTGAGTTGTCATGTTGGTTTGATTTTCAACAGGGTGATCAATGTAAATACTGTAACAAGCTATGTTATAAAGCTCCATGGGAAGTATGGTTGATTTTCAGCAGTTTTGCTGAGGTATATGTGTAGTTGAACACCAAGGATGGTGTCCCCCAAGGGGGACGGTTCTGTAATAGCCTTGGTGAAAATTCCATGAAATAAATGTTAAAAATAATAACCACGGTAGATGAGACACTTAGTCTAAGCTGAATTTTGGGAAAAAAATCCTGGGGGGTGTTGATTTGGTCTATTATGGCTAAGGAAATTGGAAAAGGCTATGGCTAAGGCATTAAAGAGGAAAAAAGTATTTGTGGCACATTTATTTATGAAAATAATGGAAATTAGGAGAAAAGGATGGTAAAAGGTCACAGGCTGCATGTGAGGAGGAAATTGAAGGAAAATAATAGAAAATGAAGAAAATAGAGGCTTATACTATAAAAAAGGCTTATGAGGATCAGTTGGTACCTTTAGCCAATGCATTTTTGGAGCTCTCTCATTATTCTCTCTCTCTCTCACACTCTTGGACGCATAGAGTTTTTGGAGCACTTTGGAATTTGAGAAATAAAGGCAAGAAAGCAGGAAAAATGAGGAAGCAAGCAAGGAGGACTAGGAATCAAGCAGCTACAACAGGATTCTTGGTAGGTACTGATTTACATGTGTATTTTCCTTGCTATATTTGGCATGCATGGTATTTCATGTGGTTATTTGCTGTCTTGGCATGGGTTTTTCCAAGTGGGACAATGTATTCAGCCTAGCCTTGCCATTTCTGGATAGCCATGGTGTTGTGGAGTTATCATGTTTGGTTTAGATGGATTTCTGGATGGATTCGAAGCTGGATGGGGTGGATCTCTGAATGGATATAGCACATGGCCTAGTGGTTCCTGAACCGGATTGTGGATCACGGTAAAGTCACTGGCCTAGTAACCCTTGAGCCAAAGTGTGGGTTGCGGTAAATCCAAGATTGTGTTGCCTTGGTGGACCTAGGAATCCTCGACCAGTGAATGGAGGGATATACGGTAAATCCTAGAGGTGGTTTACTCTCCATTTCAGGCCTAGGAATCCCAGGTTGGGATTGCAGTAAATCCTGGAGAATATGTCTTGGTTTAGGAACTAGTGACCCCTAATTTAGATTGTGGGTTGCGGTAAAGACTGAGAGACTAGAAGACATGAAAATTCCTCACGGTGTAGGTAGAGAGAATCCAATGATATATATGCTTGTATTGGCCTAGTGATCAAGGTAGATCACGGTAAAGTTGGTTATGACATGTTTATTGATGAGGGTGAGGTGGTTTAGCCTCAATATTCCCTGGTTGGTTCTTTCAGTTTAAGTCCCACATTCATGCTTGGAATATGGCATGGGGATGATTGGTTGAAAAAGATTTCGTTCAACCAATCTATGGTCAGGTGGAATGTGGAAGTCCCATCTCTAGTTGGTTTTTACATTTAGTAATGAAGATATCATTTCTCTGGTATTCGGTATGCAAATATACTAGTTTATGTATGGATTTCATTTCTATTGTATTCATGGTATTTTTGTTGTTAATTTGCTGGTTATAAGCAAGTATTCGATCAATGATGATGTATGGATCTATTCATGTTTTTTCCTGTAAATGATCATCCCATGTATCTATGGTGAAATTGATTGTATGATAGCTTATGATGTAGGGGATAAATGCTTCTTAGCCATTCTCAGATAATAAAGAGGTCCCTTTTTTTAAATATGTTGTTTATACCTATAGATGCTATGCTTGTGAAATGTTTGATGAAATTCCTGTCATGGATGGGTGGATTCAGATGAGTTCTAGTTTATGTGATTACTTCCATATTTTTTTTTAATGTTATTTACCCTCTCCTGAAGCTACAAGAAGTTCTGGGCAGTGACCTAGGCTTAGGGGCTGAAAATGTTGCACAAATCTTGGAGCTATAGGTGGAAAATTCGTCATTTGAGCCTTAGCCACTACCTTGACAAGGCCACCCCGCGGCTTTAGGGTATACAAAAGCTACCTTTCCCTTACAAGCCTGCGACTCAAACTCAAAGTGGCTAAAAATTAGTCCCCCCTCAAGGAACAAGGCCCTGGAAGGTTGGGTTACCTCCCGGGGATGTCAATGATGTAGTGTAAGCTGTGTTTTTGGTGTTTCTGTTGGTTACACTTCCTTAAGGTCATCTAGGATGTTGAACCCCATATTATTATCCTCTCATCACATTTTTACCCCGATTGGCTAGTTAATGGGATAGATGTGGGAAGAGGGTGTTACATCTTCATTTTTCGCTGACAGTCCTGCAAAATTGCCTAGCCAAATTGTAGAACAGTTAAATAATGTGCTTTCAAGATTTCGGTAATTTATTCCAATTCCTAATTTTAAAATAAATTACGAGACCTAAAACCTCAAAAATAGAAAGTGGCTATAGTTCATTTTGTAGGATTTTTTATTACCAAAGTGGCTGTAGTTTATAATAGAGGAGTTTCAATCCAAGTGGGACCCGCTTCACCTCATCCTCATTAATTTAATATCCCCTAAGACCAAGATCCTTGGAACTTCACATATCCCAAAGTAAAACTCCAATAACGCTCTTAAAATTCCTCCGATCTCCGATATTACCTATTTTTTTTGGACTCAATACAAGAATTTAAAAGGAACGTTAATAAATGTGCAAAGGGATTCTCTTCTCTGCAATTATGAAATTATTAAAAAACACAATTGTAATGGGGATTTAAGAGCTATATGTGAGGAGAGTAAAATCTCAAATCTGGGGGATAATTGATGATTTTTCTTTTGCATTCTGAACTATGTATGGAGAGAAAAGCTTGCACTATTGCAACTCTTGTTTTAACAACAAATTTCAAGCATTGTAAAGGACTATTGGAGATCAAAGCAAGAGAAACAATTTGAACAAATTGGAATTTAAAATACTATTGCTTTTTATACTGATTTCCTTTTATGATGGCATAAATGTGTCATTTTTATTCATATTTGTGCACTATTGTCTATGTGAGTAATTTGCCTCAATTATCTTTTGTTATTTATATTTTCTTTTGTGTGTTGAAATATGATTTCTAAGAAACTATTTACTCAAAAATTAGCCTTTTAATTATGATTCAAAAAACAATAATATTTTGTGAACTATTTCCTTATACTATTGTTTAATCATTCAAGTTACCGATTTACTAATCATCATCATTATGAGAACTACTTCCTTAATGCTATTGATTAATTATTCATGTTAATAAATCTCTGAACATAATGTGTTTTGGTATTCATAATATCAATTAATTGAACTACTTCATTAGCTACATATTCATCTTAAGCAAAGCATGTTAAAATCCCAATTATGTTAATTACTTTTCTCTTGGTTGGGTTAGGTCTACATATTCCTAATCGAGATAGGCTTAGGATTTCTTTCCTTTTGCTTGTATTCTAAGATTAGTTTGCATTTAGATTTAATTCTACATTCCTATAAGTCCTCTTATCAAAGAGGAAAAATTTAGTTGTGGCTTGGCTGAGCCCCAAATCAGCTTAAGGTTCACTTTCTTGCATGATCATAAAGAGGGCTGATCTGATGTCTCTTCTCTATTGGTAAAACAAAGTCACACTTTAAGCCAATAGAGATGGAGGGAAGGTAACTGGACCTATTTTAACTAGTTGGAGCCACCATTCCAAACGAAGAAGGAGCTGCTCTAAGGTCCCGACCGGGTGGTCTTGCTTATAATGTTGAGGTAAAGAATTTCAAGCCTTCAACATTTTTTGCGCTATAAGGAGGGACATAGTAAAGTGCGTCTCCAATGATTTTGTGCTTTAAAATTTTATTTTTATTACTATGGATCCATTTAAAATAATTCCTTGGTGTTGCTTTATTGGAACTCATCCAACTACCACTCTAGTAGAGGCAGTGACGATCCTATCTCAAGTAAAATACAATGGTAAGACATTTGCTTTTAGTCATCTTGATAGCAATAATGGAACGCAGGCACTAAGGAGAGCTAGTCTCACTGTTTGGTCTTTTCATTAACTAAGGGAGCCTTCTTTAATTTCTTCTTTCTAATTCATTAATCAAATTCGTAGAATTTGATAAATGAATTTCTATAGTCCAATGATATAGATAGTCTTTCAAATCCTAAGACCTTTGGTGACTTAAATAAAATACCCGAAGTTGTATTTCTCCTTAATATACCCCTTGGTCCCCTTATAAAGTGGTTAAATATATGACTTGAACCCACTTCGGCATATGGTATTAAAATGTATATGCTGGCACTTCACCTTCTAAACAAATCTATAAGGTTTGTATGCAAGATAATGAACCATAGTTATAACTTCCGGCGCAAATTTCCTTTGTACAGTACCCAAGCTCTAACCTTCGAATAATAAAATGTATTAAAACCTGACACCCATGTAACCCGACGTCCAGCTCTTTCGACCCTAACACTAAACCTTATAACAAAGGTTAGAACAACTTTAGACTTATATTATTAACCTGATTTCACTAACAAAACAACCTTTTTAATAGACATTGTGCCCATGGGGCCCACACTTCAACAAGAAATTGAACAATTTTCAACACAAAACAAATGGGCCATACCTTACTTATCTCCCGTGGAACTTGTTGTGCGACTGTCGTCAGATCTCTTGGCCTTCAGATTGGAAAATGTGCATCAATATCGCGTTATTTCAACAGCTGAGAGTTAATACTTAAAATTCATGCAATGAGGGTGGTATTGTCACGATGATGTGGCAAAATTACACTGGATCACGTTTTTTTGGAGTTGTTTTACCTCGGGCCAAAAGCGGCACAACGTGAGCAGTAATGGTTTCAGAAATCCACTCCGGGATTGGAACAGTGCTTGACTGGACTTTTCACTATGGTTAACACATTTATTTGAATTAGCTCCATCTCATTAACTTTGGGGTTAAACCTCAAACAAAATCGCTCAACTAACAACAAAGTAAGGTTATCTACTCCAACAGACAATCAAACAATACATTCACTGGGACAGATAGAGGCTAATCTTCACAACATAAACAAAGCATAATTCTGATATCTCTCTTCCAACAAGGTCCATTAATCAACCTCCCTTGGGGATTCAATACAGACTACACTTATTCAATTTCTTCGTAGCTGAACATGAACTCAAGGGATGATAGAGATAACCCTGGAATGGGATCTCATTCCAGTTTACACAGAAAAATTAGATTCGAACAAGCATACAAGAAATATGCACCCTGAGTATAGTAACTACAACTCACAAATGGCCAACAAGCATAATGTTTATTCAACAATGAACAATGCTTATCATTCAAGATTTCAGTGCCAAATTCCCCCCTTTTCACTGTAACAGGGTTTACAATTTATACTCCATTGTATGACTCTTCGGTTCTTCCTGTTAGCGCTCAAATCTACCTTAGGCTGAAATAAGGTAAAACTCAAGGCTACATCAAACCACGCTCAGCCTCGTAGCTAGCCCTACGAGGACAGGAGAGGGCTCTCTCCGGGTCTATCTCGGCAAAGGATCTTCAAAGGGGCTGAGATGACTTATAATGAACAATGAATACTGATTTTAGGCTAGTAAAGAGATAGGTAAGTTTGATTTTGATTTTGTGGGTTTTTTTTGGATAAATGGAAAAAACAATTTTGGGTCCGGGGATAAGGCTAGATCTTTGCAGAATTCGAGTTGGGGCGAGGTAGGCAATAGTCTTAATGCTTTTGATTGGATATGTGGATGGATCAGAACGAAATGGAGCTGAAAAGGGCAAGGATGAACATGGATCCTTTTCAAACAGGCGAAAACATGTAAAATTAAATGAATTTAAAGGCAGAGCACTGTAAACAATGGATTCAACCTCATCTACTCATTCATTTAATTTAAGAAGCATAAGTGAGGAATGGCATACATTAAACATGAAGGAACTTACAATAAAATGAGAGAAAACACCATTAAGAACTGAAATCCACAAGAATCCCAACAGGTGCTGCAAAACCTCTGATCTTTCCTTAGCCAAAATATGAAAAATATGTACAATGTGTGTTAAAGTTTCCCAAGAGTCCAACCTCTCCAACCCCTGAAAAGGATTGAGAAATTACATCATATAGAGCATCCTAACCCCTTCCCATGCCTCTAGGGGTCGAATTCCTCCTTCTAGGAGCAGTTCCAACTAATTCTAATCAAGGAGCTAAAATCTAGGCAGCTAACAACTTGCCTCTAAAAGAGTGGAAACTGATTCATTTACATGATTTTCACTTTTTGAGAGTGAATCTTCTATAATAGGTAAAAATGAGCCAAAGTTACATGTCAACCATCAATTTACATCATGAAAACCCAAAAATTTCATCCACAAGCAAAACTGGTCCCAACTGGCCGAAATTCTGAGCTGGAAGTTGAAAATTCAGCCAAAAATTTAAGTGGGTAGCGCGCCTGAGCTGAGTGGGTAGCACGCCTTTCAGCCTGATTTTGAGGCACTTCCCGGCATCCAAATTGAGCTCATGATAGCTCGTAGGAAAGCCCTGGATATTTTCTATCCAACCCAAGTGGAATTCCCAATTTGGAGCTCATTTGACCCTCCAAAACTTCATTCTCCCAGAAATACTTCCTGCTGGTGCAAAAGGTGGCAGCAAGGTGGTTTTCATGGTGTTTTTGAGCTTTTTGACCATCCAGAATCTGATGAAATGATTTGGAAATGCCTGAGGATGCATAAATTACCATGAAAAATCCAAAAATGCAAAGATTTCCTTCAGCAAGTGTCCCAAAAAAAAGTGAGCATATGGGCGCGCTACCCGCTTAACTGAAAAACCTGTTTTTAGACCAAAATATTTCAAAATGACAAAATTTTTTCCGAATTTGCTCAAATTCGGAGCGAAGACCCTCCATCATGTATCATGCCTAGCCAATGAAGCCTCGGCCAAAATCCGGAGTGGATCAGGCCTTTTTCGCCGTTTTAGTGCTTCGCTCAACCTCCTCTTCAGAATCTTCATTCTCGCTTTGCAGACATGCATGCGAGCCCAATAATGGTTTACCACCTTTGCCACCTCTGTGAGGCCTCCGTGGCATATTACTCTATGTTGTGGAATCACTATCCGACTCCTGCTCATAAACTGACTCTGTCTCTGACATGGCTTTGAACAAGATATTTGTAATATGGATGCTGATATAGGTGCAGTGAAAGCAAAGTTTTAATGTATGTTAAAAACCCAATAAATGTCACCCATGTACCCAAGTATCACAGGAAAACAAAATCATAATGAGGATGACTCTGTTTTAATGGCATAAAAACTATCACTGTTTCGATCATAAGTGAGTTTGACAAATGAAAACCAAATGCAGATGCATGGTACAATTTTATAATGATGGCCAAAATTTGTCAAAGGGGCAACAAGTATGGGACTGTGTTTTATGAACTGGAGAATAGGGACAATACGACAATAACCATAGTGACATAAATGGCCATGACAGTGGCAATATTATGGTGATGGCAGCAGTGATAAGATTAGGGTGATGGTGGCTATAGACTAGTCAACATGAAATTGTGCAAAAACATGAAAGGGCATGACAGCAGTGATAAAATGATAACTGAGGGTGTGAGGATGATATACACAACGTGCTATGACATTAGCATTTTTACCATTCAAGAGTTTCAAACTTTTCATAAAACTGTCCATATATTTCCAAAAACCCTTGAGGAATTATTTTGCATGTGAATGTAGGGTTTATATATTCTTCTCCAAACATGGCCTCTTTCCCAACATCAAAATCATCACAAGCATGATAAAAATCTACTGAGCAATGATAAAAACCTGTTTGCAATTTGCTGGAGTCGATTTGAATCAAAACTGGGCGCAAAACACAAATTTCTGGGCTATGTTGCTAAGTGGGTAGCGCCCCTGCCCAATGGGTAGCACCCCTCAAGTGGGTAGCGCCCTTGTTATTTTACACAAGCCGAGGAGGTTAAGTGGGTAGCGCCCCTCAAGTGGGTAGCGCCCCTCCTGTATGGGTAGCGCGCACTTTTCTATGAGTAGCTACATAGTGCATTTTGTAGGAAGCTTTTGGAGGCCTTCCCGGTGTCCAAATCGGGCGTGTGATAGCTCGTTGGAAAGCTCTTGGAGTATAATTTCCAAAATAAGTGGAATTTTGAAATTTGAAGTTCATTTAACCTGTCAAAAATCAAATCTCCCAACACTTTTCAAAATGAGCAGAATGAGGCTGCCTCAAGGCAGAGCGCTGTTGCAGTCAACTTTTGAAGGTCTTCCTCAACTCCAAATTGAGCTCATGATAGCTCATTGGAAATATATTTTTGTCTAGTTATCATTTGACTCATCATGAAAGTCATTTGGCCAACCATGCTAGGAGAAAACTTGATTTTCCCAAGGTCACTTCAGAGGTGCATTCAATTCTCCTGAGGCAACGGTATTTTTGACATTTCTCAAAAACCATGATACCTGTGTAAAAAGTGAAGGATTTTTTTCTTCCTTGGGATGTTGTGGACAAAAACCTCTCTCAGTTTTCCAAAATTCATCTTTGATTGCTCTGAAACATCTTTTGAGTGAAACCGATCCCGATGTGTGGAACAAGGGATTTTGTCGAAATGAAGCGAAATGAAGGGGATAAGGGGCTTCTAAATTCTTGGAGAAATTTTTGGGAGTAGGTAGGGATGTTAGGAAGCAGAGGAAAGTGGAATCTCAGAGATTGAGTGAGGGGAAGGGGTCCAAAAGGGAAAAACACAGGCCTAGCCTAGAAAATTGCCAAGTTGTGGCAAGAAACTAGGGTTTGTGCAAAAATGAGGAATTTGAGGGATCTCAGTGATAGGAAGTGTTTAATAAGGTACATTAATGATAGGGGAAGGTGTATGAACATCAGGATACAAGTTTTTCTAATGATTTTACCATCCAAGAGAAATTACCTCCAAAACCCTAGGAGAGGGAAATGGACCTTACCTAGGCACAACTGAAGCATGAACAAGCTGTAAAATGACTCTATGGAACTTGACATGATGATGAAAACCCTCTGAATGATGGCACACTCAGCTGAATGGTGACATGGACCGACATTTGGACAACTTTGACAGGAATAAAAGCAACCCCTAGACCTAATGCCTAGTGACCAAATTTTGCTTTGAAGACTCATTGAAATGACAATATTTGACCTTGACACCTTAAAATCACTTTGTAAGATCATTTTTGATCATTGAAGGAAGGCTGCAAAGGCTGACACTAACACTTCCTGGAGGACCATTTTATTTTAAACAAAAATCCTATTTACATAATATTCTAACAACATAAACTGAACAGGTGTACACAAACACAACTATTCGACTTCTACTATTAATGAATGGCCCTAAATATTCTAAGTGCAACAGAAAGCTAAGGTATTGACACCTTGTTGTTAAAAATTTGAATAATTTCGAATCCTTCTAGCCACAACATGTGGACAATCCTCCTACATTGCTGGCTAGTGTCTAATGCCCCTGCATCAGACTCCTGAGGGAAATTTTCTTCATGGACTCCTGTCCATGAGCTCTTTCACAGAACTGCCTATCTTCTGCAACATCTCTTCAGTCATCCAATTGGCATCTTCATCTGGCTGGTCCTTCCACTTGATCAAATACTGGAAATACTCTTGTCCTCTAGTCTTCTTGAACACTTTCTTGTCCAATATATTCTCTGGCTGCAATGACTGTGATGGAGGTAACTGTTTTACCCATTCAATCTGCTCTTTGTCTGCTAGTCCTTCATTTGGACCATCATCTTCATACCTGTACAAGTCTGCAACATTAAATATGTGATATATTCCAACATCAAGAGGCAATTCAATCTCATAAGCATTAGCAGAAAATTTTCTCAATATCTTGCATGGCCCAATATTTTTAAACTTCAACTTGTTATACTGCTTCTGTGGGAATCTTTCCTTTCTCAAGTGTGCCAAAACCAAGTCTCCAACTTCAAAATTAACTTCTCTTCTACTCAGATTTACTCTGCCCTTGTATTTGATGCTACTGCCTTGTAGCTACTATTTCACTTGCTCATGTATGGCTTGGATCTCTGAAGAAAATTATTCACCATCAACACTCCTCAACTCTACCTTTCCAAAGTTTCTTAACTTAGATATTCCTCTGGGGTGCATTCCATAAAAAATATGGAATGGGATCTACCCTGTACTCCTGTTTGGTGAATCATTGTATGCATATTCTGCCTGTGGAAAAATATGGCCCCACTGTTTGGGATGCTCTCCTGCAAGACTTCTCAATAGATTCCCCAGACTCCTATTTACTGCCTCAGTTTGTCCATCAGTCTGAGGATGATAAGATGAGCTAAAACTCAGTTTGGTACCAAGTTTCTTCCACAGTGTCCTCCAAAAATGGCCAACAAATCTAGTATCTCTATCTGAAACAATACTCTTAGGCAACCCATGCAGTCTAAAAACTTCTTTGAAAAACAAGTTAGAAACATGAGTAGCATCACTGGTTTTATAACATGGAATAAAATGTGCCATCTTGGAAAATCTGTCAACTAGAAAAAAGATTGCATCATTCCCTCTCTGAGTCTTGGGCAATCCTAGAACAAAATCCATACTCACCATATCCCAAGGCCTGTCTGGAATAGGCAAAGGAATGTACAATCCTGCATTCTGGCTTCTCTCCTTGGCATACTGACAAATTTTGCAATTCTTCACAAACTTCTCCACCTCTATTCTCATCCTTGGCCAATAATAAAAATGGCTCGGCTGCTCATAAGTTTTATCAGTACCAAAGTGTCCAGTAAGTCCACCACTATGCTTCTCTTTGATTAAATTCTCCCTCATGGAATATTTTGGTACACACAATTGATTTCTTCTGAATAATAAGTCCTCCTGCAAGAAGTAATCCAACCACTGGCTTCTATCTGTCAAAATAGGGTTACAACATGCTTCAAATGCTTCTTTAAAATCTGAATCTGTCCTATAAAGTTCTTTAAGAAAATCAAATCCCACAACTTCAAATTGGTTTTCTTGAACAAGCATGTTCCTCCTACTCAAAGCATCAGCTACTTTATTTTCTTGGCCACTTATATGTTTCAAAACAAAATTAAAACGCTGGAGATCTTCAACTCATTTGGCATGTTTATGCTTCAGCTTATGCTGTTGCGTAATATACTGTAAAGCATGGTTATCTGTATATAGCACAAACTCCTTATACATTAAATAATGCCTCCACTTATTCAATGCCTGCACAATTGCATAAAATTATTTTTCATAAGAGGAATACTTTATTCTTGTCTCATTCAGCTTCTCACTGAAGTATGCTACAGGACTATCACCTTGACTCAACACAACTCCAATAGCTTCTCCACTGGCATCACACTTCACTTGAAAATGCTTGTTAAAATCAGGCAGAACTAAAACAGGCTTTTCATTTATTTTATGTTTCAAGAGCTTAAAATTATTTTCCGCTTTAGTAGTCCATTTAAATGGTTGTTTGTCTTTCTTTATTGTTTCAATGATGGGTGCATTAATCTTGCTGAAATTATTTATGAATTTTCTGTAAAAAATGGCAAGTCCATGGAAACTTCTTACCTCAAAAACATTTCTTAGTGAAGGCCACTCCACAATTTCCTTGACCTTTTTTGGATCCATCTTCAGTCCTTCAACAGAAATAACAAAACCCAAATATACTAGCTCCTCTTTCATGAATGAACATTTCTTCAAATTGATCAACAACTTCTCTTGATGTAACTTCTTCAAGACATAATTAAGATGTCTTAAATGCTCTTCCTTTGTTTTTCTGAAAACTAATATGTCATCCAGATACACTATTAAAAATTTACCAATAAATTCTTTTAACACTTCATTCATGAGCCTCATAAAAGTACTGGGTGCATTGGATAAACCAAAAGGCATTACCAACCACTCATACTATCCCTCATTTGTTTTAAAGGCAATTTTCCATTCATCACCCTCCTTTATCCTAATCTGATGGTATCCACTTTTCAAATCCAATTTTGAAAATACTTTGCTCCACTCAAACATTCCATTAAATCTTCAACTCTAGGCAAAGGTAATCTGTACCTGATTGTTATCTTATTGATTTCTATGGAATCAATACACATTCTCCAGCCTCCATCTTTATTTGGGCTCAACACTGCTGGTACTGCACATGGACTCAAACTTTCTCTGATCAGTCCCTTGTCAACCAGCTCTTGCACTTGCTTCTTGATTTCTTCATTCTCTGGGGGAGTCATTCTGTAGGCTGCTTTATTTGGCAGATTTGATCTTGGAATAAAATCTATCTGATGGCTGATTTTTCTCACGGGTGGCAATTCATCAGGAAAATTATCCACAACAATATCACAATAATTGTCCAACATCTCTTGGATTTCAATTGGAAAATTAGAAATATTTATGGAAGTAAGCACTACTTTAGGTTTGCAGACTAAAGCAAAACTTACCTCTTCTTCTTTAATCTGTTGTAGATACTCTTTCCCACTCAGCAAAAAAGTCTTTAGATCAGCCTTCCTGCTTGATGGTTCTCCTTCCCCCATAGGTATCAATGTGTGATGCACTCCATCCTTGAAGAACTTGTAAGTGTTCTTCTTACCATCATGTACTGCTGATCTGTCATACTGCCAAGGTCTGCCCAACAGTATGTGACACACATCCATAGGCATCACATCACACATAAATTTGTCTTTGTAGCTGCCCATCTGCAACTCTATCTCACATTTCTCCTTCACAATCAGCTGGTGCCCTTTATGAAGCCATGACACCTTGTAGGGTGTTGTATGTTCCCTTGTCTTCAACTTTAATTTCTCTATCACCTCTGTAGAGACCAAATTTTCTGTGTTGCCACTATCAATGACCAACTGACAACATTTCCCTTGGACTTTGCATACACTCCTGAACAAAGTCTTCCTCTGAGCTCATTCAACAACTTCTTTTTCTTGTTTCAAGAGGACCTTACTGACCACCAAAGATTCTACCTTCTCTGGCAAAATTTCCTCCTTAGTTTCAGACAACCTTACTGCCTCTTCTCCACACTGAGCAACAATTTCATTTCTCTGGCCTATGTCCACATTCTCTAGGAATTCATAGTGTTTATGTCCCACCACATGACATCTATAACACCCCACTTCTCTTCCTCTACCTATTCCTCCTCTTCCTCTGTAGGAACCCCTTCTGCCCCTTGCATCACCCTTTGTGGATGCATTCTGAGGTGAGCTACTGTTAGCTCCATCTCTAGGTGTTGTAGACCTTCCTCTACCACCCTAACTTCCCTTTCCTTGTAAAGTACCTCTTCCTTTGGCAGACTTCTTTCTCAGGAGTTTCTCTTCAACCTTTAAGGCCATTTGATAAGCCTCTTCCACTATCTTAGGAGAAAGAATACCAATCTCATCTTGGATCTCCAATTTGAGACCATTCACATACCTGGCAACCTTCTCTGTTGTGTCCTGGAATTGTCTAGCGCTTATACTTAATCTATAAAACTCTTCTCTGTATTATTTCACTGTCAGCAATCTCTGTCTCAGGTTCTGAATTTGTCTAAACAATGTTAGCTGATAATCACTAGGAAAGAACTTACCTCTCATTTTTGCCACCATTCTGGTCCAACTTTTAATTGGCTTTTTACCAGCTCTCCTTCTCTCTGCTTGCACTCCATCCCACCAAAGTGCAGCATGTCCCTTCAGCTTTGTTACTACAAACTTGACTTTTTCTTCTTCACCTATTTCTTCATAGTCCAAGCACTTGTTCATATCATTAATCCAGTCTATCATCTCTTCTGGATTCAATCCTCTTGCAAAACCTGACACTTCAAGTTGTGGCTTGAATGTAGACCCCAGAACGGACTTAAAGAGTCTTAACTCAAGAGGGATCTCAACGTTCTCTCCTGCTTCTTCTTCAGTTTCTGGTTCACTGACATCTTCAGGATCTCTTGGATGTCCCATTTCCATTGCATCCAATCTAGCTTGGACCCTCTGCAAAGTTTTCAATACTTCTGCATTGGCAACTGGCCTACCCCTTCTTCTACCAGCACCTCTGGCAACTCGGACAACCATGTTATAATTCTCTGCAAAAAAATGTCTCAAAACCTGGCTCCGATACCACAAATGATAGCAATAATGGAACGTAGGCACTAAGGAGAGTTGGTCTCACTGTTTGGTCTTTTCATTAACTAAGGGAGCCTTCTTTAATTTCTTCTTTCTAATTCATTAATCAAATTCATAGAATTTGATAAATGAATTTCTATAGTCCAATGATATAGATAGTCTTTCAAATCCTAAGACCTATGGTGATTTAAATAAAATACCCGAAGCTGTATTTCTCCTTAATATACCCCTTGGTCCCCTTATAAAGTGGTTAAATATATGACTTGAACCCACTTCGGCATATGATATTAAAATGTATATGCTGTCGCTTCACCTTCTAAACAAATCTATAAGGTTTGTATGCAAGATAATGAACCATAGTTATAACTTCCGGCGCAAATTTCCTTTGTACAGTACCCAAGCTCTAACCTTCGAATAATAAAATGTATTAAAACCTGACACCCATGTAACCCGACGTCCAGCTCTTTCGACCCTAACACTAAACCTTATAACAAAGGTTAGAACAACTTTAGACTTATATTATTAACCTGATTTCACTAACAAAACAACCTTTTTAATAGACATTGTGCCCATGGGGCCCACACTTCAACAAGAAATTGAACAATTTTCAACACAAAACAAATGGGCCATACCTTACTTATCTCCCGTGGAACTTGTTGTGCGACTGTCGTCAGATCTCTTGGCCTTCAGATTGGAAAATGTGCATCAATATCGCGTTATTTCAACAGCTGAGAGTTAATACTTAAAATTCATGCAATGAGGGTGGTATTGTCACGATGATGTGGCAAAATTACACTGGATCACGTTTTTTTGGAGTTGTTTTACCTCGGGCCAAAAGCGGCACAACGTGAGCAGTAATGGTTTCAGAAATCCACTCCGGGATTGGAACAGTGCTTGACTGGACTTTTCACTATGGTTAACACATTTATTTGAATTAGCTCCATCTCATTAACTTTGGGGTTAAACCTCAAACAAAATCGCTCAACTAACAACAAAGTAAGGTTATCTACTCCAACAGACAATCAAACAATACATTCACTGGGACAGATAGAGGCTAATCTTCACAACATAAACAAAGCATAATTCTGATATCTCTCTTCCAACAAGGTCCATTAATCAACCTCCCTTGGGGATTCAATACAGACTACACTTATTCAATTTCTTCGTAGCTGAACATGAACTCAAGGGATGATAGAGATAACCCTGGAATGGGATCTCATTCCAGTTTACACAGAAAAATTAGATTCGAACAAGCATACAGGAAATATGCACCCTGAGTATAGTAACTACAACTCACAAATTGCCAACAAGCATAATGTTTATTCAACAACGAACAATGCTTGTCATTCAAGATTTCAGTGCCAAATTCCCCCCTTTTCATTGTAACAGGGTTTATAATTTATACTCCATTGCATGACTCTTCGGTTCCTCCTGGAGGACCATTTTATTTTCAACAAAAAGCCTATTTACATAATATTCTAACAATATAAAATAAACAGGTGTACACAAGCCAAAAATATTTGACTTCTATTGTTACTAACTGAGCCTAACTGTTCTAAGTGCAACAGACAGCTAAGGTATTGACACCTTGTTGTTACAAATTTGAATAATTTCGAACCCTTCTAGCCACAACATGTGGACAATCCTCCTACATTGTTGGCTAGTGTCTAATGCCCCTGCATCACATCTCCTTCAATTTATTTTAAGTTGAAAAAATTTCAATATTGATGAAGAGATTATTTTCATGATCTTCACTCGTACTTTGACAAGAAAAGCCAAAGACTAGTGCTTATCACTTCTAGTTGTTTCGGTACATAGTTGGGACAAATTTTCGGAGATTTTCCTTCATGCATTTCAATAATATGATTACGAAAAGGTGTGTGACCAGTTAGAAGAATTGCGTAGGAGGGAAGGTGAGACTTTGAAGATGTTTTATGTTAGATTTAAATTAATTTTAATGCAATTTTGGTCTAAATATTTGCCTCCTCAATTCCATTAATTGGATGGTTCAGACATTTAGTGTCTCTCCGCTTTGTGATAACTATCAAGAACCATAAAGTATAGCCTTTTTTGATAGTGATACACTTTCTCAAAATGACAACATCGACTCTTTGCAAATTGAAATTACAAATGATAATCATTATGCCAGAAATGCTCCAAATTTACATAATGCTGATAAAGTAGAATTTCAACAAAATACACAATCTATTAGCAACAATCAGCAACAACTAAATCAACAAAAATTATATCAACTAGAGAATGCCAACAAGTAACAATCTATCACAGAAATCAATTCACAATTCTTTATTTAGTTAAAATTGCAAATGATGGAGCAACTCAACAACAATTTGCAAATCGATCAAATACATGAAGAATCCAAATTGTCTATTTTGGAAAATCAAAAATCATCTATGCATAGAGAAACTTTCAGGTATATATCTTCAACTTCCTATTTTTCTCTCTACTCCGATATTTTTAACAATATTATCTTAATTCATGATCAATCAACAATCCATTGAAATTGAAATTTATTTTTAAATAGAGGAACTTATATTAACAATGAATTATTTAAAAATGGTAGAGAAAATTTAATCGGTAATTCAATTAATAAAAATGAAGATTCTCTTAATTGGACAGTCAATCACTTTCCTAGTTTTGATTTATTTAATTCAGAGAAAAATAACATTTATGAAGTTACTTATGATGATGACTTGGAAAATGAAAATACTCAACCTCTTTTTTTCGGAAATGGTTTTGTATAATTCCTTAGGAGAATCTATTTTTGAATATAAAGAGAATTTTAATCAACGATTTATTCTGGTCCATTATAATTTTCAAATATTCAATTATCATATTAATTTTGGTATTCAATAATCTATCTAATTTTTTAATTCCTACGATGATGGAACTCCCTTTTCGGATCATATGCTTGAAATATTTTCATTCTCGCAAAAGAAATCAAACAATGAGTTTAATTTTATACTTTTATAGATGCTTGGTGAAAGTGTTTCTGCAAGAAGTCAGGTCTCGCGGACAAGACCCAGGTTCAAGAATTGTGGCCAACAAAGGGGTCCGGTGTAGTCTAGGAACACGCCGGCATTTTCATCCTGCTCTGGAGAGCAGTGCGTCTCACCCGAGGCGTGCCGCAACCACATGCATAAGGGGGATGAGATCAATGGCAAGGAACAAACCCGCAACTAAAGAAGGACAGTGCATCCATTACATATACAAAGCTATATGCAAGATCACTTAATATGCATTCAGACATTCATAAATAAAATTTTAAACCAGCAGGAACACATTATAAGCACATGGAAATCTTATTTAGACAGCAATCTCTCATTGTATTAATCTCTTGGAAGAACACATGATTACATGGCATTCCCACAGATAGCTACAAATCTGATACAGATGGGTTTCAGAACAGAAAGGTAGAATAGAAGATAAGAAACCATATGAAGAACATGCATGAATCCTCCGCAGACGCCCTCCGCGTCTTTCCCTGTCTCGAGCCTCGCAACCTCTTCAGTCTGCATTCAACCACCCTCTTTTCCGCCGGGTGACCCTTATTTATTCACCCGCTCTCGCGACTATCAGCTCCTCTATGTCTTCACTTCGGCTTCTCCCAGCTTCTCTCCTGATGTCTGCATGTTCCACTTTCTGTTTTCTGCTGTGTTTCCTTCATCTGCACTTATCCCTGTTCTATCTCCAGTTATCGAGTGCTTCCGCACCACCTTGGTAGCTCCGCAACTCCTGGTAGTTGCGGCGCGGTCGCGGTTGCCATGTGTATTTATTCCGCAACTCAAAAAGGGTCAAAACTCAAAATTTCTTGGCCAAGATTTCAAAACTAAACAAAAACAAGGGCCCCAACAGAAAGAAACCTTCGCAAATGAATCTCATCCATGTTGTACCATTAATTTTACCATTAATGTAAATTTTTATTTGTTTCATTTTTAGTTCCTTCAGTTTGAATTTGTTTTTCTTTTAAATTTCATTTTTGAATTTTTGAGCACATTGTATTGGAATTTTAAGCATTCAAAATTTCAACACTTATCAAGTGCATTAGTGAGTGTATATGAAAATAAATTTCAGAATTTCAGGCATGAACATCAACTAATTTTTATTTTAAATTTTTATTTGACGATCATGCTTTCCCAATTTATTTTTGATTTTCAAATAATTTCAACATCAATTCTAGCACTTGGTAGTGCATCATTACATTATGACACTTATAGAAATCTTCTAAATGTCCACTCATATCAGGAAGTTCCAGTGCTAAAAAATATTTATGAATTTTCCAGTGTTCGACAGGCTTCCATATTTAAAAGTGTATTATTCAAATCGGACATGATGTTTCCTCTTCCTTTGAACTTCTTCCAATTATTCACTAAAATACACACTATTTTTATGATCCTGTAAACATTTGGTTGGAAGAATTTCAAGGTAAGAATTTTGTAAATAAACTTATTTTTCCGAAGTTGTTAATTGTACAAAGTAGGCTGAATTTTTCTTTTACTAATTTAGTTGCAGTTTTATTTTTGTTACTGATGTGTGAATTGTAAATACATACACGAAATAAAATGCTTGCATGGTTGCAGTGGAAGTATGAATATACCTAATCATGTTTCTTTTTAGTTAGAATTAGACATAGATTAATTTAGATTTAAATTCCTTTTATGCTAGAATTTATTTCATTATTTTAGAATTTCAATAAACAAGTAATGAACCGAAGATTTTCCCTTGGAATTGCCTTTAATTTTCTTTCAAAGTGGCTTAGAACATATCAAAGTTCTTATATAGCCAGATCATACACACTTCTGAAAGCACTTGATTGTCTTGTTTTTTCAAAACTTCATTTGTTAGGTCCCTATATTACTAGTATAGTCCCTTATTGTTGTTAGTGTATCCCCCTTATTGTTATTATTGTACCCCTGTAACCCCAATATTGTTATTAGTGTGCCCTTACATTATTATTGTTAGGTCAGATAGGATTATATTGTGACCCCATGCACTCCTATATATAGAAGGAGGTTTTTTCATTTGTATCATCCAAGAATTGTTCATTTATGTAATTTATTGGAGGTTTCCCCTCGAAGTAGCTGATTTCTAAGGCGTTGATATCTATTTTCTTCTATTTTTGGAGCTGGTTTCATAACATTTGGTATGAGAGCTTTGGATTCTAGGGTTTCGCTGCTCCAAATAGGTCATCGTGGAATTTGCATTATTATTTTTTTTCTATGAAAGTTTATAAGTGGAATTTTTTACAGAGTGAAGCCGAAGTCTTGAGGAACTTTTTGTAAAAATTTCAGATCATGTTTCGCAATATTTTCAGAGATATGTTCTGTGGAAGTTAGGGTTTTTTCAGGCTCCCGAATTTCACCTAAAAAGGTCATTGTGGCATTTTCGCTATAAAAAATTTTATACGAAGGTTCAAAAGATGAAATGTTTACAAAGTGAAGCTGAAATCCTGAGGAACATTGTGTACAAATTTCAGATCTTTGTTCACAACAGTTTCAGAGATATGATCTGTGGAAGTTAGTGTTTGTTTAGGCTCCCAAATTTCATATTAAAGAGGTGACCGTGGGAAAATCATCATAACTCTCTATCTAAGAATCAGATTGGAATTCTGTAAAACTTAGCTGCAAGTGCATGGAATATAGTTTCCTGTGTATCAATTTCAGAGCTAAAGGAGGAAACAGTGACACATAGCATGTCGTACAAGTTCACTCTACTGAAGCAGTCCATAATTAGGTCATTGTGGGAGATTGGGCATAACTTTGCCATGAAGAATCTAAATCGGGTCAAACCTGTGGCATTCGAAAGAAAATTTAGAGGGCTACTACAGGGCCAAATTTTATAGTTTAAGATCCGAAATCACAAAGATAATTAAGTTTCAATATAGAGCTCCTTAAAAGCAAGAAAAATGTGTGTATTTTTTTTTCAAATTTAATAAGTCTTGTGTGAAAAATCAGTTTGAATTGATTCCAAGGGAATATTGTAGAATAGATATAAGTATTGGCTTCTAAAATGCCCCCTAAAAATAATTCAACACCCATTAAGCCTTTAGAAGTCTCTACTATGACTCATGAAGATGAAGAACTGCAACATGACATGTCAAAATTACAAGAGCAAGTGCACCAAATTTCGCTCTCGCAAAGAGCAACAAAAAATGAAATGGAAGTTTTGAAGAAAGGCATGGAAGCTAATATGGATGGTTTGAAGAAAGGCATGGAAGCTAATATGGATGACATGGAAGCTGGAATGGAAGCTAAAATGGATGAAACGGAAGAAAAAATTAAATACAACATGGAAAACATGAAGAATGATCTAAAAGAAGACATTGAAGGTTTGACAAAGTTGATGAAAGAAATATTTCCTAATGGCGAAAAGTTAGTAGAGGAAACTCATGATGAGAACAAAAAAAATGTTAATCGTGATTTCATAAAATCTAATGTTGGATGGAAGAATCACCATATTCCAAAGATGGATATGAGGAAGTTTGATGGCAAGGATCCCGTAACATGGATACTACAGATGGAGCAATATTTTGATCTCAATAATGTGCAAAACACACAAAAGGTACGCATTGCAACTTTACATTTAGAACAAAATACATTTGTATGGTATCGATGGCTTTGCTCCCGTAAAAAAATTGTCACTTGATCAATTTTTACAGAGGAAATGATAGCACATTATGAGGATACAAAGAGCAACACCTTCTTTAGCCAATTGATAAATCTCAAACAAAAGGGTTTAGTGGGGCAGCACATTGAGGACTTCCAAAAATTGAATATAAGGGTAACTTATATTGTTTAGTCAATTTAGTGTCCTGGATTGATAGCATAAATTATCAACCAGGGCTAGTAAACTGATGAGGTGTGCTCGCACTATATGTGCCTAAATATCATTTTTTTTATTTCATTATTTTCAGTATTTTGTTGATGTTTTTGGTTTTTTGTTATGTTTGAGTTTTAGTATGCTATTATATGTTCGGGAGATGAAGTTAAATCTATGTCAAAAGAAAAGAAAAGGAAACCTTAGACTTAAAATAGAGTTTAGTTGTAAATTATGTCCCTAATTCGGAAAATGGTGAAAAAAAGAGAGTATCCTAATCCATGGATGTTATAGATTGCAAATGAATATGAAAGGTAACTAAAAACACTACAATTCAATTTGATCCATTTAGTTAGAGGTTTGTTGGAATAGTTTGTGAAAGAGATTAAACTCCAATGTGATGAGGATCTTCCTAAAACAAACAGCAACTTAGAACATTATAGTGAAATCTTATTCATATGATAGAGGTGTTTTGGAATAGCTTGAGAAGAAGATTGCTATAATGTAATAAGGATATCCTATGAAATATTTGAAACAGCTTATGACATTACAACTAGATCTCATTCATCAGTTAGAGATTTATTGGAAGAGTTTATTGAAGGAGATTAGACATAATGTGATAAGGATTTTCTAAACAACAATCAAGTAGTAACCCATAGTATTACAACTAAGTCTTTTCTGTGATTTAGAGATTTATTTGGACAGCTTGAGAAGAAGACTGTTTGTAATAATATGAGGATCTTCTATCTAATTGCAGAACATGAAATGCTAATAACTCAACATAGTACGACCAAATATCATTCATATAATGGTGATATATTGGAAAAGCTTGAGAAAAAGAATGGTTGTAGGATAATGAGGATCTTCTTAATCTAGATGTCAAAAACTAAAGTGCTAGTAACTCAGAATATTACAGTTAAATCCATTCATTGAATAGAGATATATTGGAAAAGCTTGAGAAAAGACTAACTGTAACATCATGAGGATATTTTGTGTAAACAAATAACATGAAACATGATACTAAAAGATATGAACTCAGAAAACTGTCTAAGCAAGAAAGCTACTTATCTAGAAAGCATGTAAAAGCCTCCTCGGATAGCAGGGGCCCTCTGCTATCAATTTGGCATAAAAATATTTAACTCCTCAAGGTTGTGTTCAGAACAACATTAAAGTTATGCTCCTTTTTACTATCAAAAATACTTGAAAAGAAAGTATCATAGTATTTGTAAAATAAGTAACAACTGTCTCTCTCGGTCTCACCGAGCTAAATTTATAGGCAATTACATAACTGCTATTGAATAATAATAGGCACAGGTGTATTTTTAAAGTCAAAATAAAACTAAAACTCCTTTTTAGGACTCGTGATTTGCTGAAAGCAAATCAAGAGTCCTTATCCTTATAGAAATCAGCTGCTTGGACTTTTGTTTTGACCACATGCATAAGCACCTCCAGTTATTGACTCAGCCTTTGTGGATGACAAGGAATGATGTAGGAAAGATTTGGAATCTAACCATATATTCCTTTTCTCCAGATGACACCTGTAACATGTTCAAACACAAAAATGGCTACGGAACGTTTGACTGGCTACAAAATGACTGCATTATGTAGCTAAAACTGCTAAGAAATCATTAAGACAACAAAATCACAAAAGTACAACAAGTTAGTCATTGCATGTATTCTTTAAGTGATTTTAATCATTCTTATTGATCTTTAGGTCTATAAAATGATAAAGGAATGATGAAATGAAGTGGATTTTGGCAAAATAAAAGACAATTTTAGGGCTCAACATACCCCCACTGCAAAATTCTTGCATGTCCTCATGCAATTTCATCAAAACTTTATTCCATTTGCACTGATACTTCTGCAAGAACATCTAAACTCCTTTTTCTGCTTCTTTTGGTAGTCAATGCCATCCTGGGTTTCCGCATGAGTGTTTTGAACTTCAGATTAATGAGTTCCCTGTTCAATTTCCAGTTTATTTTCTTCAACTTCTTGTTTGCTTTATATAGTGCTTCCATTTTCTGAGAGAGAGTGATGTTAACGCTGCCTTTCAATTTGACCAGCTCTCTTAGGATTTCATTTTCATTCTTGATATGGTTATTTAGTATCTCCAATTCATAATTGTCTCTTTTCAAAATTTCTATTGGAGGTTCTTGTGGACTGGGAGATCTTTCTCTATTTTCTAAGGCCCTTTTCTCTAGTGACTCTACATAGTCATAAATCTGTTGTTGAGCCGGATCTATATTTGGGTTTCTTCTATTAGGGTTTTCTTCATACTGGTTTAGAGGAGATTTATCAATTGGAGATTGGATTGGAGTTTCTTCTTCTTTAATGTTTATGACTCCAGTTTCTTTAATGCATGTCTTTTTCACCATGCCTTTAAGCCCGAAGCTTCTTCTCAATTTAGGTGGATTTTCATCTTTTCCTTTAGCACATTCACTTGTTAATTTCTCCTTTCTTTTATTCTTGAGTTGTTTCCTAATCTTTATCAAATTTTCAGAAATTATTTCCTCATTATCTTCCTATGTTGATGTATCAGGTTTGATTTCAACAGATTTAACAACTTTTCCTCTCCTACTTCTCCTCACAGGTTTTTCTTTAGACAGTGTTTCTTTTGGTTCTTCAAAATGGTTTCTTAGGAGGAATTCATCCCAACTATCTCCTACCTTCTTCAAATGAAACTCAATTAATATTTTAATAAAGCCATGATGATGTAAGGTAGTTTCTAAGAATTGAAGCCTTTTCTAGACATTCGAGGCCATCATTTTCAAACTATTAAGCAGGAAGAAGGGTAGATTTATTTCATAATCTAGGAAATTCATCATGAGTCTAATATGATAGACATACAAAGTGCCAAATCTACCTTCACAGGTTATGAACTTTTGTAAAATCAGCAGCATATTTCTCCATTTATTTCTCAGGGTTGTACTAGGAATACCTTTTCTAAATACTAAAATGTCAATACCTGGTTTTTTTAGCATTTGCTTCCAAGTTTCATTATGGAACCTTTTGTTTTTGAACTAGCGTTCACCCCGTCATGGTAATTATGTTGCTTCTGCTATGAATGACTTTGTGATGGTGAACTTGATATCCCCAATTTCTACCTCTGATCCATCGAATGACCTGGAAAATGACTTTGTGATTTCTTTGTGGAATCCATTGAACTTCTCTATAAATCTTAGCCATCCAACCTGCTGTAATAACCCCTTAATCTGAAGGTATCCTTCTAAATATTTAGTTCCAATTGGCTCTGACCTTACAATAAGCCCCATTGCTTCTTGATAAAATTGCTTCCTTTCTTTGGCTTCAATTCACTGCTCTGTTTCTGCTCTTATGCCTGAAGCAAGAGTAACTGTGGAAGGTTGTCTTAACCTAAAAATGGCTTCTCTGTTTCTACAGACATGAATTAGCTACGGAATGTAATGGCATTGAGTGGATATGGATGAGTGAATAAGGTAATGGAAAATCATAAAAATGATCGGGTTAAGAGTTTGATATGGGATAAAGGACCGCGAAGAAATCTCATGAAGATTTTCAAAAATGATCAATGAATGCTATGGTCTGATGACGTGACCTATTAGGTCACTTATAGGTTCTGATCGTTAATTTTAATTAATGATGATTTGTTATGGAGCGGGATGGAAGGGATTTGGTCGAGGAATTTTTATGATAGGCATTGATCAATTCGAATAATAAAATAACTTTAGGAAACATATGACTTAACCATATTATATCTTTCATGATTTTTTATCAAAAATAATTTCACACAATTTTACCTTAGCCTTTTTTATTTATTTATTTTTGCTGCTTTGTTGTGCTTTGTCTTTCATCTGAAAATTATTGATATTTTAGGCTCCACAATCTTCTTTGATTCATCCTCTTGTTTACTGAAGTAGGTTTGCAGAATCAATTGGCTGCAGAACAGGGTTGGCTGCAGAATAGGTAGCTGCAGAATGTACTTGTAAAAGAAAATTTAAGATATGGAATGGAATGAAATATGGATGGAGTGAAATGAAATATGGATAAAGTGAGATATGGATGGAATGAATGAGATGGATCATGAAGTATGAAAAGTGAATCTGCAACTTATGATTTTATGATACTTATTTGCAGAAAAAGAAAAATTTTGAAAATCTAAAGTGTCAGAAAAATTCTGATTTTCACCTTAGATTTTCTGTATAAACATGCCAATCAATGATTGGTTTTCATGCTTATACCTTTTTTTCTTTTTTTTTTAAATAAATAAATAAATAAATAAATATATATATATATATATATATATATATATATATATATATATATATATATATATATATATATATATATATTATTCAAAATGATTGAAAAAGAAGACAATTAAGTAAGTGAAGAAGAAGAATTCTTCTTCACTAACTTCATATCAATGTTATCTTGAAGTTTCTTGACAAATTCTTCTCTTGAAAGTGGCTTATGATACAATTTCAGTCTGTGTCCATTTACAAGAAAAGCTACCTTTCCTTCATCTATTGTCCTGATTTTTGTTGCTCCATTTTCAAAAAATTTCACAAACTCATATGGCCCAAGCTAATGAGTTTGAAATTTTCCTTGAAAATCCTTGAACTTTGAATCAAAGAAGAGGGCTCAGTCACCTTATTTAAATTTATTTTCTTTATTGTACTTATCATGCCATCTAGTCCTTTGTTGTTGGACTATGCTTGTTCTCTGGACTGCATCTTGTCTGATCTCATCTAATTCATTAATCTGTTACATTCCATGCTTTTGTGATTCTGTTAGATCAAGTCCTAGTTGGACTGCCATTTTGAAAGTTTGAATCTGAAACTCTACGAGAAATAAGACTTGTTTTCCATAAACAAGTTCATAAGGAGTATGACCTGTTGTGTTTCTCCATGTAGTTCTGTAGGCCCACAAGGCTTCATGAAACCTTTTTTCCCAATCTCTTCTTTGTAAATGAACAGTCTTTGTTAGGATCCCTTCAATGACCTTATTGGTAGATTCCACTTGGCCATTTGCTTGTGGATGGTAGGGAGTAGATTTTCTGTGTCTGATTTTGTACTTTTCTACCATTTGCTCCACCAGCTTCGATGTGAATTGAGCTCCTTGATCTGTAACAATTTCTCTTGGGACACCAAAACAAGTAAAAATATCCTTAAAAAGAAAATTAACTACAGATGCTTCAGTAGCAGAAAGTAATGGTTTGGCCTCTACCCATTTGGTAACATAATCAATGCAAGCTAATATACATTTCTTTTGTCTTGATGGAGGATTAATAGGTCCTAAAAAATCCAAAGCCCATTTCTCAAAGGGTTCAATGTGTACCTGAGACTGCAATGGCATCTCACCTGAAGGAGAAGGTTTCCCTAACCTTTGGCAACTGTCAGACCTTTTGACATACTCTTTAGAATCCTTAAAGAGGGATGGCCAATAATATCCTAAATGAAGGATATTATAAGCTGTCCTCTTATCAGAAAAGTGTCCACCACAAGGTTCATCATCACATGCCTTGAGAATCTCAGGCATCTCGTCTTCTCGAACACACCTCCTGATAATAAAGTCTGGACCTGTTTTGTATAACTCATTAGTAATCCATGAATATTTTTCACTGTCATAAATGATATTTCTTTTATCTCTTGCATTCATAATTAAAGGAAATTTCCCTAAAAATAGATAATTAGCAATATCAACAAACCAAGGAGTTTGACTGGTAATTGCAAAGAGATATTCATCAGGGGATTTATCTTCAACTAAAGTATTGTCTTTAATGTTTTGGATTCTAGATGGTAAATCAGCTACTGTATTTTTTTTCCAGGATCATCTAGAATGGTGATGTTAAATTCTTGTAAAAGAAATAACCATCTTGTGACTCTACCATTAGTAATTGATTTGTTCATTAAATACTTGATTGCAGAGTGATCTGTGTGAATAAAAGTTTCATAGCCTGTTATATAGTGTCTGTATTTATTTATAGAATGAACAACAGCTAAGAACTCTTTTTCAGTTACAGTATAATTTAACTCTGAAGGAGTCAAATCTTTACTTGTATAGTAGATTGCATAAGGAATCAGGTCTTTTTGTCCCAATAAAACTCCTAAAGCTGTATCTTAGGCATCTGTCGAAATATGAAAAGGTAATTTCGAGTTAGGTCCCCTTAAAATAGGTGCTTCAAAGATTTTTGTTTTCAGGGTTTCAAAGGCAAACTAGCAGTCAGGATTCCAATTGAATTCACAGTCCTTTGTAAGTAATGTGAAAAGTGGAGATGTTGTCTTGGTGAAGTTTTCTATAAATATTCTATAATACCCTGTAAATCCTAGAAAACTCCTAACATCTTTCTGACAATTTGGAACTAATAGTCTGGAGATGAATTCAACTTTTGACTCATCAACTCTGATCCCATCTCCTAAAATGTGATGTCCTAGGACAATCCCTTCAGTAAACATCATAAAACACTTTTCATGACTTAATGAAAGGTTTTCTTCTTTACATCTCTTTAGAAATTTTTCCAAGTTTGCTAAGGCTTCTTCAAATGTGTTTCCATAGACTGTGAAGTCATCCATGTATACCTCTACAAAGTCATGTATTAGATCTGAAAAGATTCATAATACTGCCCTTTGGAATGTTGTAGGTGCATTACATAATCCAAATGGCAATACTCGGTAGGCATAGGTACCCGAGGGACAGGTACATGTGGTTTTTTATTGATCCTCAAGTGCTAATTGAATTTTATTATAACCATTGAACCCATCCAAAAATGAAAAGTATTTTTTTTCTGCTAATGTGTCTAACACCTGATCTATGAAAGGTAAGGGAAAATGGTCTTTAAGAGTAGCTTTGTTTAATTCTCGGTAGTCAATGCATACCCTCCATTTTCCATTCTTCTTGGGTACAATCACCAAAGGAGAGACCCACTAGATATTTGAAATGAGATAAATAAAGTTGACATTTAACAATTTCTGCAATTCTTCTTTAAAAATCTCCCTAAGATTCGGATTCATTATTCTCTGAGGTTGTCTGATTGGTTTAAAATTTTACTCTATATAGATATGATGAGTGCAACTCTTGGGGTTGATCCCTTTCATGTTAGTGTACTCCCATGCATATGCAGAAGAGTGTCTCTGTAATATTTTGACTAGATTTTCTTGTTGAAATTTCTCTAGGTTTTTGTTTATGTTTAAGGTTTTTCCTAGAAATATTTCAATTGTAGAGCTGCCAAATTCTTCCATAGAGTAAAGAGACATCTGTCTTGATGACAAGAACTCAATGTTGGATTCTTCTTGAAATTGTTCAGGTTTAAATTTTGAAGAAGATTCATAATTTTCCAAAGTATTCAGAATCTGACTATCTTCACTAATTTATGAAATAGTGAAGAGATGTTGTATATATTCTTCATCATCAATCCACTGAGTATCATATAATTATGTGATTGTTCTTGCTGGCGGATATAAGGTAAATTTCTTGGTTGAAATTCCATTAGAGATGTACATATCACCAGATCTACAACTAATGAAAGCATCAGTTGTAGCTAACCAAGGTCTTCCTAATATAATAGGATGTCCTCCTAGATCATTTTTAGGAGTTAGGATCATGAAATCCACAGGATACTCCCAAGAATATAAGGACACTGGAATGTCTTCTATTACCCCATCTGGTTTGATCACAGATCTATTTGCTAATTGTAGTAGTGTGGGTGTGAAAAGAATATTAGGAAGTTTTAGTTTTTCCATGATTTGCCTACTCATGATATTGATTGTTGTTCATAAATCAATAAGTGTGTTTTGAATTTCAATTCCATTGATTTGTATTTTAACAACTGGATTTCCTGGTTCTAGATACTTTGGAATGGAAATCTTACCCATCATTATATCTACTATTTTTCCTACCAGTTTTATTTTCTTTATCTCTTTTATTCTTTTTCCTGTTTTTTCATACTCAACTCCTTTATTGTCTTTGCTAAGATTGGGATTTCCTTGATAGCTTGTAATAATGGAATATTAATACAAACATTTCTTAACTAATCTAGGAAATCATAGTTAGGCATCATAATTTGTTTCTCTACACCCCTATCAATTTGTAATATTTCTTGAAAAGGAGGTGTAGAAGTAGATGTTGATGGCTACTCTAATATAGGAGTTGAAATTATTGGTTCTTTGTGTTTTGATTTTTCAATATTTTGGTCTTGAAAAGATGTTATTTCTTCAAGACTTTTATTTACTCATAGAGAATCTTCCTCAGAATTGTTTTGCTCTTGTATAATTACAAAAGGTTTCTTCTTTTCAAGTATTCTTCCAGACCTAAGTTGAACATCATTAAGGTATAAAGGAGTAATCAAATAGGTTGGGAATTGTTGACCTTCTATCATATATGTATTCTGAGGGTTTTTATTATAGGGTTTTGGTATTGGATGGGCAGGAAACTGATTTGATTTTTGAGGAAATGGTAATGGAAGTGGTGGATTTTGATTTTGGTTTTGATGTTGTGGATTCTATTGAGGATTTTGTTGAGGGGAAAAGTTTGAATATGTTGGATATGAGGGATAAGAAGGTGGATATTGATAATACTGGGAGAACCTTCCATAAGGATTTTGTGCTCCGTGTGCCCAAGGTTGAGATTGATTTTGAAATTGGGGCCAAGGTTGCTGCCAAGAGTTCCAATTTGGTGGGGGTTGATTATACATTTTATTATTAAACCCTTGTGTCTGAGGTCCCTGCCAAGATCTTATAGAGACAAAGTTAAGAGATTCTGTATAATTTGTGGGTGTTTCTTCTTGAAAGACAACCTTAATACCAGGGAGTGAAGGACAACTCTTGGTCTCATGTTTTTCTGAACAAATTGCACAAGTCTCTATTACTTTTGCATCCAAAGGACACTCTCTCAAGGCATGCTTCTTCCTACATTTGGGACAACAGATTGCTAAGGCATCAGTTTCGGATTTTTGCTTGTTTTGTAACTTAATGGTGTCTATTTGTTCACTAAGACTCCCTAGACTGTCAGATTTGAATTCATCAAGCATATTTCCTATTTCTACCCTACTTACTGTTCCAGATGTAGACTTACTTTCCCTTGCAAGAGTAGGGTCTCTTGGTCCTTTTAGAATTTAGATTTTCCTCTTGAAATATTGATACATAATTCAGCTATATCAAGTAATGAAAGCTAAGATATGTCCCCTTTTCCCATCATATTGAGGATATCTATCCATTCATCCCTAATTGTCTTCAACAAGAGAGATTTCAACGTATCTTGGTTTAGGTTTTCCATTTTTTCCCTCTTGATGTTATAATTGAATCTTTCCAACAAATCTTCCAGATTTTCATCCTCTTTTGGCATCATCTTGAACAATTCTTCCTTATGATTGACTGGTATACAGTAATCCAACTATCTATCTAGAAATTCTTTTCTCATTTCATCCCATGTCCTAATCGACCTAGTGATTAAACTCATAAACCATTTTAATGCTACTCCTTTCAATGTTGAAGGGGAAAGTTTAAGTTTCTGAGCATCTTGTAGGTAATCATAGGTTCTGCATAGAACTTCAAATTCAAATAAGAAGGTTTCAGGATCCTCACTTTTTAGTCCATGAAAGTTTGGAAGAATAGAGAGTGATATATTTTTCATAGTTGCATTAGTCTCTTCATCTATTATAGGGAATCCAAAAGGACTTCCAGTTCCCCTTCTACCTCGTCCTCCTTCTGCATTTCCTCTTCCTCTTTCTGCATTTCCTCTTCCCCTACCTTCTTCTGTACCTCTACCTCCCCCTCTATCTCATCATATTTCTCCTCTATCTCTACCTCCTCCAAATAGTGTATATTCCCCATTAAATAATTATCCTTCTCCTTCTTCTGCCATGATAGACTCTTTTGAACTGATATAGGGTTCAGTTGGAAGAGCTAGTTGTTCTATTGGTTATTCTATCAAGGGTATATTGAAGAAATAGTCCCGTTCTTCCTCTTCACTAGGGATTTGTAATTATTTTACTAGAATATATTCTCCTGTGGAAGTGAAAAAGGTTATCCCTTCTATAGGAGTCCTTAGATCTTCTTCCTCTATAATTGCTTCAATGGATGAAGTGGGGGATCTTCTTGATGGGATATCTAATTGTTACACAGTAATTTTTCACTGTCCCTTCAATCCCCATCTTTCCCATTGGAGGGTCTTTTTTGTGACCAATAAGCAGTGTCATGCCTTGCAAATACCATCATTGCATCCCTTTCCATGAGGAAAACATTCCTTCTGTTGATCATTTCCTGAGCAGACCCCTAAAAACACCTGTTTTTTCCTTGGCACTGGTAGCCCATTATGTACTCACGCCAATGAGGAAACTTAACACTGAGCCCACGCCAATTGGAACTCTATCCCAGTTAAGCACCGCACCAATCTGCTTATGGAAATTAAAAAAAAAAAAAAGAGGCGAAGTTTCGATTACAACAACTTCGTGGATGAGTCATGAGGAGTGGTTTTGACTGAATAACCACGATCTTCCTCCTTTGGCCTCTTGTTTCCACCTTATGAGGAACCTCCAAAGGGATAAGGCCTCCCTTCCACTATTGTAGGGATCCCATCCTCCTCCTCTCCTCTATAAATATAGCCTTCATCCATTGATGAAGGGGCTGAATGGCTGAATAGCTGAATAGCTGAAGGGCTAAATGGTTGAGTCTCCAAGAGCCTTCATAGCGTAAAGAATGCTGCAATAGTCCTCATAGAGCCAAGTCAATAGCAAGGAAATTTTCGATCGAAGAGAGAGGCTTGTCCCCATCCCCGACGAGCTTTACTGAGACGTATTTCGTTGACGACCCACCGAAGGAAGATTCAGCGTCAGAGCCAGGTTGTATCTTTCTTTGTAATAATTAATGATAAGTGACTTTGGTTATGGTTCCACTCGTATTTTTCATTGTGATCATGAGTTGTGTCTTCTCTGACTGATACATAATTGCATATATTTGGTTTTATGCTTGTGTTTGATGTGTTCCTTGTGTGTGCAGGTGTTCGATCACGGTGAGCGAGAGGATTGTGATCTGCTGGAGCAAGGAAACAGGAGTGCCATCTTCCCTACAAACAACAGCATTGGACTTGAGGTATGCCTTCATTGCAACTTGGTTTATTGCAATTAGGAACTTGCACCTTAGCGTGATATGATTGTTGCTAGACCCGATCTGGGCTAGTAGGGATCGCCTCTGTCCACAGAGGGGATTTACCTCTATAACTCTAATCTTGAGACTTCTAGAAGCCTATGACCAGTATAGTATGGAATGTGAGTTTTATTTGGAGGTGTGCTGCTTCTTGGTCTTGGTGGAGTGAGTGGAGTTGTAGGAATTAAGCTTCTGCCTCTTACAAATCTACCCCTAGAATCTCTTTCTCTACGCATATCATTGTTTTTGGGAAATAGGAAATAAGGCTACCTAGTTACACTTCCCCGGAAACGGCGTCAAAATTTTTAGTCAATTCAGTGTCCTGAATTGATAGCATAAATTATCGACCAGGGCTAGTAAACTGATGAGGTGTTCTTGCACTATATGTGCCTAAATATCATTTTTCTTATTTCATTGTTTTCAGTATTTTGTTGATGTTTTGGGGTTTTGTTATGTTTGATTTTTGGTATGCTATTCTATGCTCAGAAGATGAAGTTAAATCGATGTCAAAATAAAAGAAAAGGAAACCTTAGACTTAAAATAGAGTTTAGTTGTAAATTCTGTCCCTAATTCCGAAAATGGTGAAAAACAGAGTATCCTAATCCATGGATGTTATAGCTTGCAAATTAACATGAAAGGTAACTCAAAACACTACAATTCAATCTGATCCATTTAGTTAGAGGTTTGTTGGAATAGTTTGTGAAATAGATTAAACTCCAATGTGATTAGGATCTTCCTAAAACAAATAGCAACTTAGAGCATTATAGTGAAATCTTATTCATATGATAGAGGTGTTTTGGAATAGCTTGAGAAAAATATTGCTATAATGTAATAAGGATCTCCTATGGAATATTTGAAACAACTTATGGCATTACAACTAGATCTCGTTCATCAGTTAGAGATTTATTGGAAGAGTTTATTGAAGGAGATTAGACATAATGTGATCAGGATCTTCTAAAAAACAATCAAGTAGTAACCCACAGTATTACAACTAAGTCTTTTCTGTGATTTAGATATTTATTGGAACAACTTGAGAAGAAGACTGTTTGTAATAATATGAGGATCTTCTATCTAATTGCAGAACAGGAAATGATAATAACTCAACATAGTACAACCAAATCTCATTCATCTAATAGTGATATATTGGAAAAGCTTGAGAAAAATAATGGCTGTAGAATAATGAGGATCTTCTTAATCTAGATGACAAAAAATAAGTGCTAGTAACTCAGAATATTACAATTAAATCCATTCATTGAATAGAGATATATTGGAAAAGCTTGAGAAAAGACTAACTGTAATATCATGAGGATATTTTATCTAAACAAATAACATAAAACATGATACTAAAAGATATGAACTCAAAAAACTGTCTAAGTAAGAAATATAACAAAACTGAATTGAAAGCTACTTAACTAGAAAGCATGTAAAAGCCTCCTTGGATAGCAGAGGCCTTCTGCTATCAATTTGGCATAAAAATATTTAACTCGTAAAGGTTGTGTTCAAAAAAACATCAGAGTTATGCTCATTTTTATTATAAAAAATACTTGAAAACAGAGTATCACAGTATTGGTAAAATAAGTATCAACTCTCTCTCTCGGTCTCACCGAGCTAGATTTATAAGCAATTACATAACTGTTATTGAATAATAGTAGGCATAGGAATATTTTTAAAGTCAAAATCAAACTAAAAATCCTTTTTAGGACTCGTGATTTGCTAAAAGAAAATCAAGAGTCCTTATCCTTAAAGAAATCATCTTCTTGGACTTTCATTTTGACCACGTGCATAAGCACCACCAGTTATTGACTCAGCCTTCGTGGATGACAAGGAATGATGTAGGAAAGATTTGGAATCTAACCATATATGTCTTTTCTCCATATGACACCTATAAAATGTTCAAACACCAAAATGGCTACGGAACGTTTGATTGGCTACAGAATGACTGCATTCTGTAGCTAAAACTGCTCAAAAATCATTAAGACAACAAAATCACAAAAGTACAACAAGTTAGTCATTGCATTTATTCTTTAAGCAATTTTAATCATTCTTATTGATCTTTAGGTCTATAAAATGATAAATGAATGATGAAATGAAGTGGAGTTTGGCAAAAGAAAAGACAATTTTAGGGCTCAACAGATATTACAGAGGAACACATGATTGATGTCTTCATAGGAACTTTAAAGGATAACATCCAACATGAAGTTCGTGTTTGGGAACCTAATTCATTGGAGAAGGCATTCAGATTGGCAAGAAAAATTGAATGTAAAATTATGGCAACAAGGAAGCCTACCACACACATCTATAAAGATGGAAGTGTTGCTACTCCTAGATTTCCACAACCTACAAGGTTGAAACCACAACAATTGGAAAAAAAAATAACAAAAGGGCTTTGCTACAGTTGTGATAGAAAATACACTAAAGGTCATAAGTGTGTTGAGAAGAAATTATTTTACATATATTGTGAAGAGGAGGAATAAAATGAATAAGAAACTTTAAAAGAAGAGGATATACACTAGGAACCAACCTTAGAAGAAGAAGAAATTAGTCCGACCATATCGTGTAATGCATTGGAAGGAATTACCACTCCTCAAACTCTCAATATAGAAGGACATATCAAGAAAAAAAATGTAATAGTGTTGATTGATTCGGGTAGTACCCATAATTTTATTCATTGTAAGGTAGCCAAGGAATTGAATTGTTTCTTATACCCAACACCAGAATGTCAAGTGATGGTTGAAAATGGAGGAACTATAAATTGCTATGGAAAATGGCATAATATTAAGCTAACCATGGGGGAATATGTATTGAATAGTCTAATGCTTTCCATTCCAATGGGAGGTGTTGATGTTGTACTAGGAGTATAATGGTTACAATATTTGGGGATGGTAGCTTTTAATTTTCAAGAACTTTTCCTGAATTTTTTTTCAGAAGGAAAGGAAGTCGAATTATGGGGCATCACAGGGAAGACAGGAAAGATAATAAGCTCTAATATCATGACAAAGATTCTAAAGAAAGAATAATGAGGCGTAATTGCACAATTATGCTCACTAGATGTTCCAACATCAAAATCATCTATTTCTCCAGATCTCCAAAAAGACTTGGACAATCATTCCAAGGTGTTTGAAACTCCCAAAGGACTCCCACCTATTCATGATCATGATCATTCTATTCATTTGATTCCAGGAAGTGTTCCTCCAAACATTAGGCCTTATAGATATTCTTATTGTAGGTTTTAACCCTGAACAGAAATTATCTACACACGAATCTTATAACAGAAAATAAACAATAGCGAGAACATAAAACATAAAATAGATAAACACAGAGATTTTCCCCTGGATCCCAAATTGGGACGACCAGCTTGATTTTTCATTATAATCCTTTTAGTGTTACAACACATATATATACATGCCGAAGCATACATAAACCCCAATCCATTAACCCTGGATTAGAACATAACCGTAGTTCCCTTGACCGGATCTACAAAATACCAGGGGCCAAAAACCATCGTACCCCAAAACCATGTGCAAACTCATGCACAAAACATGGGTGGGTCCGCATATGAGTGGGATCGCATACCAAATTTTTTTTCGCCGGGGTGCTGCCGCCCCCCCTGTGACCCCCCTGTTGCACCCGATGCAACGTACAACGCGTGGGGCTAGTCGTGGAAAGAATATAACACATACCCAACATTCTCCCACTTGTTGTTTTCTTTCCACGGGGGGCCATAGGATATCTTAGTTATTTGGCCAATTCGTCAACACCCATTGTTTCTCTACACCAAGAGAACTTCTGAGTGCTCACAGACTTCGTCAATGCATCTGCAACATTCTTCAAAGTGTCCACCTTTACAAGTAACACCCTTTTAGCCTCAACCATATCTCTAACAAAGTGATATTGAACATCATTGTGCTTTGTCTTTGAATGATAAGCAGGGTCCTTAGCTAAGAAAATTGCACTTTGGCTATCACAGTCTATCCTTATAGCTTGCTGTACCAACCCCATACTTGAACACAATCTCTGCAACCAAACTACTTCCTTGCTTGCATGAGTGGCTGCTATGTATTCTACGTCTGTAGTTGAAAGCGCCACTACAGACTATCTTTTACTCATCCAACTGACTGCACCTCCAAATAGGCTAAACACATACCCACTTGTAGATCTTCTTTGGTCCAGATCTCTAGCCCAGTTTGCATCAACAAAACCACGAATGTCCAACATTCTTTCCAATCCTGGTCTTCCCTGGTAGCACAAGCCATAATCACTAGTGCCATGTAAATATCCGAAAACCCGCTTCACTACTGTCCAATGCTCCTTCCCTGGGTTTGACATAAACCTGCTCAATACTCCCACTGCATGTGCAATGTCTGGTCTAGTACAGACCATTGCATACATCAGGCTACCCACTGCACTTGCATATGGAACACGGAACATATACTCCTCTTCTTCTTGTGTCTTGGGACACTGTTCAGCAGACAGCTTTACACCTACAGGAATAGGAACATTCACCGGTTTACTATCCTGCATATTGAACCTCCGCAATATAGTCTCGACATACTTCCTCTGGTTTAACCAGAGCTTCCTCTTTGCCCGATCTCTCTTAATTTCCATGCCCAAAATATAGTTTGCAGCACCAAGATCCTTCATGTCGAATTTGGAGAAAAGTTGGGTCTTCAAATCTTGGATAATTTCTTTGTCATTTCCAATCAACAACATATCATCCACATACAAGACCAAATAAATAACATGGTCACCAATTAATTTAAAATAAACACAGTGATCCTCCTTGCTTCTGGTGAAGCCAAGTACCCGTATATAGGTATCAAATTTCTGATACCACATCCTTGGTGATTGTTTTAACCCATACAAAGACTTATTCAACCTGCATACTAGTTCTTTCTTACCCTTCACCATAAAGCCTTCAAGTTGCTTCATGTAGATCTCCTCTTCTAGATCCCCGTGAAGAAATGTTGTCTTCACATCCATCTGTTCTATCTCAAAATCAAATGCTGCAGCAACAGATAAAAGTAATCTAATAGAAGTAAATTTGGCAACAGGAGAGAAAATATCACCAAAATCAATTCCTGGCACTTGGGAATAACATTTTGCTACCAACCGAGCTTTGTATTTCTCCACCTTGCCTTCTACATTCATCTTCTTTTTAAACACCCATTTTCTCCCTATGAGCTTCCTTCCAGCCGGCAACTCCACCAGATCCCATGCCTCATTTTTGTGCAAGGATGCCATTTCATCAACCATGGCCTCCTTCCAGAGTTTTCCATCCTATGAGTCTACTGCCTCCCTGACAGTTCTGGGATCTTCATCAGTTATAGTTAAGGCAAAAGCACGAACGGATGACGGATGGATATACTTTCTTGTCAGCCTTCTTTCCGTGATCTTCTCGAAAATTTGAGGTTTCTTGAGCTCTTCTCTACAGATCTTCTTCTGTTGTAGAGTCTGATTCATCCTCCTTTAGCTCAAACTCTATCTTCTCGGGGTCCTTTTGGTAGGAATTCATGTGTAACAAAATCTTTCACCTCTCTAAACACCACATCTCGGTTGTACACAACCTTCCTTGTTTCTGGGTTCCAAAGCTTGTAACCCTTTAAACCATCTTTATACCCAATAAAGATGCACCTTTCGGATTTATTATCCAACTTGGTCTTTTTCTCCTTTGGAACATGTACATATGCATCACATCCAAATACCCTTAGATGTGAAAGAGAGGGTTTCTTACCAGTTCATACCTCATGTGGAGTCTTATCGTCCAACGCTGATGAAGGTGATCTGGTAACTAAGTAACATACGGTCTAAGTTATTGCTCGCCCAAAATTCTTGTCTGACCCCGGAACCACTGTGCATGCTTCTTGCCTTTTCCATCAGCCTCCTGTTCATTCTTTCTGCAACTCCATTTTTTTGAGGTGTGTATGGATTAGTCTTTTGCCGTGCTATACCACAATTCTTATTGAACTCTTCAAATTCCTTCTTGCAGAATTCTCCACCATTATTTGTCCTTAGCACCTTTACCTTATTCTTTGTCTGGTTTTCCACCAAAGCCTTAAATTCTTTAAATTTGTTAAAGACTTCAGATTTCTTCCTCAAGAAATATATCCATATATTCCTTGAGAAGTCATCTATGAATGAAACATAGTACACAGACTTTCCCAGTGATGGAACTGGTATAGGTCCAAACACATCAATGTGCACAAGTTCTAATATCTTGTTCTCCCTCTTAGCACCAAAAGGAAAACTCACCCGATTATGCATCCCATATACACAATGTTCACAGAAATCGAAATCCATAGAGAAATTAGACATACCTTCTACCATATCATTTCTATGTAGTATCTGAAGGCCCTTCTCTCCAATATGTCCAAGCCTTTGATGCCATAGCATGGTCTTTTCTCCAGAGACAGTTAAGCTTTCCGCTCCATTTTCAGGAACCACATAACTGTTACACCCATCAATAACAATGCTACCTTGTAGCTTTTACAGAGTTCCAGTCCGAACTCCTCGCATTAATACCAGTGCTCCCTGAACCATCTTGCAGGCATCTTTCTCGAACACTGTTTTTACACCTGCATCATCCATCTTGCTTACAGAAATCAGATTTCTGGCCAATGCAGGAATATGCAGAACACCAGGAAGTGTTCTAATCCTTCCACCTTACAGCTTCAGCTTGACCTTTCCACGTCCGATGATTCTGGCCCTCCTATCATCCCCCAGGAAGACATCACCACCATCATATTTCTCATACTCGCAGAACCACTCCCTATGGGGAGTGAAGTGAAAGGATGCACCTGAGTCAATCAACCATGACTCATGATCTACATGTGTATTTGAAGAAGAAGCCAAATACACATCCCCACCTTCATCCGAGGTGGTTTTTGCCTCTGCAGAAGGAGCATCATCAGATCCCTTTCCTTTCTCGGGAGCTTTAGATCTGCACTCCTTTTTGTAGTGCCCTTCCTTTCCGCATTTCCAGCATACCTTTACAAACTTTCCAGGAGATTTAGATCTCCCACTCGAAACCTTATTCTTGTTTCTATTTTGGGACCTTCCTTGTACAGATAAGGCATCTCCATTTTGACCCTCCATATTTCTTCATCTCATTTCCTCCGACAGCAAGGCTGAGACAATGTCATAAAAATTCAAGGTAGTTGTGTTGCTACCTATTGCAATAACCAGACTGTCCCACGAGTCTGGTAGAGAACACAACAAACTGATGCACTTATCTTCATCTGAGATTTTAATATCAATAGATGACAGCTGACTTACCACAGTATTGAAGGCGTTCAGATGCTCTGTCACCAAGTCTCCATCCTTCATCCTCGGGTTATACAACTTTTTCCGCAGGAACAACTTATTCACCAGAGACTTAGATTGGTACAAAGTCCCAAGTTTTTCCCACAAATTCTTTGCCGTAGCTTCCCCAGATACATTCAACAATACTGAATCTGAGACACACAACCGTATTGTGCTTTTAGCTTTCCGATCCAGTTTCTTCCAGTCTTCATCTGACATTTCCGTTGGTTTAGTACCTGGATCTACCACGATCCACTGATCTTTATCCACCAGCAGATCCTCCATCTTGAGCTTCCACAACTCAAAACTCTGACCATTAAATTTCTCGATCTCTATCTTTCCGCCACTCGCCATCTTCTTTCACCGCAAGAATCGATCCCGTAGATCTCCCACTGAACAGGGTCTACCACAGGCCCGAGCAAAAAACCCTCAACAACAAAGGCGTCCCCTTGAAGTCGAAACAACTCTGATACCAAATGTAGGTTTTAACCCTGAACAGAAATTATCTACACACGAATCTTATAACAGAAAATAAACAATAGCGAGAGCATAAAACATAAAACAGATAAACACAGAGATTTTCCCCTGGATCCCAAATTGGGACGACCAGCTTGATTTTTCATTATAATCCTTTTAGTGTTACAACACATATATATACATGCCGAAGCATACATAAACCCCAATCCATTAACCCTAGATTAGAACATAATTGTAGTTCCCTTGACCGGATCTACAAAATACCAGGGGCCGAAAACCATCGTACCCCAAAACCATGTGCAAACTCATGCACAAAACATGGGTGGGTCCGCATATGAGTGGGACCGCATACCAAAAAAAATTTCGCCGGGGCGCTGCCGCCCCCCTTGTGACCCCCTTGTTGCACCCGACGCAACGTACAACGCGTGGGGCTAGTCATGGAAAGAATATAACACATACCCAACACTTATGTCCAAAAGATCGAAATTGAACGTATGATTGCAGAAATGTTAGAGGTTGGTATAAATCAACCTAGTCAAAGTTCTTTCTCTACTCCAGTAGTATTGGTGCACAAGAAGGATGGATCATGGCACATGTGTCTGGATTATAAAGAGCTCAATAAGCTCACTATTAAGGATAAATTTCCCATTCCTATGATTGATGAATTATTGGATGAATTACATGGAGCAATTTATTTTACCAAGTTGGATCTTCGTTCATGATATCATCAAATTAGAATGAAGATGAAAGATATTCTGAAAACAGCATTTCGAACTCATGAGGTTAATTATGAATTTTTGGTCACGCCTTTTGGCATTACCAATGCACCTTCTAAATTTCAAGGGTTGATGAATTCCATTTTCAAACTCTTCCTTAGAAAATTTGTGCTAGTATTTTTTGATAATATACTAATATACAACAGGTCTTGGAAGGATCATGTTTAACATGTTGACAGGGTGCTCAAACTATTGGAGGAGAAACAATTATATGAAAAAACATCCAAATGTTTCTTTGGAGTACAAGAGGTGCAATATCTGGGTCATATTGTATCTCATGAGGGTGTTAAGGTAGACCCTAACAAAATTAAAACTAAAGAATCAATCTCCCTGTCATAAAGAAGTTGTGAGGATTTCTCGGAGTGAGCAATTATTATATGTAGGATTTGTTAAGAATTATGGGAGAATAGCGGCCACCTCTAACAACATTATTGAAGAAAGATGCATTTTCATGGACTCCTGAAGCAACTAAGGCCTGAACATATCTAAGGGGAAACAACCACTCTAGTCTAGGTCTTAGCTACACCAGACTTTCTAAGCTCTATTGTGGAATAATGATATGGTGCTGAACCTAATAAGAAATAAACATATATCCATAAATAATAAGTACAGCCAGAAATAACCACTTCCATTCATGTGTAAGAACACAGTACTCTTCTGAACAAAATAGAATCAAAACAACCTGGTGGTTGTATCTGAGAAGATGTGGTACAGCATATAAGCCTGGAGTGGCAGATTACCAGTGGGGCTCGAGGGCCTATTTATTATTGAGAAACAATGGAGAACCCTAAACATCCAAAAACCTAACCCTAGGAGATGAAGCGCCAAAACTATGGGCCTCGTTTGGGTAAATTGGTGTTTCAACATCCCAGGGAAGTAACTTTGGCATACTATCTCTGTTTGACGCACATGATACATCATTAGAAAGCTCTATCCGAGGACTACAACTTTCGCCACGAATATCATTTCAGAATGGAATACTACAAATTTCGCCATGAATATCATTCCAGAATGGAATGATATAAGCTGGAGGCGTGATGCCTAAAAAACGTCGTTTAGGGCCTCAAAACGGCTCCGGAAGTTCAGGACCTGAAAAACTGCTAAAAATAGTAAGTTATGCCGAAACTGAAAAACTGAAAGAGACGATGGTGGGGACCCAAGTGGAATAGAAGATTGGCCACCAATATCCACCTGGATCATTCCTCCCCCCTTAGGAAGCAATGGTCCCCATTGCGTTAAGTTCCTCCATGAGATGAGGAAATTTCTGCTGAACTTGGTCCCTGGTGAACCACTTTCCTTGGTGCAGGAGTTGGCCAGCTTTGACAACCCAATACAGTTGGATCTTCTGTTGGCGAGTGTTCTTGAGTTGCATGTCCATGATACAATCTGTGGTGGCTTGTTCCATGCAGTCTGGGTTTAACTCTGTTGGTGTGAGTTGTTCTGCAATGTCCGAGGTGTCCAGTAGAGGTGGGAAGTAAGGACGAAGGCGATCCACATTGAAGACTGGGTGCAGACCAAGGAATGGTGGAATACTAAGCTCAAAGGCATTGTTCCCTACATCCTTGGTGATGGTGTACAGCCCGTATCAGAGTGGGCGAAGCTTGCGGTGGGGTCTAGTGAGGCGCTCCTTCTGCAAATGTAGCCATACTTTATCGCCCACCTGGAAGTTGTGTGGCACCCGGTGTTGATCATGGTGCTACTTGTACTTCACATTGGCTCTGTCCAATATATCATGAACCTGTTGGCGGATGTGTTGAATGCGCTCGATGAAGCTACTTGCTTTGTCAACTTCAGACTAGACATGAGCTGAATCGGCCTGAGCAGCTGCAAATGGCATGGCTACGTCAATGGGACATAGTGGCTGGAATCCCAAGCCCACCTGAAAGGGGCTATGGCCAATTGAACTGTGGAGTGCCTGGTTATAACTATGTTGTACATAGGGGAGGCTCTCGTCCCATGTGTGTGGATGCTTTGAATTGTACATGCACAGAACGTGCACAATCATTCTGTTGACGATCTCTGTCTGGCCATCTGTTTGGGGATGAAAAGTTGTGGACTTGGTGAGCTTTGTGTCCAACATTGACCAGAGGCTGGAACAAAATGTGCTAAGGAAATTGCTATCTCGATCTGATATGATAGATTGTGGGATCCCAAAGTGCACCCACACTCGTTCAAAGAAGAGTTTAGCAGTGGCTTCTGCTGTGATATTCTTCTTACAGGCCGCCATAATGGCCATCTTTGAGAATCTGTCAATGACCACGAAAACACAGTCATTTCCATTATTAGTGGAAGGTAGGCCCAACATGTAATCCATGGAGATGGATTCCCAAGGTCGACTAGGGGTAGGTAGTGGAGTATATAGGCCTTGCTTATTGATGGTCGGTTTGGCAATGGCACAAGCAGTGCAGGATCTGATGTGCTTCTTGACATCCTTTCGAAGGTTCGACCAATAGAAATACTTCTGTAGTATTGCCACTATTTTCTCGACCTCGAAATTCCCAGTGAATTGACTGTAGTGTGCTTCCCATATCATCTTGGCATGCTCACTTGAAGGAACACAAAGGTGTCCTAGGTGACATAAAAGTGCATCTTGGAGGTGAAAATTTGGAACTTGCGTACCCCCCAAGAGTGCCTTGTAAGTGTGGCTGAATTTTGGGTCACTCTCATAGAGAAGCGACCAATCATAAGTCTCGTGCCCACAAGAGTTGAGCACGGTGGTGAGCGCCACGATCGGTGGTCGGCTGAGGCAGTCTGCAACATTATTGGTGCTACCCTTCTTGTACTTAATGTTCAAATGAAATTGTTGCAGATATGTGGACCACTTTTGATGGCGATCATTCTGCAACTTCCCTTGTGTCTGTATGAACTACAGGGGGCGGTGGTCTGTGTTGATGATTGTTTCCTTCCCCAAAATGTTATGCTTCCATTGTCGACGGGCTTGCACAATGGAATACATTTATTTGTCATAGGTGGGATACTTGCGAACTGTCTCCGACAATGTCTCACTATGATATGCCACTAGATGTCCCTGTTGAGTAAGAACTGCCCCAATAGCATAGTCATAGGCATCTGTCTCGATCTCAAATGGCTGTTGCAAGTCTGGTAATGTGAGAAATGGGGCAAAATAGAGGTGATTTTTTAATTCTGTGAACGCCTTCTGTTGAGTTTCTGACCAAAAGAATTTTTCTCTCGCTCCTCCCTTGGTGACTTGACTCAAGGGCCAAGTGATATGAGAGAATCCCAACACGAATCTACGGTAGAAATTAGCAAGACCCAGAAAGCTGCGAAGCTCTGTTATAGTGGTTGGGGCTGGCCAATCTCGAATGACTTGGATCTTGACTAGATCCACATGCACCCCCTTGGCACACAAGTCCTCCAAATTGGCACACAACTTGTGTTGCCGCAATGTTTGGAGGACTTCTCGGATGTGGTGAAGGTGCTCTTCCCAAGTCTTGCTGAAGATCAGGATGTCATCCAAGTACACCACTACAAATGAGTTGGTGAATGGCCGCAAGATGTCATCCATCATCCTCATGAAGGTTGAAGAAGCATTCTTCAACCCGAAAAGCATGACCAGCCATTCAAAAAGGCCTTCCTTGGCTTTGAAGGAAGTCTTCCACACATCAGAGGGTTCAATTGGTACCTGGTGATACCCAGACTTCATGTCGATCTTGCTGAAATATTTTGCACCTTTGAGTTGGTCTAGAAGGTCATCAATCCGTGGGATTGGGTACCTATTCTGGAAAGTGATCTTGTTCAACGCCTGATAGTCAATACAGAGTCTCCATGTCCCATCCTTCTTTTGTACCAACACGATCGAGCTCCCACAAGGCGATGAAATTGGTCTGATGTGACCTTTCTGCAACAGCTCCTGAATCTGCCTCTTTATTTCATCATTCTCTAGAACAGAGCGTCGATAGATCGGTCCATTGGGTAGCGGTGCACCTGGGGTCAGATCAATCGAGTGCTTGACCTGACAATGCAGAGGAACCCCTGTGGGTGAGGTGAATATGTCCTTGTACTCCTCCACAACCTTATCCATTTGTTGTTGTCGTGTAGAGGAGCCCTGTCTGGAGGTCATGGCCACAGTATTTGTCTTGCCCTGGGGGCGGATCATCAGGAAAACGAATTTCCTGGTTTTGGAAATGAGCTTACTGCATTGTTTTACAGTAACCAAAGAGATAGTTGCAAGAGGTGGTACCTCTGGTATCTTGTACAACTTATTTCCCAAAGTAACAATAACAGCATGAGGTCGAGACTCATACAGAACATGACGCTTCCACAAGTATGGTTGTCCTAATAATACATTAGAAAAATCAATAGGAGCAACGTCACATAATACCTCATCTGTGAAGGGCTTGATGCTATAGAGAAGGCGGCACTGCTGGCTGACGTGAAGATCTCGTCCTTGGTGAAGCCACCCGATGGTGTATGGATGTGGGTGAGCTGTGGTTGGAAAACTCAACTACTTCATGGCTTCTGCTGAAATGAGGTCCTTTTGGCTCCCATTGTTGACAATGAACTGTACAGGGGAGCCCTTTACCCACATCTGGGAGTGGAAGAGACGTTCCTCCTCCTCTGGATCTTCCGGTTCCTCCTTCTGGATCTTTGTAGTGGCAACAATGGTGTTGGGCTCCGCATCAATAATCTGTTTCCATTTTTCATTCCCCTTTTCAGGTTCTGATTCGGAGTTGGAACATGCATCTAACTCAGAAGCCCTCATCTCGGCCACTAGCGACTGCTTGGCCCGACACTCACTTTTGTTGTGAGTGGAGCTCTTATGGAACTCACACCACTTTCCTGTGTCCTTCTTTGGCTTTGCGGTGATGTTATTTTCTTGTGGCTTTGACGGGTTGTCCTTAGCCACCATGCCTTGGCTCTGTCCTTTGTTCTGCGGTTTGGAAGCACCTTTCCCTTGCTTTTGATTCGCAGATCCAAAGTCTCGCTTCTTTTATTTGAATTTCTGCTCAATCTTGGCAGCATACTGGTATTCCGTACCAAGCGAGGAGATGTCAAGGAACTCCATTTCCTCCTTAATGTATCTGTGCAGACAATTGCGATACTTTAGCACCAAATGTTTATCTGAATATTTGATACCCAACTTTGTGTGCAGGGTATGGAACAGATTCGTCAGCTCATGAACATCTTGATCCCTTTGTTGTCACAGCGTGGTCCATTATATGTACTTGTCCTCATAGCTCCCCACGGGATACTACTATTCCTTGAAGGCGTCTCGGAAAGAATTCCAAGTTGGTACGGCCGAGAATAGAGAGGGTTCTGTCTGGTTCTTTTTCTCACAGTAGGTTTCCCACCAGTCCTTAACATGGGGGGTAGCTTTGAGGAGTGAAAAAATAATCTTCTCCTGGTCTGAAAAGTCATGAACAGAGAAATATCCTTCTAATAGATTCAACCATCTATCTACGGCATTTGTGTCTATTTGACCCTCAAATATGGGAATGTCAAAATTTACTTGTACCTTAAAAGGAGTCGCACCTCCAGAGTGGTTGCTGGATGCAGATGCGTCGCCGGTGGGCAGCCGTTGAAGGATCTGAGCAAAGTTATCCATCATCATGTTCCTTTGTTTTTCAAGGGCCTCCTCTAGCAATATTTTGATAGGATCTCCTGCTCCCTCATCTTTCTTTTCGTCCCCCATGGGCATCCGTCGAGGTTTGCGAGGCTGATCTTGCAAAGGTTCCACCAGATCAAGCCCTATCTCCTTATACCACGACCTCATTGGGGACATGCAAAGAAGGATCGAGAAAAAGCAGACCCTTTGATACCACTGATCCAGATTTATGTAGGAACGCAACAGAATAAACATATAACCATAAATATAGAGACGCAACAGAAATAACACTTCATTTCATTAATATCAAAGAATTGAAATTTGCTTACAGACATAATGGAAACAAAACTAGCTAGGGCGCTGGTAGCTATCTCTGAGAAGAGATGTGGTGGCTACAGGCCTCTGAACTGAGTTACAATGAGGTTCGAGGGCCTATTTATTATTGAGAAACAACGGAGAACCCTAAACATCCAAAAACCTTAACCCTAGGAGATGAAGCGCCAAAACTATGGGCCCCGTTTGGGTAAATTGGTGTTTCAACTTCCCAAGGACGTAACTTTGGCATACTATCTCCATTTGACGCACATGATACATCATTAGAAAGCTCTATCCGAGGAATAAAAATTTCGTCACGAATATCATTCCGGAACAAAATGATATTTTTTAGAGGCGCGATGCCCAAAAAACATCGTTTAGGGCCTCAAAACAGCTCTGGAAGTTCAGGACTCGAAAAACTGCTAAAAATAGTAAGTTATGCCGAAACTGAAAAACTGAAAGAGACAATGGTGGGGGCCAGGGTGGAATAGGCGGGTGGCCACCAATATCCACCTGGATCAAATGTGATGCCTCAGGAAATGGAATTGGTGTTGTTTTAATTCAAGAAGGAAGACCCATTTCTTTTGAAAGTCGTCCAATCAAAGGAAAGCATTTACATAAAGCTATTTATGAGAAGGAAATGTTGGCAATAATACATGCACTAAAGAAATGATGACATTACCTAATGGGAAGACACTTCAAGGTAAAAACCGATCATGATAGTCTTAAACACTTTTTGGAACAAAGACTATCTTCAGAAGAGCAACAAAAGTGGGTCACAAAGATGTTGGGTTATGAATTTGAAATCATCTACAAAAAAGGGAAGCTAAATGTTGTCGCAGATGCACTCTCAAGAAAGGATGAAGAGGTGGAAGCATTGCTTTGTGCCATTTCTATTATCCAACCAGATTGGATAACCGAAGCAAGGGATGAATGGAAGAAGGAAGAAGAAGTGTGGAAACTCATTCAAAAGTTGCAGCAAGATCCTAGTACTTCTAATACATTTAGTTGGAAAAATGGTTCCTTATGTTACAAAGATCACTTATATATTTGTAAGAATTCCCAACTAAAAAAAAATCTTTTGGAATTGAAAAATTCTTCTTTAGGAGGACACTCAAATTTTTTTTTAAATTACCACAGAGTGAAGAAAGAATTTTTTTGGGATGGCCTTAAATTTGATATTCAAAAGTTTGTGGTGGAATGTTTGGTTTTCCAGCAAAATAAAGTTGAGACAATTAAGACCCCAAGTCTTCTACAACCTTTATCCATTCCAAGTCGACATTGGGAGGAGATTTCAATGGATTTTATCACAGGTTTACCTAAGTCCGAAGGAAAGAGTGTCATCATGGTGGTAGTTTATAGACTTACCAAGTATGCACACTTTTGTGCATTATCTCATCCATTTAAATCATGTACAGTTTCTATTTCATTTATGAAATAAATTCAAAAGCCACATGGAAACCCAAAGATTATTGTAAGTGACATAGATCCCATTTTTACTGGAAATTTTTGGATGGAATTATTTTCTTGTTTGGGTACTCAACTAGCTCATAGCTCATCTTATCATTCTCAATCCAATGGTCAAACTGAGATAGCGAATAAATTTTTGGAAGGATATCTTCGTTGTTTTGTATCTGATAGGCAAACACAATGGGTCAATTGGTTACCTCTCACTGAATGGTGGTATAACACGTCCTTCCATACTACAACAAAAATGACCCCATTTATGGCACTTTATGGATATCATTCACCATCCATCAAATCATCTTTAAGAGACAATTATAAGGTTCAAGCAATGGAATATCACATCGAGCATCAACAAGATGTTCTCTGACTCTTAAAGGATAACCTAAATTTGGGACAAAATCGAATGAAACAACAGGCAGATCATCATCACAGTGAGAGAAGTTTTGATGTAGGAGACTGGGTATTTTTACAGCTACAACCATACAAGCAAATGTCCCTCAAGCAAGCTAAGAAGGATGATAAAATATTTCCAAAGTACTATGGTCCTTGCAAGGTGTTTCTAAATATTGGTACGATGGAATACAAATTGGAGCTTCCTGCTTCTTCGCGAGTGCATCCAGTTTTCCATGTTTCATGCTTAAAGAAGGTTATAGGTGACAAACTTCTAGTTTAAACAATATTGCTAGAAATTGATGAGGAAGGAAAAATCATATTGGAACCTGAAGCAGTCACAGAAACAAGAACTCGACAACTACGAAATCGATCAAATTAAGAGTATCTCATCAAGTGGAAGAACTTACCCATTGAAGATTCTACATGGGAGGATGAGAATTTTATACGGAAGCATTCAGAGCTACTCAAGCATTGAGGACAACAATTTTTTAAAGGAGAGGGGCATGTTAGGTCCCTATTATACTAGCATAGCCCCTTATTGTTGTTAGTGTAACCCCCTTATTGTTATTGTTGTACCCATGTAACCCCAATATTGTTATTATTATGCCCTTACATTATTATTGTTAGGTCGGCTAGGATTATATTGTGACCCCATGGAATCCTATATATAGAAGGAGGTTTTGTCATTTGTATCAGCCAAGAATTGTTCATTTATGTAATGTATTGGAGGTTTTCCCCTCGAAGTGGTTGATTTCTAAGGCATTGATCTCTCTTTTCTTCTATTTTTGGAGTTGTTTTCATAACATCATTACATTGTTAAAAAAATTTATATGAAGAAATTACAAGGATTTTCTACGGCTTGGAAATTTTTGATTCACAAGTATTTATGAAAAGGCTCATTTTCACCACTCTTGTCTTATGATGTAAGTTTGAGGAGGATGCAATTTGAAATTTCATTACGTAGAATTTTATATTAAATAAGGAGATGAGGTTAAACATACATGAATTTTGTGAAATGCATGGGAGAATATGAAGATTCATGAGGTAAACTTACAGTCAATATTCTTCCAGGTATGCATTAACAAGTTCATATTCATCTGTTGTTTTATTTTATTTTTTTCATAGGTTATTTTTTATTTATGTTTTGTTTCTTTTTGCAGGTCTTCATTGACTTGATTTTGGAGACTTGAAATAAGAAATAAACCAACCCTTTCTAAATCTACAACATGTTCAGGGAAGTATTTGTTGTTTCATCAGAATTTGGGATTCTTTAGTTTTTCTCCTATTCGTTAAAACCCCGATAGGCCTTTAATGCATTACCAAAATATTCATATCATATCATTATAATATCATAACTCTCATCATAATAAAGTTACGATAAAATCATTCTCCGATCAAATATTTCCGATAGTTAATATAATTATTAAAGGGGTTTGTGTTTAAAGGAAAATTCAAGTTGGGCGCTTCCTTTTAAATTAAAAAATTTAAGATTTGTTGGCCCCACAACTTCCACTTGGCATATCGGCCTTCACAAATATCATAACTTCTAAAGTGTGCTATGATCAAAACTTCCGATATCCCGATCATCCGATATTTTGATACTACGATATCCCAAATCATCCAATATTTCGATACTCTGATATCCCAATCATTCGATATCTCGATATTTGGTACTCCCCCTGATACCGCCGTATTTATCATATCATAATTTTATAAGAAGCACCTATTCACTACACTCCCAACATTCTTGATGCCTCTCACTTCCGATATATGATATTCTCGTCCTCAACCTATATCTGGACTTTCATATTGGATTCTTGCTCTTTAAATCCCTGATATATTATTGTCGATATAAAAGTTCAAATATCACTTCCTGTCTCCACTCATTTATTTAAATATTATTTATCATAAGTTTGATATATCGTGAATTTCTAAAGTATAAACAAGTGATTTCTTCATTTTTTTTTATTTTTTTTTTTGCCCGATATGCTCATGTGTGCAGACCATGTGAATTCATGTTTTTTCACTTAGAAATATGGATCAATAATCATATTCTTCTTGCCCTTGATGCAACTGAAATAAAATGCTTTCACTCTTCAATGCTTGGATTTTCTACAAATGAAGGAAATTTCGCACAAAACCCTTGCAGAAAATGATCTTATCCATGATTTTATCTATGTGTGTTCTGAATATTACAATTTCCGAGTTGAGTAAAACCATTGCATCTCACTCGTTCATATTGTTTTCCCCTTAGTTACACTCCTTTCTTCCAAAGGGACTTAGAGCCTCTAATTGGTGAATTTAGAATCTCGATCCTCTACTTTTCATTTTTCCGATATCTTTCCTCAGAATTTTAGAATTTTTGGCTTGTTGAAATTTTGGATTTGTATTATATCAGAAGCATTTAAAACAAATTTTGAGATTTACCTCTCCGACATCCACATTTCCTTTTCCTTCGCTATCACGTCCATTACACTTAGTAGAGGAAATGGACCCTATTTCGTATTCATTGAAATCTTCTGGTCTCAAAGTCTTGTAAGTTGATTTGAGCTTCAAAAAGGTTTTCAAGATATTTGACACTTGATTTATTCTCATATTTATTAAATCTCGGACTCCCTTCCTCGAAAGCTTATTTTACAGATAAATGTAAGTGCTCTTGCAATAATTTTTTTGCAAAACTCCAAGTTATTTCATTATCAGAATGAAAGTCACCAGAACTACTTTATAAACTCTTACGAAATTTTTTCCTCCGATACGTGAATGTTTGATGTACTAGAAAGGCATTGTTCCCATTTTATACATCTAAAAAACATTCGTTATTAGGCATGATTAATATCGTAAGTTTTGTTTGTAAAAATTACAACAAAAAATTGTTCCAAAATCTTGCTTCCCTTTATTATTCTAAATATCAGGACTTCTTATATCAGAGGCGAAATTTAAGTAAACTTTCGAAAACAAATGTCTCCAGAAACATTATCAAGAAAGTTTTTTTTTCATCGGAGTTTTTCCCATTAAGAATTTTTTCAAAACTTGAGCTTTTACCTTTCTCTTTGATTCTCTCAGAAACTAGAATCTTCATAATATCAGGTTAAGTATCTTAGTAGGTCTCTAATAAATTCATTCTCATCTTTCATTATGCTCACATGAAGTATTGTTTTATTATCTTTGCTACTTTCATGTTATCATGGTGGTCAAGAGCTTGGATATATATTTAATAATAATTTCGTCAAATCCAAGTATTCATTCATCAGGATGACTTTGTGACTATAGGGATATACATTCTTCATGGTGTATGCACATGGGCCTCTTTTACTCTTCTCGGAAATCTACTTAGCTAATGAGAAATTTCATTACCTATAGTTCGTTTATGTTTTTACCTTTGACTCATTATTGGATGCACATTTTATTATCTCAATCATCTTTTAGTGAGCATCTTCATTTCCTTTTTAAGGCACTCTTGAGCAACCACTATGATAATCCAACAATTGATAAGGAATTTGGAACAGGTAAAGGTAATGGACCATGGTTAATTCATGTTTTAATTATCTTTTATTTGAATTTTTTATATATCGCTCCATACTTATCATATAAATATTCAAGTCCTATTCATATACATAATTGCTAAATTATTTGGATTTTGATTTGATTTCAATATTTTTGGGGCTGATATAAATTCAGAATGGAAAAAGCAAAGAGAATAATCATTGCTACAATTCATAAAGAAGCATATCTTTATTCTCATTTCTGATGGATTTGGTTTATTTCTGATTCCTTGAACATAAAACATTGCCTTTCCTAGTCTACTACTTGCTTTGGTTTAGATTTATTAAATAATGATTTTCGGTCAATAGGATTTCAAAAAATTAAACTTCTTCAAGCTTTTAATTCTAATTAAAAGAAGAGATTACTTTTATTGGAGAAGATGATATCTCTTAAGTAAGATTAAAAGAAATTCTCTAATGGTAAATTTCATATGCCCACTTTTATTCCTTTCATTTCTTTATTTTTGGTTTCAGTTTTGTTTTTAGTTTTTTCTAATCTTAAAATCTGTTTTTGCAACTCTCCATAAACTTTTCACACCTCTACCAGATCAGAATTGGAGCTCATTCTCCTTTGTCTGGTTTTCTTTCAAATATTTTGGGAGAAGTAGTATGATCCACTTCGAATTAGCTAAACATGGGAGTTTCAAAACCTTTAATCTGTTTCTTAAGCATCCATTTTATTAGAAAATGGTTGAGACACTTTTATGCAAGTTTTACTTTGAAACAAGAAAATCTACAACAGACAAATACTTCACATTTGGGTTAATCTCATTACATGATTGTTATTCCCCTTCACATTTTGAGAGCCTCATTTCTCATAACTTTTCAAGATAAAATTTATTAAAATCTCAACAAAAGATGAACGTTCATATGGTTGTCTTCTTTTACTCTTTTGATTGAGACATTTCATAATTAGTCTTGTTGGGTTTGGTTTTAATTTGAGCTTTTTAAATTTTGTTTCTTGTCACTTTCACATGTTCAGAGTTTATTTATTTATTTTTTACTTCATTTTCTTGTTCTTTCAATATTTATTGTTGAACACCTAATCCTCCATGGGTAGGTGTGGAAGGTGAAAAGTCACAAAGGAGTCCAAGTGACATTGGAAGATGAATCCAAGAGTCACATTATTGTATTATAAATGTACATCTATGTGTAATAGAAAAGAAATGAATGTCTATCGTTCTATGTGTGTGTTTATATTTCTTCATACACCATGTGTGTGTTTAACATGGTATCAAAGCTGATACGTTCATAACCAGCTCAACCTTGTGTGAGCCATTTGTTTTTGTGGCCTGTGAAAATCAGCAAAAATCCTGTGCATTTTTGCAACATTAAGAAATCAATTGTTTTAGCATTCAGGAATCAATTTTTGCAGCATTCAAAAATTATTCTGTTGGGTTCATTCAGAAGTGTGCAGGTTTTCTCACTGCTCCCTGCTGCATTCAGTTTTTACTACAAATTCTACAATTTTTCTGCACTTTCTACCTACTTTTTACTGTGCAATCTCTGAATTTTGGAAAAGGATTTAGTTGGAGAACTGCTGAAAAAATATTCTCTGCTACTGTCTAAAGTGGGTCTTTGAAAAAAAATTCCGAGTTTTACTGACAATTCTACAAATTTCTTCAAACTTCTGTTAATGTGAAATTTTTTCAATTTCTGCAAATTTCTACACTCCTCCAGTTCTCTACTGTGAAAAATATTCTACTGTTTATACACCTACTCCTTCCTTCTCTTAAAATTAAAAAAAAAAAAAAAACAGACTTGTACTTGCCCTCCTCATCCCTCATAGCCTCACGGCCCTTCTCACTCCCTTTTCTTTCCCTACTTGCACCCTCACCCGACCCCTCACCTATGCTCAATCCCCACCATAGAACTCTCACCACCCCCTCGCCTCTCGGTTCTACCCAACCCGCTCCCCCTCTCCGCCCTCGGGCCCTCCCCCCTCTACACTTACCCTGCCCCCTCACTCACTCCATCTCTCTCCCCAACTGTCCCAACCCGCTCCCCCCCTCTGCCCTTGGGCCCTCCCCCATTTGCACTTACCCTGCCCCCTCACTCACTCCATCTCCCTCCCCAACCGTCCCAACCCGCTCCCGCTCTCCACCCTCGGGCCCTCCCCCCTCTGCACTTACCCTCATCCCCCGCCTCACCACTCTCCTCTCTGCCCTCAACCCGACCCCTCTACCCGCTGCTCTTACCCCACACTCCCCTTACCCCTCGCCCTCCCCTCTCACCATCCCACGCTCCCCCTCTCAGCCCTGCCATCCCACCGTACGCTCTTCCCACCCCGTTACACATTCGCTCCCCTCCCCTCACTCACCCAACTCCGCTCCTCGCTCCCTCGCTCGTCCCCAACCCCACCTGCAGCCCGCCCCCTCCATCCCCCTCGCTTGACCCTCCCCCTCTCCCTCGTTCGGCTGCTCGGCCCTCCTTTCCTCCCACCCATGCATTCTGCGTCCCCTTTTTTTTAATTCCCTCCCCTTTTTAATCTGTAAATGAGTTATTTTTAAATTTTTTACAGTTTCACCTCCCCTAGTTTCACACTCCCCCAGATAAATATTTCCCCAGATAAAACCCCCTTCAGTTAACACCTTCCCTAGTGAAAACCTCCCCCCAGTAGTCCCCTCCCCTAGTAAACACCTCCCCCAGTAAAAACCTCCCTGAGATAATACCTCTGTTTTTCCCTAATTTTTTTTTCATTAAATGAAAAAAGAAAAAAGAGAGGAGATGGTATAGATGGTACATGAATAAATGAATATATGGATTTTATTAAGTGAAAAGTGAAGTTTGTGTGGCATGTATAGAAGGGTGACTATCTCTGAAAGAGATTGACAATGTGAAGGAAAATGTTGAAAATTGGTCATTATTTTCAAAGCAGCAGTGGCATCATAAATTCACTTATAGTTTTTCCACAAAGATTTTTTGGAGTTTCCCTTAGTCTTTATTGTGAAGCAGTACAACAAGGTCAAACATCAAAGTTTTTGAATCTCCTTCTTTTGCTGAGTAGAGTAGTCGTTGGTGTAAAACAGTTCTTTGAAGAAGATAGAATTCATCTGCCTTAAAGGGTTATTGCACAGTGGTTTTTACTACACATTTACAAAAATATTTGCAGTGACATTGTATTGTACTAGCATTTTGAGTGGATATTGCTTCTTCATAGTTGAAATTAGTGTTTGAAGTATAACCTTGAGTTGTTGAGAAGTTGTTGTATACTTCTTTGAAGTCACTTGTATTCTTTTGAAAGTAAGTTGAATCACATTGTAAACAGGTGCATTATCGGTTGAAGCCGGCACCCTTTTGAGCCTGAGTTGTTGAGAAAAATGGCTAAAATCAATGATGCATTAGATTTGTTTCATAACATCATTCATTCCACTGTTCATGATATGGTAAAAATGAGAAAGAACGCTCTTTTTAATATTCAAACTTGCTTGCAAGATGCACAAGACAAGATTGAGTTTTTGCAGTTGGAGTCTCAGCTTTAGCAAGATGAAATTCAGCAAAAGAGTCATCATTCTGAACCTGTTTCTATTCAGAACATTGAGAAGGACTCCCATCAGCAGCAAGAATATAAATTTGCAGACGATTCACATTTAGTTCCTTGTACAAGAGCAGATTTACATGCAGATGCAACAACTCAGCCTGCACTTCCCAAGCCCATCATTAGACCTTGGGAAGAGCTTGTCCATAACAAGCACATAACTGGTCTTAGATATGACAAGGATGTGTCCTTTCATATTCCAAACTGCTCCAAGCCTATCAAATTTCAGAGTGCTGGATTTATTTATGGCAGTTCACTTGCAGTTGTTCCAGCTCCTACTCCACTTCCACAACAACAACAACAGATTGTAAAATGCCAAAACTATGATCGAGTTGGCCATATGAAATATCATTGTTTCGATCTTGATCCATGCAAGAACTGTGGTCAACACACCCATTCTTCACACAGATGCTTCAGAAACAAGCCTCCTGCAAGAACAAAGATTCGTCTTGGATGGATCGCTTCTTGGCAATGGGCATCAATAGACAAGAAGATGTTTAAGTCACATGTCAAAACTTATTCTTGAATATTGAGCAAACTTACAGTTGATTTTTTTCCATCATATCACCTTGTACCTAACAGGGGGGGAAATGGTGGTCATCTACAAGCTTCGACTCCACATCATGCGATCCTGAGCCACAATCTCTCATTCCAGATTCAGATTTGTAGCTAGAGACACAACAGTTCAAGTGAGCTTGAGCCACAATTCGTCATTCCAAATTCAGAGTTGTAGCCAGAGACAGAGATGCCCATGAGCATGCCTTTAGTTGATGGACAACCTTAAACCATCCATGTGAGGTTGATATTCTTCCTCTTTCAGAACACTTCCTCTAACAGAAGACTTTAGCTTCTTGCCAGCCTTGGTTGAGTTCTAGGAATTGCATCAAGCATTCCAATGTTGGTGGTCATCCTTAAACCATCACAAGTTGTAGACTTCCATTCTTTTAGGTTGAAGGTCTTCCTTTTCAAATATGAGGGACAATTCCTCTAACAGAAGTGTTGGCCGGATAAATCGATTTTGCAGACAAGATCGATCTCCCTAGTGTCAGAAGACAATCTAGCAACAAATGAACAACTAAGTTTATCTTTCTCTAAATATATTCGTTTTACAATTAAATGCTATAAAGGTGTCGATCCTACCTTAGATCCAAATGCTTATTTGCAACAGTAGTTCTTCTGCCGCATCAGTAGTTATTTCGTCGCAACAATAGTTCTTTCGTAGCAACAATAGTACTTCCGTCGCTTGAAAGTGTCATCTTTAAAGACCTGCAATCACAAACAAGAAAATATTAAATAGCACTTGTATAACAAATAATTATAAAACATACCTATCATAGTGATCAAGTAATCTATGAAATAAATGATCAAACGACAGCTTATTTAAATAAACAATCGAACGACAATTTATTGAGAAAAACAAACTTGATTGTATTAACTTTGAAATAATAGAAGAACCTTACAACCTTAGCCTTGATGTTGAACAGGCCTTCCCAGGGTCCGAAGCAGGATTTTCCTCTACTTTGATAAGCCTTGCACTCTTCCTCCAGGAGCACATATAGGTATGTGATCTTTCCTCACAAAAGCTTAGCAGAAACGAGTCTAAATCTCAACAGCACTTCACCTCAATCACACACTAAAGCTTGAACTCCCTTTGAGGCTACCCAATGCCTCTTTTTATAGTGCAAATGAGGAGGTTAGGGTTCCACGTATGAAGGGATATAATCCTCCTTCAAATGGATAGGCTCCTCACATCAAGGGGTTAGCTCCTTAAGGTGTGGGATGCATGAACCTTACAAGAGCGTACTCACCCCCAAAAAATCTCATCCAAAAGCTTCTAGAATTGACCAAAAATCAGATTTTTCACTTTACTTTCTCTCCCTTTTGACTTTGATAGGGGTATGCAAGCATTACACAAAGAAACTGCATTCTGGAACGTAGGTAAGCTTCACATTGTCTGCGTTACCCAGCTAGGAACGCAGGTAAGCTTCACATTACCTGCATACCTAGGGTTTTGGAGTTTTTAGAGTTTTTCTCCTATTTTAGGGCTTGAAATGAGGATTAGAGGTTGTAAGACTTGCAGAGGAGGTAAGTATGAGTGACAATGAGCTCATAAAGTCAGCAGGATTTCAAGGTGACAGTTTTCAGTGCAACAGATTTCCCCCTAAAGTGAGAAGTCTGTAATAGATGAAGATAGAGTCTGTCATGTATGAAGAGTGAAGTAATTTATCATTTCAAGGATCATCCTGTGGACACCCCAGTCGGAACCTGTAAAAAAATTCAATGCAAAACATATATATGTAGACATATCATTGTTGAGGTAGGCATTCCCATACTCAGATCAAAACTAACTAAAAAACTGATTTAAATTGTTCTGATACAGGAATGATTTTCAATACATCAACAGTATAGACATGTGTAGACATAGTATGGACGCAGCCATCTGTAATGAATAGTCTACTGCATAATGAATAATAAAAATCCTTGCAGCCTGGATGGTAGAAACTAGATCTAGGGTCTTGATTTCTGCTTCCCGAACTAGTACGATTCTATCCATGTGAATGAATGTGTCGAAGTCGAACATGGTAGAAACCACTTTATTACTAGTCAATGATGTGGATTTTTAACAAGTGTGAGAGAAACCACCAGTAATGACAATGGCCCTCAAAGTACTCAGTACAATCCATGAAATGTGAATGAATGAGTTGAAGTCGAACATGTCACGAAATCATTCGATCGAAGGTCAATGATGCAACCTGTCCTCGAAGGCGAGAAACCTGCCATTAGGGCATGCAGATTTCAAGGTACTGATGATTTCTAGATCAACTTCCTAGATAATGAGCTGTCGTCGATAGAAAGCGATCTGTCGTAGGAAAGCCCACAACACGAAATCATAGATCAAGTTTTGAAGAAATATATTGGCAAGGATTGACTCAAGGATGGTCAAAATGGAAGAAAAATATTTCGCAAATGAATGGTTTGTTTGAATTGTGCTCTTGAACACATAACGACACTGCAGATGGTTTGGTGACAATTGACCCAAAGCTAATACCCAGAAACCGGCTGAAGACTTTCAATATGGTTTGATTAACTGTTAGGAAAAGGATTTTCCCAACCCAGGTGAACAAAAGTGTCGTGTTCAAGAGTGGTTAATCAGCTTTTCAAACAATCAAAATGTAACAAATAGGTTCGTTTTTCTCTCTTTTCCCCCACCATTTCTAGAAAGTACCTCTTTATTTTTGACAAGCTTAAGGAGGATAACATTTTCTTGTTTATAAGCTCATCCTTCGGATGAGACCAACTTAGTTTAAGATTCGAACCATAAGAAGGAGTGGTTCGTTCCTGTTTGAAATTGAACAGGTCCTTTACTGTTAAATTTTAACGAGTCCAATATAGGAGAAACTCGGTGTTTTTCAATTTTAGGGAGTGAGAAGAAAAAACTTAAGAAGACTCCATGGGGGTACTTTTTCGTAAATTTAGTCTCTCAAGCCCGAAAAAGGATAAAATAATGTGGGAGAGAACTCTATTGACCGTAATTAGTCAACGTATGCCTTTTTTGTAAATAGTCCATTTTAGTCCGTAAAAGGGGTAAACTTATATTGAAGGGACGATCATTCATTTATTTTAACGAGTTTGAATAATCAAGTGTTCAGCAATATTTTCATGTTTAGAGAGTCTGAAAAGGGCTTAAAAGAGGACTCCAGGGTTTTGCTTTTTTCTGTAAGTTTTAACGAGTTCGAAAAAGGGATAAAAATGTACTCATAGTTTTCTCTTTTTCGTAAGTTTTAACGAGTTCGAAAAAGTGATAAAAATTGTACTCATGTGGTTGAATTTCAATTTAATTAACGAGCAGGAAAAGACAGAAAGAACTCGGCATTTTCATGTGTTTTACGAGAATGAAATATAGCAAAATCATCTTGGGATTTTCATGAGTTTAACGAGTCTTGAAAATAACCGAAATCAACTCGATACAGGTTTCATTTTTACAAAAGCTTGAAACAGAGAAAAACTATGCTTCATATAGGTTTTAATGCCCCCTAAGCGTAATCTGTTAGAGCGCATGCCCCCCCCAGCTTCATTTCATTCAACTAAATAGACTACTACTAACTAATAGCTGGATGGAATGAAGGTTCATTTACGAGATCATATGAAAGACTTGATCTAAAACTGTAAGAAAATTATGAAAAAACTGAAATAACTAACCTAAATATATGACTTAACATTTACGAGATCTAGTCAAAGAATCGACTCAATTAGGGGAGGATTTGTTTCATTTTTAACGAGCTTGACACAGGAAAAGAACTATGCTTATGGCAACGTGTTTCATTTTTTAACAAGGTTGACACAGTAAAAGGAATTTTCCTCTTAATCCACTAATTTATTTTTAACGAGGTTGACACAGTAAAATGAATTTTCCTCATTCCTGATTCATTTTTTATGAGGTTGACTCAGTAACAGGAACCATCCACAGAAACTACTTATTTCTGATCTATCAATCTACTCTCTACAATCTATCTACTGATTCATTTTTTAATGAGGTTGACACAGGAAAAGAACTGTCCTCATACATGATTCATTTTTTAATGAGGTTGACTCAGTAACAGGAACTATCCTCATTGTGACCTTGTCATGGCTTCCAACTGGAATAAAGACATGTCAAGGGACACTCCTCGATCATGGCTTCCAAAAAGTCTTTATTAGATGGAAGAACAATTCTCTGGAAGGAACACATGTCAAGGGACTCAAAATGGATAGGAAAATCACGTTCAAATAATCCCATAGATTTTTCCACGTCAATTACCGGATCTAAGTTAAAGGAAGTCAAGCAAACAGTGAGAGGCTCGGTTGCATCAGTAATTGAAAACATGGGACTGGTTGCCACATAATTAACCCATGGCGGGGTAGATACCACTTTCTTATCAGGAACATTTAGGGGTGTCAGGTTATTGGTAGTCGAATCAAGAATAGGGAACGAAAGCTGGTCTATAGTCACAATGTTTCCATTGTAAGGGAAATACATCATGCGAAAGAGTGTCGATACGATAGCTTTCATTGCATAGATACAGTCTTGCCCAAGGATTAAATTGAAATCCAAGGGGCCTCGAACTACCATAAGATCAATACAGACAGTTTTACCTTCCAAAGTAATAGAAAATTTAGGAAGGATCCCTAAAGGTTCACTAATGGTTCTGTTAAAAGCTTTCAGATTCTGCATAATAGGCATAAGCTGAGGAGAACCCAAAGCTTTCCAAGCAGCTGAGGATAAAATACTAACATAAGCACCTTCATCTACCCGTGTGCGGTGTATTTCCCTACGACCATCCTTCACAACGATTTGGAAAGGGATGGAGGAAGGAAGATGAGGTTCTGTCATTCTATTCCAATCAAAGGAAAAGACCTCAGTACTTGGAGGGGCTTCTATAGAAACAGGTGAAATGCCCCTGGCGTAGAAGAATCTGATGTAATAATAAGAACCTGAGTGGTATGAAGTTCACTCTCTATAGAGAGAATGGGATTGACTGAATGTGAAATCGAATTGACCACTTAATCAACTAATGGATGATCAACTTGAGTGATATGAGTTTCACTCTCCAATGGAAGAGTGGGATTGACTATACTTTATATTAAATCAATCACTCCGTCAGTTGATGGTAGGTTGGGAGAAAGTTGACAGTAACCAATTGGAAATTCTTGCTGTGGAACAGTAAGGTTTTCCAAAAATTTTGAGGCTTCATCCATGTGAGAGCAAATGTGAGTTTGATGACTCCCTTTGCATAACTTACAAGGAAACCTAACTTTACCCTTTTTCCCAGGAACCTGACTATCACTGGTTGATGGATCAATGGAAAGTTGATGAGATTTTTCTGACCATACTTCCAAGACTTTTGGAATATCAGGACAATTGATAAGGAAGTGGTCACCCGTAAAAATCTTGCAAGGGTATTTGGGTTTACGATGCATGTTGGAGGTTTCCTCAACACTACTAACATTTACAGCCATGGTTGGTTGGTTGACATCTTTCTTATCTTGCTTCTTCTTCTTCTTCTTCCCTTTCTTCTTTTTCTTAGCCACTTGGTTACTAGCGTCAAGGCTTTTACCAAGCGAAGAGGAAGAAATGGAGGAAGAAATATTAGGCGAAGAAGGTAAAGGGTCAACAGAAGGTTGGTGATGTTGAGATGGTGAACTCTATTGAGGTGAAGCACCCGGTTGAGGTGGAAAAATTGGAGTATTTGGGGTCAACGAAGTTGAAAATAACCATATCGGTAAACCTATTATAAATCCAGGTAATGAAAAAGTAGCCATATAAGGAGGACCAACATTTCCAAAGCAAGGAAAAGTACTAGGATTCTCATTAAGAGGGGTTCGTTGGTTGGTAAATTCCGGAACAGTTGCCATTATATTCAACTTCGGTGAATTTTATTAACAATTTAAAACTAACATTAACAATTCACAATTCACACCTAACAATTAAAATTCACAATTCAAACCTATGGTCTCTAAAGTAAAAACAAACAAATTAACACGCGGTATCAAATCTAGGAGTCAAACCACACACAAACAGTAGATTCCCGCACTAAAAACACTAGTTGGTGATGAAATCCAACATCGTAGAATTTTAATGCAGAAATGGCGGTTGGAACAGTTACCCCGACAACCTGCTTAATGAAACAGATTGGCACAAGTTTCTTCACAAAACCATCTCGAGTGAAGAGAACCCCCTAGAGAGTCCAAGTGAGTATAGTCAACATCTGCTCCAGGTACATTGAGATCTTTCCTTCACCGTCACCTTAGGAAATAATCTTAAGTTTATGGACACTAAGGTTACCAGCAGCAAAAAATACAACTAGGGGAATAGTCTACGATCTGATTCTACACTCAAGGGCAGAGTAACAAAGCTCAATCCCCTTGAAGGCTCCTCGACATGGTCAATCCTAGGTTTACCAACAAGTGACCCTAGTCTCCTCGACAATGGTTAATCCAAGGTTTACTATTTGTAATGCGCGTAGATCTTCTATCTTTCCCAATGAAACAGAATTGATTGTCTCAAAGGTTTGGACATGATCTCGTGATTAACTCCTTTAAGAGAAGCTTCCCAGAATGTACCAGTTACAATTGGATTTATTTCCTACCGCAATATTTATCTACTTTTTTGTTTTATTTGCTTTGGAAAGTTAACTACAACCTATTCCAAAGCATTAATCTTGAGCTAGATTGGTGGAAAGATCCCTTAAAATGTAAAAATTACTAGATGAATTTTAATTAAGCGCTGGGTTATTTAGGCTGTTATTACTCAAAAGGGTAAATGGATATGAAACCAATGGTGTTATGACCCGACCCAAAACTGAATGTAATCGAATATGATAATGTAATCTTTTCAATTCAATGAATCCTAACTAAAGTAAGGAGAGAGTTTCCATTCACTTCCTACAATGCAAAAAATTGATCACTAAGAGAAAATATAACAATTTCTCTAATGCACTAATTTCATCAAGAAAAACTAATGCAAATCAATTCCATATTTTTTATTTTTGTGTTTTTAAACAAGCATAAAAACATGTAAATTCAAATTAAAGAAACTAATCTAAATCTACGATTGATTTTTCAGAATGTAAACTATGCAATTGTAACCTATGCACAATTCACTTGAAAAGTATGCAAATGTAATCTATGCACATTTTTCATTCATATTCTGAAAATGAGAATTCTAATTACGCAAATGTGATCTATGAAAGAGAATTCTCAAACACAAGATGATTCTAATGTAATCGAAGAACCAATCAAGTGTAAGTAAAGAAAATTTGGTGAGAGTTCCAAAGATCAAAAAATAAAAACACTCAAAGGCGATTAATAATCATACACAATTTAGCCCCCCCCCCTTGGTGAATGAGGGGGAAATTGTTTTGCAAAAACAAAAGCAAAAAGATGAAAAATTGTGAAAAGACTGAGAAAAACCTCCAAGTAATGACCAAGGGAAATCAAATTAAGAATTTCTCAAAAAAGAGACTCAAAACACCCAATTCACTTAACGGATATTTATGAGATAAAAAAATTGTTGAAATAAACTCATAAACAAGGCCTTTTGATAGAAAAATACCGATCTGGGTAGACACTAAGAGTCTTAAATCAAATCTAACTTAAACTGGAAGAAGAAATCTTAAGTTTTTCAAAAATTTTAACAGGGTCCGCAGGCCCTAGAGGCAATAGGTGCGGTCCCGCACTGTTAACTCAAGGAAGATGCGGATCTGCCCGCACTGTCTGTGAAGACAAAGTACGGTCCCCTGAAAACTTCAATAAAAACAAAAAATACTTCTAAAATTTCAAAAGCAAAGTAAAGCTAAGCTACCCAAGCCAGTATACATCAATCAAAAACCAGAAAAAAACAATTTTCTCAAGTCAAAACAAAGGAAAACCAAAAATCAAATTCTTTGCCCAATGCAGTCGCCAATTTGTTGGCCGGATAAATCTATCTTGCAGACAAGATCGATCTCCCTAGTGTCAGAAGACAATCTAGAAAAAAATGAACATCTAAGTTTATCTTTCTCTAAATATATTCATTTTACAAGTAAATGTTGTAAAGGTGTCGATCCTACCTTAGATCCAAATGCTTATTTGCAACCGTAGTTCTTCTGCCGCATTAGTAGTTCTTCCGTCACAACAATAGTACTTTCATTGCTTGAAATTGCCGTCTTTAAAGACCTGCAATCACAAACAAGCAAATATTAAATAGCACCTGTATAACAAATAATTATAAAACATACTATCATAGTGATCAAGGAATCTATGAAATAAACGATCAAACGACAGCTTATTGAAATAAACAATCGAACGACAATTTATTGAGAAAAACAAACTTGATTGTAGTAACTTTGAAATAATAGAAGAACCTTACAACCTTAGCCTTGATGTTGAACATGCCTTCCCAAGGTCTGAAGCAAGAGTTTCCTCTACTTTGATAAGCCTTGCACTCTTCCTCCAGGAGCACATAGAGGTATGTGATCTTTCCTCACAAAATCTTAGCAGAACCGAGTCTAAATCTCAACAACACTTCACCTCAATCACACACTAAAGCTTGAACTCCCTTTGAGGCTACCCAATGCCTCTTTTTATAGTGCATATGAGGAGGTTAGGGTTCCACCTATGAAGGGATAGAATCCTCCTTCAAAGGGATAGGCTCCTCACATCAAGGGGTTAGCTCCTTAAGCTGTGGGATGCATGAACCTTACAAGAGCGTACTCACCCCCCAAAAATTTCATCCAAAAGCTTCTAGAATTGAACAAAAATCAGCTTTTTCACTTTACTTTCTCGCCCTTTTGACTTTGACAGGGGTACACAGGCTTTACATAGAGAAAATGCGTTATGGAATGCATGTAAGCTTCACATTACCTGTGTACCCCAGCCAGGAATGCAGGTAAGCTTCACATTACCTGCGTAACCAATGTTTTGGAGTTTTTTATAGTTTTTCTCCTGTTTTTAAGGCTTGACATGAGGAGTAGAGGTTGTAAGACTTGCAGAGGAGGTAAGTATGAATGACAATGAGCTCATACAGTCAGCAGAATGTCAAGGTGATAGTTTTCAGTGCAAAAAGAAGCCCTTAGCTTCTTGCCAGTTTTGGAAGCGTTCTAGTAACTGCAATAAGCGTTGCGTTCCAGTGTTGGTGGTCATCCTTAAACCACCTCTTTATGCCAACATTTCAGAGAGTTGATTCAACCTAAGTGCTGCCATGCATACTTTGCAGATTTTTATTACAACTCTATTTTTGGACTCAAACATACCCCTTCGGATTAAGGGGGGAATGTTGAACACCTAATCCTCCATGGGTAGGTGGGGAAGGTGAAAAGTCACAAAGGAGTCCAAGTGACCTTGGAAGATGAATCCAAGAGTCACATTATTGTATTATAAATGTACATCTATGTGTAATAGAGAAGAAACGAATGCCTATATTTCTATGTGTATGTTTATCTTTCTTCATGCACCATGTGTGTGTTTAACATTTATTATGATTTTATTTTAGTTGATTTTGGTGACTCCACCATGATTTATGTTGAAGGACTTTTATCATCCAACAATGATTGGCATACATGAGAAATATTTACTCTATCTGTTTCAGTGAATTTCATTTATCGTTAAAGATATATCTTTACGGAACCATAAAACCCTCTTGTTTTAAAATATTTTTCATGGAGTAACAAACATCCTTTAAAAGTGATATAGTTCACCTTTTCAAGGAAAGAACTGATCCGAGTTTAACTTAATGGATCCCTCTCACCCCTCCACTTTATAAAAAACCTTTGATTGATAGTTGTGTGAAAAGAATTTGGGTCAACATTATGAAAGTACTATATCAATAAACATAAGTTTCTATTACCATCCCACCTCTTTCACTCAGGTACATCATAAACTAAAAGCTCACAAAATGCATTTATCAAAACGGTAATAAAAAAAAGAAGCATGAGAAATACAAGTAAACCCGTCAAGGCTATGGATGCTCGCTGGCAGCAGGGATATGCTTGTATGGAATTAAAAATAATTTTTTCAGGTACTGTTCAGGCTCGCTGGCAGCGAAGCAATATTAGAGATCATTCACAACAATGGATATATGCTTTATCAAAAAAATTCCTATCTATACCTTCTTCTATTTCTCATACGAGGAAATTTTAAAATAAAATTTTCCCAAAATTTGGATTCGTGACTTTTACTCAAGTCTACTTTGAGTACTTTTCTTTTCAAACCCATATTTCTTAATCTCTTTATGTAGGACCCATGGAAATGTTTACTTTTTTACATTTTGATGGAACCAATTATTTTTAACCTTTAGGTAAATTAAAATTCATCGTCTTTTAACCAGAGATAACTGGTTATTCCCTGTGTGTCGCCAATTGTTGAAGGGAAATTCAACACCCCCCCATTTTTAACTTATTTAGTTCAAATAATGGGGTCCAATTCCTTAACTTTTGGCTAAAACACCTTTTGTGATTTATTTTTTTTGGTTAAGTGTCTTACAATTTTTTCATTTTTTCATTTTCGTCGGATTTCTATTTTGATAGTTTCATTGAATTTGAATTTTAGAAATATTTCCATTGATACTTGTTTCATCTCATTTGATTATTCAGTTTTCAAATGGCACTCATTTGAAGTTTGATCATTTTGTCGCTAGGGTTAAAAAATGACAAAATGTATATTATTTTACTTTTTTTAAATAAATTAGTAATTGATTATAAATATTAACTCCTATTTAATTTTCACTAATTTCTTCATTTCTCACTGATGGTCCTACAAAATTGCCCAGCGAAATTGTAGAACAATTAAATAATGTGCTTTCAGAATCGCAATAATTTATTACAAGTCCCAATTTTAAAAGAAATTACGAGACCTAAAACCTAAAAAATGCAAAGTGGTTGTAGTTAATTTTGGAAGATTTTTTATTACCTAGTAGTTGTAGTTTATAATAAAAGAATTCCACTCTAAGTAAATGCCACTTCACCTCATACTCATTAATTTAATATCCCCAAAACCAAGATCCTTGAAACTTCACATATCCCAAAAAAAACTCCAATAACACTCTTAAAATTCTTCCAATCTCCAATACTACCTATCATTTTTGAACCCGATACAAAAATTTAAAAAAACGTTAATGAACCTATCGAGTTCGCTCCATATCGGAGCTTCCCAATATCACAAAAATGATAAATTATCCATTTAAAAAGTTCCAATATATATAACTTCCGACTTCCAATATGATTTATATCGTAACTATTTAATTTAATATAAATTCCTCTCCTTGTGACTCCCACTCCTTCATACGTCACTCCCACCTCACATCATAACCCCAACATTTTTTTATTTTTTTTTTAGCTGTGGTTCACGGTCACTGAGTGGCCGCTACATCCACAGGTAATAATCAAATAGATCCACCCGAAGGGATCAGCCGTCGGCTTTAATTTCGGGGCCTATCCCCAAGGGCGTCAAGGAGATTTGACCCCGTGACCTTCCATATGGCAAAGTACTTTAGCAACGAGAACTCGACCATTTGAGCTATCCCTTGGAGCTACCTAAACGAATATGGGGCGAATGTCGAGTTTGAACTTGTGACCTCTTCCCACCTAATACACTCTTTTACCACTGACCCAAAGGCAATACTTAACCCCAACAATTTTACATATCATAAATTTTATAAAAAATCCCCAACATCCCTTTTCCCTCCGAATTCCAATATTCCTTATCCCTCCTCCCCTATTCCTCTTTCACACCTTATGCCTCCCACACATAAGGCGCCTCCTCTCCTTTTTATATAAGGCCTCCACTTCTTCATATAACCCTTTCTCCTTTAATGATTCGATCCATGTTAATGGATCGAAAGTCACTATGAAGTATATAAAATGGTTTTTAAGTTATAAAATATATTAAAATTAAAATTTATTATATTTTAATAATAATTTTAATATAATATTTACTTTTAATTTTAATATATTTTAGTTTATTTTGAATTTTATTTTAATTAATTTATAATTAATTTTGCTTAATATTGTAATTAAAATTAAATTAATATTAATTAACTAATAATTGTTAATGTAGTTTAGGATTAAATTTTAATTAGAAAAAATCTATTTTTGGCCTAAGCAATACATTTTTCAGAATTCTGACAACTTTGACATTTCAACTTTGGGAGTTCATAAGTTGAGTTTTGCTTGGCCAAATGAAGTTTAAGATGGCTCGTTGGATAGATAAAATCATGAGGAATATTTACGATGTAGTTTCATAATCATAATTGATCATTTAATGAGTATAAAATTTAGTAGAAGATCAAGCTACAAATTTTAAAACAAAATTAATTTTTTGAGTTTAACTTTTGCATTTTCATTTGCTCATAACCTGTGTTGAATACATATCCATTCGACTATGTTATCCTTGACCAATTATATTTTTATAGGGTCAATGAAAAGATCAATTTTATTTTTATTTATTTATTTAATTAAGTTTTGATTGGAAATATTTTGTGTTCTAGATTTAGTATTTGATTTCAATTTGTGTTTTAATCGAATTTTAATTGGTTTTGGCAGGAAAATAGTTAAAGAGATGAGGAAAAAAAGATTTAAATCAATGGAATTGTTCCAACGATAGAAAAAAAAGGAATTTGGACCAATGAAAATGGTTAGAGCAGAATTACCCTTCAACAACTCTCTTATTTGGAATTCATTTTTGTAAATTATAAATAGTGGTTTGTATAATATGCAAATGACTTCTCTTCTCCGCAATTCTGAAATTCTTAAAAAACACTATTGTAATGGGAATTTAAGATTTGTAGGTGAGAGGAGAGTAAAATCTCAGACTTGGGGGATAATTTAAGATTTTTCTTTTTCATTTTGAACTATGTATGGAGGAAAAAGCTTGTACTATGCGAAAATTCTTGTTTTAACAGCAGAGTTCAAGCATTGTAAAGGACTATTGGAGATCCAAACCAAAGAAACAGTTTCAAAAAATTGGTATTTAAAATACTATTGTTTTGTATACTAATTTCATTTTGTGATGACATAAATATGTCATTTTTATTCATATTTGTGCACGTCTATGTGAGTAATTTGCCTCAATTATCTACTATTATTTGTCTTTTCTTTTGTGTGTTGAACTTTTATTTTTGAGTAACTATTTACTCATAAATCAACCTTTTAATTCTAATTCAACAAACAATAATATTTTGTGAACTATTTCCTTATACTATTTTTTTATTCATTCGAGTTACTGACTTAATAATCATCATCATTATGAAAACTACTTCTTTAATGTTATTAATTAATTATTCATGTTAATAAATCTCTGAACATAATGTGTTTTGATATTCATAATATCTGTTAATTGAACTCTTTCATTAACTACATATTCATCTTAATCCAAGCATGTTAAAATCACAATTATGTTAATTACTTTTCTCTCGATTGGGTTAAGTCTACATCTTCGTAATCGAGATAGGCTTATGATTTCTTCCCTTTTGCTTGTATTTAGGATTATTTTGCATTAAGATTTAATTCTACATTCCTAGAAGTCCTCTTATCAAAGAGGAAAAATTTAGTTGTGGCTTGGTCGAGCCCCAGATCAGCTTAAGGATCACTTTCTTTCCTGATCAACAAAAGGGATGATATAATTTCTCTTCTCTATTGGTAAAAGAAATTCATACTTTAAGTAGAGATAGAGGGAAGGTAACTGGACCTAGTTTAACTAGTTGGAACCACCATTCCAAATGGAGAAGGAGTTGCTTTAAGGTCTCGACTGGGTGGTCTCTCGTATAATGTTGAGGTAGATAATTTCGAGCCTTTAACAAGAGCCCAGTAGTAGTTCCAATAAGCAGTAGTAAGGTCGGGAAGCAATTCCGGTAGAGAAGATCAATATTTTTATCGAGCATATTTCTTGTTTGGGAATAGGAGGGTTTTAGAGTAGTTTGCTAGAGAAAAATCAACATTGGGTGGAAGAGAAAGTTCACACACAAAGGGAGGAATTTATAGATTTTCCTAATGGGTTTCCAATTCTAGTTTTTTGAAGAAAATCCATAATTTTCCAGTTGTAGAAGGCAATGCGAGTTTGGTAGAAGAAACCAGTTCAAGTTTCTAGGGTTACATTTTCTGTGCCATTTTTCTGGAGAAGGACATTCAGAAAGGCTGAACGAGTAGTCTGAGAAAGTAGATAAAGGCAGAGAGAGGCATAAAGAGCATTTTTTCACATTCCAAGAGGGAGTAGACGTTTCATAATAAGCATTTGAATAGGAAAACAAGAGGAAATTTGGGTTTATATCCCAGTTTTGTATAGATGGTCGCACAAGATTTCCAGAATAGGTCGTACGAGTTAACTGGAATGCAAATATGGGAAGTAGATCAAATTCTAGTTGCCATAGTTAGGTGCTAGAGGAAGTATGAGTTATCTAGTGTGAGTTGCAAAACGAAGAAGGGTCCCAGTCAGTGATTAGGCTCAAAGGGATATAGTGAGGCATTGAATCTAGGAGGAGGAGGAGTATGAGAATCTAGCGTGCCAAAATGGGCAGGGTGTAGCATAGTTGCAAAAAGGAGATCCATTAGATTAGTTCCATATTGTTGTACCAGGACCATCACCTTCGCTACAAGATCCCACAATATCAGTGTAGTAGGTTTATTGTCAGCAGGTGTAATCGGTTATTGAGATGACAACTTGCATAAATAGTTGCAGTCAATACTCGAGAGAAAATTGCAGAATTGGTTGCAGTGACACATGAAGTACGAATTGTAGTTGCAGTTCTAGCCAGTAGAGATTCTCAATGTAGAGCTACGCAATCCAAGTTCCATTACAAGAGGAAAATGCAAGTTTCTAGGAGGGAGAAGAGATATTTCCCATAGCGAGATTCAGACTCAGAGGGAGTCTAGTTTGAGAGGGAGCAACCCTATGGTAGCTAATACTTCTGGCTCTCAGGAGATCAAACTCACTATTGCAAAAGTTGCAACAACTGTGCAAAAGAATGAACAAAGCAATAACACCAATAGAATGAGTAGATTATATTTCACCATGTTTGCAGTTATACCTCTAGGAGTGAGGTGGGGTGATATGGAGTTATATTCCTAGAGTTGCACATTGTTTTGGGCAGGGTCCATTGAGAAGTCTTCCTTGTATAAATTATGATGTAGATTTTCAATTGCTCATGAAGTTTTAATCAAAATCAAAAGACACAAACCTACTCTATTTCTCTGTAGACATTAATTCACAATTTATAAAAAAAAATTTAGACATGCAAGAAGAAATCACACACATGCAAAAAATATTTTTCCTGGGGAAAGGAATATGCTAAAAACCCCAATGCATGCTTTCATTAAGTCAAAATAATAAAGATGTATTACAATTCATTTGCTCAACTGAGTACAACCTACAAGTGCATAACATATCTCTCTGCTCACTGAAAGACTCTGACCCAGACTTAGTCTATTTATGCCTCTGCTTGAGCTCCTATTTCCTTTCATTATTGATTGAGGAATTAGGCCCCTATTATTTAGGAAACTCCTCAAATTGATTTCACAATTACTTTAGTCTGATCTTCTGATTTCATGCAACACCTATACACTCAAGAATAGTCTACAACTGATGTTACACTACCTTGGAATCTCCACCAATCCTAGGGAACTCAAATTATTTGAATATACTAGCTATTTTGGGTTGATTGATTAGTTAACTCGATGAGCACTGAGATTGACTGAAGTCCCACTGCACAACTTGACCCTCCACTATTTCCTCCAACAGTTGGAACTAGATTAACTAAAAATAACCTTAGATAACTGACCTTGATTGCTACAAATTAATAATCGCACATGCTTAACTGAACTATAACTCCTCCAAATTGAATTTACTAAGTAACCTGGGTGACACAAGCCATGTCACGCAAGTTAACATCATCCAAGTTGTCTGTTGATGTGGAAATCCATTTTTTCTCAATTTAATCAAGGAAAAATCAAATTGAGAATTTCTTGCTGCATTTTTCAACACTCCCTCTCAACAAGAAAGGGATTATCAACCACCCCTATCCTACTCTTGTGGAATTCAAACTTCCCTCTTGACAATGCATTTTTCAAAATGTCAACATATTGTTCCTTTGTCGGAATGTATTGCAACAACATTATCCACCTCTACACACAATCGCGCAAATGGTGATACCAAATATCTATATGTTTAGATCGGTCATTAAAAACATGATTCTCAGAGAGCTTTATGCAAATCTGATTATCATAGTATATCATAGTTGGATCCATCATCTGACTAAACAATCCAATGAGTATCTTTCTCATCCAAATTGCCTCACATGTTGCTAGACTGGAAACCATGTATTCTGCTTCTACCAAGCTGAGAACCATAGATATTTGCTTCCTTTCGTACCAGGAAACTGTTGTAGACCCAACATTGAAAATTCCACCTAATGTAATATTTCAGTTTGATGGAATCCCCACATAATCTGCATCTCTAAATCCACAGAACTTCACTCCTTATGTCTGTATGTACCATAGTCCAAATTGGGTAGTGCTTCTAAGCTATCGTAGAACTTGCTTAGCTGCCCTCCAAAATAATTTGGTTGGCCTAACCATAGCTTGGCTTAGTTGGTTGACTGCATAGGACATATCTAGTCGTGTGTTCACAAGATACATCAGTGAACCCACCAACTATTGGTGAACAATAACATCGACTTCCTCGCCTAAAGTGGAATCCTCTTTCCTCTAGTTGGTCACTAGAGTTGTCTCCATGGGTTTACAACTATCCATGTGAAACCTCTGCAATATCTCATTTGCATACTTGCCTTGAGAGGAAAATAGTTTCCCATCTCATTTCCATACTTCTAATCTGAGGAAGTAGTGCATGAGACCCATGTCCTTCATTTAAAAATCCCTTGCAAGGTCCTCCTTGCAAGCTCTAATCAAATGCTCATCACCAGTTAAAATAAAGTCACCAACATATAAGACAATAATAAACAATTTAACTTCTACTAAAATATGATAGAGGTTTGCATCCGCTTCAATTTTGGTGAAGCCCAAACTGGTGACATAGCTATCGATCCTAGTGTACCAAGCATATAGTGCTTGCTTGAGACCGTACAACACTCGATTGAGTTTGCACACATGAGACTCCCAATCAAAAGTATCGTAGCCTTATGGTTTCTCAAGATACACCTCCTCCTCAATAAATCCATTGAGGAATGTTGTTTTCACATCCATATGGTGGATCTTCCACCCCATCTACAAAACGAGAGAAAGAATTGATATAATGCTTGAGTACCTTGCTACATGAGAAAATGTATCCTCATATTCAATCCCCTCAAATTGAGAGTACTCATTGGCCACAAATATATCCTTGTACTTCTCTATTCTCATGTCTGTTGCATGTTTTACCTTGAAGATCCATCACGAACCCACAACTGATTTATCTGTTGGTCTTGGGACCACTTCCCAAACATTGTTCTTTATAATGGATTCATATTCCTTCATCATTACATCAACCCATACAGGTTTCTCTACTGCTTCCTCAAAAGAGGATGGATTAGTATCTACAAGCTCAGTCATTAGAGTCATGTAGCTAGTGTACCTATCTGGTGACCGTCTCTTCCTGTGCACATTTGAAGGAGCACCCACATTCTCCCTCGCATCTTGCATAAGTCTCTCAACTTCCCTCGTTCTTTTATTGTCTTCTCTGGAAGGTTTTTATTGAGTGGCTATCTCTTCTCTCTACTTCTCAATTTGTGGTTGATCCACAAATTCTTGAGTATCTTCCTTTGGGGCTAAGAGCTCCTCTTTTGGTAGAATATGAAGCTCCCTATCTAGAGAGAAGCACATCACTTTCTCCTCATAAAATTTTACATCCCTTCACACAACTGTTATTTTGAGGGATGTAAGATACACACGGTAGTTGTGGGAGTTTATGTGTAACCCAAAAATACCCCAATTCTGATGTCGGCTCTAGCTTCTTCCTTGATTCTTTGGAGACATGGTAGTAGACAGAGGCTCCAAAAATCCTTAAGTGCGACACATACTAATTTCTCCTTGAGAATGCCTCCTCCGGTGTAATCATGCCTAGAATCCACTAAGGACTCTAGTTCTAAAAATAGACTGTTGTCTTGCATTATTCGGACCACAAGTGCAGTGGTAGGCCTTGGTCATGCAACATCACCCTCGCTTCTCCCACAATGATAAGTTTCCTTCTCTTAGCCACCCTATTCTGTTGTGGGTTGTGGGGTGCTATCAACTCTTGTTGAATTCCTTATTTTTCACAGAAATTTTTAAATTCATTCAACACTTACTCACCTCCATTATCACTCCTCAGATCCTTCACCTTCTTTTCAGTTTCTTTCTCAACTAGTGCCTTGAATTCTATGAACTGGGATAATGTCTCATATTTCTTCCACATGAATAAGATCCAACACTTCTATGAAAATTGATCAATAAAAATGACAAAATATTTGTTCCTGGCAGTGGAGGATGTCGAGAAAGGTCCACAGACATTAGAATGGATCCTTTCAAGAATTTCATGCAATTTTTTTTCCTGATCATGGAATGTGGATTTTTTGTACTTCCCCAAAGTACATCCTTTGCATATATCTTGTTGCACAAGTGCTCCTTTGGGGAGGCATATGGTTATTTTTTGCATGATCTTCAGGGCGCCATGATGCAAATGGCCAAGTCTTCTATGCCAAATTTCACCAACATCATAGCTCCATGCCTTCTCTGGCTTTGTGCTTAATCCAACATAATCCTCCACATATAGCTTATATGGGTTCTTCACCTGAACCTCGATCTGATTCACCTGTTCTGTGGCTATGTGTCTCAGGAATTCCTTTCCTTTGATGAAGATCACATCATAACCATGATCTTCCAAAATTGCAAAATACATGCAATTTTTCTTTAGGCTCAGAACAAACATGACATCCTTAAGCCTGAGGGGGGAGCCCAAATCCATCTGAAAGGTTAATGTACCAACCCTGGTCGCGCTCCGTCATCCTCCATCTCGATGCGCATCTGTAAGTCTTTCTTTTCCAGGTAATTGAAAAAGTATTTATTCCCCGTCATGTGGAACAAGGCACCTGAGTCCAAGTACCACACACTCCCCATCACTGTGCTAGCCATGCACGAAATGAGGGTAAATTCAAGCTTCACCTGTTTCTCCTTCCGAGGTCTACTTTCTTGCCTTTTTTGCACGGAGACTTCGTGGCATAGTGTCTGAATGACAATGGAAGCATTTAATTTTTGAAAAATATTTCTTCTTGCCCCCTTGATTTGATTTTGGTTTGAATTGGGATTTCTTCCATTTTCCCTTATTTTCCTTTCCAACCAATGAATATTTTTTTTCATCCTCACCCTTGGATGAAGTCCCATCTTTGGTATTCTACCTTATTTCCTCCTATACCAAATCAGACCATAAGTGCTCCTAATTTGGTAGTTTCTCCCTCCCATTCATCAAATCTTGATAACTATACCAGCTCTTGGGAAGGCCCAAAAGGGCTAGGCTTACCAAGTATTCTTCAGGGAAATTAACACTGAACCTGACAATTTCATCACAAAACTATGTAAACTTGCTCAAATACTACAGAATTGTATCATTCTTTTGCATCTTGATACTTCGAATTTTATCCTTGAGAGTCAGCTTCCTGTGGTCACTACTATTCTCGAATAATTATGTCAGTGCTTTCAACATCATGAACAAAGTTTATTTTGTAGAAATTATATAACATATGCATTATATATCCAAATTCTCCTGATCTAACAATATTTATCTTCTTTCTAAATACAGAATCCTTCCACTGTTAATCTTTTGCGGAAATTATAAACTCAATTGCAAACACATGAAGCAATAAAAACAATCGCACATAACACAGTTGTTTAACGGGAAAGCCTGAAGCTAAAAACCCCAACTATCATATATTATGTATCATGGAGATCATGTAACAATCTCATACAAAGCTTAGTACATCAAGCTCTCAGTACAATCAATCATCACACACTAACATGAAGAAATATGCAATTCCATGCACTGATTTCTTTCCACCTGATAGATTGCCTCCACTGTGCAATCCATGCTGAAGAATAGCTCTAAATGAATTCGAATTACCCTTGCCTTGACTGCACAATCCTCATTGGCAACTCCAACATGTGTGTGATGCAATAAATGCATCACTATAGTCACAACAGATAGTCCATCTCACCCTTTCACCTATCTCTCCATTGGGTCTCCATTGGAACTGACATGCACTGTAGTTAACTGCTATATTTGTTCAGTTGATTAATGAGTTATTATTTGTGAAATAATTAACTAATTAATTCACTTCACTCTCACTAGTGTATCATTCAATTCAACTAGATACAACTAGCTCAACTGAGTTTAACTCCAATAACTAAGTTAAATTGAATAACAACTCCATGAACTGCTCTTCCAAATCTGTCATAACTTTTCCACTTCAGTTCTAACTAAGTCCTCCATGCATGAACCACTAGTCAACCCTAGGAATTGTGTAATTCCTTCATCCCACTGATTTTCCAAATCTGTACACTGAAATAAAGTGCTCCAAGAGAATAGGTTGTTGTTTATTGTCGGATTATTATTAAGAGCTAATAATAACCGACATGCATCTATTTTTAGATCAAAGATCTATAAATAGACTTCACCCAATATTCTAAATATAGAATTTCATCTATTTTTCCAACTTGACCAACCATCCACAAATAGCATCCTGCAACTTTCGAAATATGATCACCATGTCTAAAAATAAACATAGTCTAAAAATAGACTTGCACTTAAAAATAGCCTATGGGCCCACTTAGTGAAGGTGACTGTTTTTCACTAAGCTCGTCATCTTGTTGAATCTCAACACTCCCTCTCAAAAAGATAGCGATTATCCTTCACCCCGATCCTACCTCTATGGTATTCGAATTTTCTCCTGGTGAGCGCCTTCATCAAAATATCTGCATCTCAATCTTCTGTAGGAATGTACTGAAGCAACATGATCTTCCGCTACACACAATCTCTGATATGATGATACCGGATATCAATATGTTTAGATCTATCATGAAACACAAGATTAATCGATAATTTAATGCAACTCTGATTATCACAATATATCACTGTAGGATCTAAATGTGAACCGAACAAACTGACCAGCATCTTCCTCATCCAGATAGCCTCACATGCAGCTTGACTTGCTGCCATGTATTCTGCTTCCACTGAACTAAGTGCCATGGATATTTGTTTCCTATTGTACCAAGAAACTGTCGTAGATACGATACTTAAAATCCCTCCTGATGTGCTCTTTTTGTCTGTTGGGTTGCCTACCCAATCTGCATCAGTGAAGCCATGCAACTTCACCTCATCCATCTATCTGTACCATAAGCCATACTCAGATGTGCCCTTGAGATACCTCAGGACATGCTTGCATGCCTTCCAAAAGAGCTTGGTAGGCTTAACCATCGCTTGTGAAAGTTGGTTCACCGCATAGCATATGTTTGGTCTTGTATTAAATAAATACATGAACGAACCCACCAAATGTCGATAAAAAGTGGCATCCACTACCTCTGCCGATGTAGCATCCCCTTTCCTCCAATTTCCTGGAAGAGGAGTGTCGATAGGCTTGCAGCTTTGCATGTGAAACTTCTCCAGTATCTCCCGAGCATACTTGCCTTGAGACACAAACAGTTCACCTTCCCACTGCCATATTTCCAATCTACGGAAATAATGAAGGAGGCCCAAATCATTCATCTCAAACTCCTTTGCAAGATCTACCTTGCATGAGTGTATCAACTGCTCATCACCCGTTAGTATTAAATCATCAATATAAAGAAAAATGATTAAAAGCTTTCCCTCCACCACAATTTGATATAGGTTTTCATCCGCCTCACTCTTGGTGAAGCCAAGTCCAGTGAAATAGTTGTCTATCCGAGTGTACCAAGCAAGAGGTGCTTATTTTAGCCCATACAATGCTCTTTTGAGCCTGCACACATGCGACTCACTGCTGAAGATTTCGAATCCTTCAGGATGCTCAATGTACACTTCTTCCTCAATGATCCCATTAAGGAACACAATCTTCACATCTATCTGATGAATGGGCCAACCCATCTGCACTGAGAGAGCAAGGATGGTCCTTGTGGAAGAATATTGTGTGATAGGTGTAAAGGTTTCTTCATAATCAATCCCCTCGATTTGTGAGAAGCCATGGGCAACAAATCTTGCCTTATACTTCTCAACGCTCCCATCAATAGCTTGCTTTACCTTGTAGATCCATCTTGATCCTACAACTGATTTACCCACTGGCCTTGGAACAATCTCCCAAGCACTGTTTCTGACAATGGAGTCATACTCCTCTACCATGGCATCTACCCATGTGGGCTCCTGCACTTCTTCTTCAAAAGAAGATGGCTCAGTCATGATACACTTTCTCATGAGAGCCATGTATCCAGTAAAACGGTCAGGTGACTGTCTCTGTCTGTGATGTGATGTAGGGACTCCTACATTCTGTGTCGCATAAAGCTTTAGTCTCTTAGCTTCTGTGGTACACTTTCTTCCTTGTCTAATGTTTGGTTCTGCATGAGTGGACTCCTCCACTCCATGAATCTCCTCCTGTGTCTGATCCACATCTAGAGGCTCGTATTTGGGAACAAGAAGTTCCTCCTTTGCATGCAGGTGTAGCTCCCTCTCAAGCGACAACTTCATGGCTTTCACCTCATTAAATTTTATATCTCGTCGCACCACATTCATCTGACTGTCTGGAAAATACATGCAATAATTTGTAATGTCCCAAATTTTGCAATAAAATATTTGGGACATTAATCTTTCTTTTATTTTAATAAAAGGAATAAAATGGGTGAGGGAACCCATGTGGAAAATTAATAATCACTCCTAAGGTGCAAAAAGTCACTTAAGTGGCTTAAGTTAGCAGCCCAAGTGTGAAAAGGGGCCAAAATCAAGTGAGCTAGACCATGGTTGACCAAAGTCAACAACGTACCCTAAGAGGGGAAGCTTGCACAAGAAGATTGCGTAGTTGGAGTGGAAGGAAATTTGAAATGAGAGAAAACCTAATGTGAGTGGGGTCCATGCATGCTTTGCATAAAAGATGAAGGAGAGCTATTGTGGAGACAGTTTTGGAAAATAGAATTCGAAGTTGAAGCTCTCTTCAAATTGTTGTTGTTTAGCACAAGAGGGATTCCTGTTTAGGAATTCCCTTCTCTTCCATGGGAGGCCATGGAGAGATTGTTCTTAATCTTCCTCACACCATGGCTTAAGGCCAAAGCAGTCATCTACAGCTACTGCGTTATTCTTGCAACAAGAGAACGCTGGAGTTGCTGGTGTTGCAGTGAGGGACCTTCATCATCTCACTTCCGGAGTTGGTTTTGTTTGGTCTCAATCTAGTCTCCTAAATTGAGCTCATTTAATTGTCAACCAGGGTTGTTAAACTGCTGAAGTGAAGTGTACTGTATGTACCTAGGTGCTTGTTTCTTAATGCGTTGTGTGTAGTGTTTTGTGATGTTTTTGGTCTTTTGTGATGATTTATGATGTTTTTGATCTTTTGGTGGTTTTATGTTCACAAGGAAAATGACTAGAAAGCTAATGGAAGGAAGCTAATGATTAAAAACAGAGTGAAACCTAATTGGTTGATGTCAAATGGTAAATGCAAATGCAATACTAAAAACAGAATCAAATCTAAACTATGACTAAGCAAAAACAAAGCTTGATAATGAATTTTAAGCAAATGATTCAAAACACAAACTAAACTTGTCAAATCCTTTCATCAAAGGCATTTGAGAGAGAGCTTGAGACATGGTCAACTAAGTATGCAAATCTTCCTAACTAATCAGTTTAAACAACTAACTTATAATGATGCAACATTTTTGTCCTTGATTATAGATTTGTTGTAGTATTTTTGGAGTAAAACATTGATACCATCATAAGATCTTCTACTCTAAATCTAGTTCCTAACTCTATTCTGCAACTCAATTTTATAGCACTACACTTCACTCAAAGGTTATAGATTTTTGAAATAGTCTATTGAGGAAATGTTTGTTTGTAAGATGATCAGGAAGTTGCAGAAGTACTTCAGGCCTTAAAATGATATTGTCTTCTGTTCATATGGTTATGAATCAATTATGGATTTTAGAACAAGAAGAGATTTGTGAATAATGAAGGTTGTTTTGTTAATCTTAACAACTGAAGTAATCTAATGTGCAGTGAATGAAAACTGAATGTGGAGTGCAAATGCAATGAAAAACTGAACTTAAAATGTCACTAATCTAAAACAATGTTGAACTACAAGTCATTATCAAACTTAAAGCAAAACAACTGAACATGAGTTAAGTGCAATTAAACTCCGGAGCATCCTAACTAAGCTATCATGCATTATTCTATGGAATTATACAGTCTGTTTGTCCATCATGATTGGTATTTTGGAAGAGTTCCTTCTTTTGGAAGAGTTTTTAGAAAAATCCTGACTGTGTAATTGAGTGCAAATGCAAATGTAAAGACTGAAAGCAATGAAAAACTAAGATATCATAGCCATCTCCTACCCATCATTATGATATTTTTGACAAGCGTTTAAGAGCAAGAACAACTATGGTACTTAGTGAAAACACACAACTAAAACGTTCAAGATCACAATCATGCTTAAGACGGTATAAAGACTTCTTGGAAGAGTTTCTTCTTGTGGAAGAGTGCTTATCATAAGTATAACTGTGATGGTGAATAAAAGAGACTACAATTAAACCCTACAATACTATAGCCATTTCCCATTCATCATTATAATCTTTTGGAAGAGCTTCTTCTTTTGGAAGAGTTAGAATGAGTATAACTATAGTAGCTAATGAAAACAACTACGAATTCAAATTCAAAAACGTAAAGGCAGCTAGAATACTTATCTAAATTATGCAAATAAATCCGTGCAAGAGGCAGGGGCCCTCTACCACCTGACGGAATCTAACTCCAAATCAAATCAACGCTTTCAAAACAACACTGTCTGCTTCATTAAAAATGAAATAACTTGAACAGAGCACTCTGCGTCTTCAGAAATGTAGCACAGAATCTAAGCAAAATCTAGAACAAAATCTAGCCTAGCTCTCGGTTTCCCAAGTGTTTATATAACAAATGTAAATAACAAGACTTGCAACAATTTCAAGAACATTGTCTTTCCTTATCGGAATCACATTAGGACTCTTGAAGTGGCTGCGTGAAAAGGAAAAAGACATCTGGACTGAGACAGTCCTAATAGAAGTCTACCTTCCTAAATGTGTTCCCACGTTCCAAAACCATACCCAGAATTCGTTTCTTCCTTCATGGTGAGCAACGAACCATGTAGACATGACGTGGAATATGCCCATATGTGGTTTTTCTTGAGAGGCCACCTGGAACATACCCAAACGTGAAGACAACTGCAGAATCGCCAGTTAGCTACGGAATGTCTGCATTCTACAGCTAGTTCCGGTCAAAATGCTTTACAATGGCAAAAATCACAAAACTTAGCAAGTCAGTCATGTAAATCATTCTAAAAGTAATTTTAACTAAATTCATTGATCAATTGGGTCTGGAATAGCAATGGACAAAGGAAAATGAGGTAAATTGGAATGAAAGAAAGCACAATTTTGAGGCTCAACAGGTTCGTAGAGGGGAAGCTCATTCCTTCTCTAGGAAATCAGCAAAGGAGATTTCCGAAGCTCATATTGCAGATTTGGCATTAGGCCATATGTATTTCTCTCATGCTCAGTGCAGTCCCTTCTTCTTACAGCATTATATTTAGAGAGGGTTTGTAGAGGGAACTCATTTTGTGCACTAGTGAGTGCAATATTCAGTAAGGGGATCAACCTCTTCACTTTGGAGATCATTGGAGGAGGTTTCATGATTATTGCAGCATCTATTCCCTTCTCCTATGTTGTATTATATTTGAGTTGCAGCAGCTACACTGCAACTCTAGCATTTTCTAGTTTCATGCATTTTAGCCAATCCCTTGGAGGATTGATGCAATAATTTTTCCTGGGGTTGAGATCTTGCTCCCCCATCTTTATTTGAGATTTTAATGTCATATCATCTCATGTATATCAGTCTGCAGTCATTTTCCCCTAGAGACTGCGCAGTTATACAGTAGCTGGGTTCATGCAGCAATGCACTCTCTTTTTTATGTACGTTTTCTTTAGAGGCTGATTTGCACTCACTTTGAGAGGTCTTTTCCTCAAGGATCTTGTATAATATTTTCTACTATACATTATGTATCATATTTTTACTCTTCTTTCATTATATGATGCATTCTTCACTGCTGTTCATATTGGAGTTTTAATGTTGTTGAAGATTCCCTTATTGAGCATTGTTTTAGTATACATGTTGGTGGGAGATCTGAATAACCCCTCTAGGGTTATTTTTTTGAGCTTATATTCTGCAAGGAGTTTGTACCAGATATTTTCCAAGGCATCCCAGCATTGGATTGCCTTATTTTCACATGAGCTTCCTTATACAGTGTCCTCATGGACAGCTATTGCAGAAATTCCTTGAAGGGAATTATTAGCTCTTGACAAGTTCTATTGGCAGAGTCTGCTAGTGGGCCAGGTAGCCTCTGGATCTCATTCTTCCTTGTGAAGATGAAATATCTAGTAAATGCCCCTGCATTCAATCTCTGAAATAGTTCAGTGTTGATTGTTAATACCCCTGAAGGTGGAAAATAAGAATATCTCAAGATATTCCCGACATTGTAGAAATTTCCCCATTTGGGACATTACAATGATATCAGAGCTTCGAACTTGGCTCAGCCTGTGAAGTTCGAATTTCAGAGAATAAGAGGTCAGATGATACATAATATGGGATTGATCTCATCAGTTTTGGGTCCAGCAGTAACCTCTCCAAGGAGGTTGAGGAGATAGAAGAAGGAGAAGAGGAAGGACCATGCACTTCCTATTCTCACAGAGAAATAGAGCAGAAGCATGGAGAACACTTGGAATTCAAATTCTAAGTGAGTATCTTGCTGAATATGGATAAAACCCTAGATTATTCCAAAAGACTCTATCTTTTTCACACTTGTTCAGTAGGAAGAAGGAAGAACTTGGTGGTTCAGCCATGGGAGACATGCAAGGGTTTCTACTCTTGCTTATTTTTCTCAGATCTTGATCAGAAGATTTGGCCAAAGGAGGGAGGAGCCCTCACCACCAGAGGCACATGCCAGTGCTGTTACATTCATGGAGGAGAAACCTCCACCTTCAGCTATTGAGGCAGCCAACACACTTAAGGAAGATAATCTTGCAGCAACACAAGATTCTTCCCAAAATATCTCCAAGGTATGCATGAGTTTTCATCTATCATGGAGGTTTGTAAATTATTGCATGCTGATTGTCTTGAGGAGGGTACTCTCACTATCCTATGCCATTATTCTCAGACGCCCTTGTTGAATCATGCACTACACATGAGGTTGGGGTTTGATACATAGACCATGGAGGAGATTTCATTTCAATGTCCCATGAAATGCAAAGGGAGAAATCTGTTTTGGGACAATGTTAGCTCTTGTGAAAGAGGTACCAAGTGGTAGGATACTTACACCAAAGAGCAGAGCTTTATGGATGGAGTGTGCCCAGCGGAAATGTGGAGGATCCATAACCCACAGGTCCCAGGATCATTTCATAATTGTTGCTCTTGATGGAAAAAGAGGAGAGCATGGGTGCATCATGATGGGATGGCATTTATCTTACCACTCATTATGTTCCCATTTCAGATTGAGCATGGTGGAAGTATGGGGAGGAGCAGCAGTACTCTTGTTGCGCAGATTTTGTTTGCATGTTGTGGGAGCAAGAGGAGGCACTAGCATAGTGTAAGAGGATTTCTCTTGATCTTGGATGCCAAGTAGCACCTTTTTCATGGGAGGAGCTCTACCTTTGTAGCAACATGATGGGAGGAGTCTTTGGCAAGATTCATTGTCAAAGAGAGGAGCTTTGAGATGACAGTGGCCCTTCTCCAAGGCTAGCAACGCTGTCACTTGAGAGCTTGAGTTACTTGTTGGAGTGTCCTTCAAACCACTTCACAAGTAATGTACTTTGGAGGCATGTAGGTGATGAGCATGAAGGAGTAATGGAGGAGAGCACTCCTACTACATTTTGACTTTCTTGGCTTGGTTGCACAAGCATAAGAAGAGGAATCTACATCCATAAATTTTGGGTTCTTCTTTCATGCATTTCCATGCATATTCTTCATTGATGGAGGAGTCCACTTGGGAGGGCTTCCTAATAGATGTATATCAGCATTTGGCTAGATGCATAGCCCAAGAGATGATGTGATGGTTGGCACAACCACTCCCCTACTATGTTGCAGTAAGGGGGACTTTTCATTGGAGCCATTTCAGCTCAAAGGCCAAAGTACATGATGAGGGAGGTAACCATTTGCTTTATGTTTGGCACTCTCTTATTCTTATGAGCAGCATAATATATCAAGGAGGATATTTTCTCCTTTTACACTATGTTTGGTTATGCTCATGGTCTATTTCAGCAAGAATGATGACCATCTTATGGGTGGTTTGTGGGGGAAAGCCACATAGTTTTGGTGTGCGCCTCTGGCACCAAATTTTGTTTTCATGATCACATCTTGCAGGATGAATGTGGCAGAAAACAATTGGTTGTAAATAACTTGTTAATTTTCAGTTTGATGTAGGCCAGGAGTGCACTGCGCAGGTTCCCTTGGTGGAACAATGATCCACTTTCCGGTTGTCATGAGACAACTTGCTTCTATTGATTCTTGCTTCCATGCATTGCAGATTTTTATTGGTTCATGGGGAGCTTGTTTGGAGAGTGGGATATGAGTTTATGATGCCCATTGGGAGTATGATTCTCCCTACTTTGCATGTTGTATGTTTTAGGAGAAGCAATGGGCAACCCATGATTTCCAAGCTTCATCTCTTTCCTTCATGTGGGAAGAGTTATTTGGAGAGTTCAGATTTTTGGAGAAGGAATTTCATGGTTTGTATGATTGTTGGGTTGGCTTGGGTATCTCATGAAGACCACTTAATTTCAGCTATATATATCAGCAACAACCGATATGTATCATGAGGAGGGGGAGACTCATTGGGTGGAAGTGCCCTTTGGGAGAGAAGACCTCCATTTTCTTTGCAGCACATGCTCCAAGAGGAGTATGAGAGATGATATGGTCACCATGTTCAACAATGTATTTATTTTTATGAGGTGGACCATATGATTTTTGGATGCCATATGATGATGAATTCCAACTCATCACATATGACATGATTTGGGCCAGCTTGTTTTGCAGCGTTGAAGGAGAGATCTTTCGGGGATCTAAGACTTCATTTTGCCTCTTGAAGGCAACACTATTGCAGCCCAAGTTCAAATTTCACTCCACATTCATCATAAGTGGATAAGAGGACAGCATGGGGTAGGCTAAGAAGCTTACCAAGTTCAGAAATTCAGCCCACCTATTTCATGAGCACAAGGTGGAGGAGTACTTCCAGGAGTTGCCTAGTTGGAGGGTGACTCATTTTGTTGGTTGATTGCTTGAGGATGGAGGATCTACAGGAGGATATTTCAGACTCCATGCCTTGAGTGGAGGAATTTTTGCAGTTAATCCTTGCTCTTGCTTGAGGACATGCAAGTTTTGGGAGGGGAGGATTGTAATGTCCCAAATTTTGCAATAAAATATTTGGGACATCAATCTTGCTTTTATTTTAATAAAAGGAATAAAATGGGTGAGGGAACCCATGTAGAAAAATAATAATCACTCCTAAGGTGCAAAAATTCACTTAAGTGGCCGAATTTAGCAGCCCAAGTGTGAAAAGGGGCCAAAAGCAAGTGAGCTAGACCATGGTTGACCAAAATCAACAATGTACCCTAAGAGGGGAAGCTTGCACAAGAAGATTGCATAGTTGGAGTGGAGGGAAATTTGAAATGAGAGAAACCCTAATGTGAGTGGGGTCCATGCATGCTTTGCATAAAAGATGAAGGAGAGCTATTGTGGAGACAGTTTTGGAAAATAGAATTCAAATTTGAAGCTCTCTTCAACTTGTTGCTGTTTAGCACAAGAGGGGTTCCCTTTTAGGAATGCCCTTCTCTTCCATGGGAGGCCATGGAGAGATTTTTATTCATCTTCCTCACACCATAGCTTAAGGCCAAATAAGTCATCTATAGCTATTGTGTTATTCTTGTAGCAAGAGAACGCTGGAGTTGTTGGTGTTGCAGTGAGGGACCTTCATCATCTCACTTCTAGAGTTGGTTTGTAGAGGGGAAGCTCATTCCTTCTCTAGGAAATCAGCAAAGGAGATTTATGGAGCTCATATTGCAGATTTGGCATCAGGACATTTGTATTTCTCTCATGCTCAGCGCAGTCCCTTCTTCTTACAGCATTATATTCAGAGAGGGTTTGCAGAGGGAGCTCATTTTGTGCACTAGTGAGTGCAATCTTCAGTAAGGGGATAAACCCCTTCACTTTGGAGATCATTGGAGGAGGTTTCATGATTATTGTAGCATCTATTCCCTTCTCCTATGTTGTATTATATTTGAGTTGCAGCAGCTACACTGCAACTCCAACATTTTCTAGTTTCATGTATTTTAGCCAATCCCTTGGAGGATTGATGCAATCATGTTTCCTGGTGTTGAGATCTTGCTCCCCCATATTTATTTGAGCTTTTAATGTCATATCATCTCATGTATACCAGTCTGCAGTCATTTTCCCCTAGATACTGCGCAATTATACAATAGCTGGGTTCATGCAGCAATGTACTCTCTTGTTTATATACATTTTCCTTAGAGGTTGATTTGCACTCACTTTGAGAGGTCTTTTCCTCAAGGATCTTGTATAATATTTGTTGCTATACATTATGTATCAGATTTGTACTCTTCTATCATTATATGATGCATTCTTCACTGTTGTTCATATTGGAGTTTTAATGCTGCTAAATATTCCCTTATTGAGCATTGTTTCAGTATATATGTTGGTGGGAGATCCGAATAACCCTTCTAGGGTTATTTCTTTGAGCTTATTTTTTGTAGGGAGTTTGTACCATATATTTTCCAAGGCATCCTAACATTGGATTGCCTTATTTTCACATGGGCTTCCTTATACAACGTCCTCATGGACAGCTGTTGCAGAAATTCCTTGAAGGGAATTATTAGCTCTTGACAAGTTCTATTGGCAGAGTCTGCTAGTGGGCCAGGTAGCCTCTGGATCTCATTCTTCCTTGTGAAGATGAAATATCCAGTAAATTTCCCTGTATTCAATCTTTGAAATAGTTTAGTGTTGATTGTTAATACTTCTAGAGGTGGAAAATAGGAATATCTCAAGATATTCTCGGCATTGCAGAAATTCTCCCCATTTGGGACATTACATAATTATGGGGTGTTTTTGTGTACCCCAAAAATATCCCAACTTCTGCAGTTAGCTCCAACTTCTTCTTGGCATCCTTTGTCACATGAATGTAAACATATGAGCCAAAAATCTTCAAATGAGAAATATTAGGCTTCTTACCAGTAAAATATTTTTCAGGTGTACTCATGTCAAGTACTCCATGAGGATAGCGGTTTTGAACATAAACCGTAGTGTTTCATGCTTCTGCCCACAAGTGCATCGGTAGGCCTTGGTCATGCAGCATAACTCATGCAACACCCACGATCATTTTGTTCTTCCTCTCTGCGACCCCATTCTGCTATGGGTTATGAGGTGCTATGAGTTCTCTTCGAATTCCTTCTTTGCTATAGAAGTCTTTGAATTTACCCGAGAGATATTTACCACCATTATCACTCTGCAGAGCCTTCACTTACTTCCCCGACTCCTTCTCCACCAATTCTTTAAACTCACAGAACTTTGAGAATGTTTCTATCTTCTTCTGCATGAAGAAGATCCAGCATCTATGAGAATAGTCATCAAAAAAAAAAAATAATACCTGTGTTTTGCTGTTGAAGCAACCGAGAAAGGTCCACACATGTCTGTGTGGATTCTCTCAAGGATCACCGAAGCATGGTTCTCCTTCTCATGAAAGGTGGTCTTCACAAACTTACGCATAGTACATCCCTTGCACTGATCTGACTGTGCAATAATACCCTTAGGAATTCCAGTAGAAATATGCTGCAAAATCTTCAAAGCGCCATGGTGAAGATGGCCCAATCCTGTGCCATAATTCACCCCTATCCCGGCTCACCACTTCTTCTAATTTTCCCATCATTGCAGTGCAGCCATCTACCTCCAGATTGTAGAGATTCTTAACTCAAATCCCTATCTTCTTGGTTTGACCCATTGTTTTATTTTGAAGGAAGGCTTTTCCCTCACTGAAAACAGTGTCATAACCTTTTTCTTCCAACATTGCGACCGAGACCAAGTTCTTCTTCAGACCTAGAACATTCATAACATCTTTCAACAGAAATGGATTACCTGACTCCCTCTCAAAGGTAATGGTCCCAATTTTGGTCGCATTGTATTGACCATCGTCTCCCTTCTCTATATGCATTTAGAGGTCCTTCTCCTCCAAGTCACTAAAACAACTCCTTGTCTCCCGTCATATGGAAAGACGCACCACTATCAAGATACCACACCGATCCCATTGCGCTTGAAACCAAGCATGCGATCAAGGAGAAATCAAGTTCAAATTGCGAGGCTAAAGCCTCACCCGCTGCAGCTCCAACAACCTTCTTGTTCTTCTTATTTTGTGGACAGTTAGTGGCGAAATGCCCATGTTCGTGACAGTGAAAACACTTCACCTTGGACAAATCCTGCTTCTTGCCTTTAGCCTAAGATTTGGAGTGGAATTTATTCTCTTTCCCTTTCCTTGATTTGGTAGCCAAAGCGCAATTCTCTTCATTATCATTCTTTGATGAAGAGCCATCCCTGGTACTTCGCCTTATCTCCTCTTGCACAAGATCCGACCAAATTCGCTCCCAACCTGACAGTTTCTCTCGTCCATTGACAGAATATTAGTAGCTACACAGACTCTTCAGAAGCCCAAGGAGAGCCAAGCTCACCAAGTCATCATCATCAACAGTAATCCCCACACTTCCCAATTCATCCCTATAGTGGACAAATTTCATGAGATATTTTGGAATATTGTCGCCCTTCTCCATTTTTATTTTTTTGAGCTTATCTTTCAGCGCCAACTTCCTCTGGTCGTTGCTGCTTTGGAAAAGATCTGTCAAAAAATTCCACATTGCAAATGGAGTGGCTTTCTCGTGAAGGCATGACACAATATCGTATTTCACACCTTCCAACAGAATCCTTCTTGTCTTTGCTACCTTCTTTTGCCATGCGTCAAGTACTGCAGCATCGCTAGAACGAGGCTTAGGAACATCGCTATCGATGAACTCCTTCATTCCATTATCTTCCAGCACTGCCTCCATCCTATCCTTCGAGTCTATGTGATTCGAGCTGCCCTCAAGGGCATACTCCAATCACAACCCATTGAAAGACATTTCAATGAATACTCAACTGTCGCACCAAAAATTTTCTGCAGCAAATTCAAATTGTCCACCAGCACAAACTCAACAATTATTCACAATTGAAATCTTCAAGAATTAACACTGCTCCGATACCATGTAGAAATTATATAACATATGAATTATATATCCAGATTCTCCTGATCTAAAAATATTTATCTTCTTGCTAAATACATAATCTTTCCATTGTTACTCTTTTGCAGAAATTATAAACTCAATTGCAAACACAAGAAGTAATAAAAACAATCGCACATAACACAGTTGTTTAACAAGAAAGGCTGAAACTAAAAACCCCAACTATCATATATTATGTATCATGGAGATCATGTAACAATCTCATACAAAGCTTAGTACATCAAGCTCTCAGTACAATCAATCATCACACACTAACATGAAGAAATCTGCAAATCCATGCACTGATTTCTTGCCACCTGATAGCCTGCCTCCACTGTGCAATCCCTGCTGAAGAATAGCTATGAACGAATTAGAATTACCCTTGCCTTGACTGCGCAATCCTCATTTGAAAATCCAATGTGTGTGTGATGCAATCAATGCATCACTATAGTCACAACAGATAGTCCATCTCACCCTTTCACCTATCTCTCCACTGGGTCTCCACTGGAACTGACATGCACTATAGTTGACTGTTGTATTTGTTCAGTTGATTAATGAGTTATTATTTGTGAATTAATTAACTAATTAATTCACTTCACTCTCACTAGTGTATCATTCAGGTAGACTAGATACAACTAACTCAATTGAGTTTAACTCCAATAACTGAGTTAAACTAAATAACAACTCCATGAACTATTCTTCCAACTCTGTCATAACTTTTCCACTTCAGTTCTAATTGAGTCCTCCATGCATGAACCACCAGTCAACCCTAGGAATTGTGTAATTCCTTTAGCCCATGGATTTTCCAAATATGTACACTGAAATAAAGTGCTCCAAGAGAATAATTTGTTGTTCATTGTCGGATTACTATTAAGAGCTAATAATAACTGACATGCATCTATTTTTAGATCGACGATCTATAAATAGACCTCACCCAATATTCTAAAAATAGAATTTCATATATTTTTCCAACTTGACCAACCATCCACAAATAGCATCCTGCAACTTCTAAAATATTATCACCATGTCTAAAAATAGACTTGCACCTCAAAATAGCCTGCAGGCCCACTTAGTGAAGGTGACTATTTTTCACTAAGCTCATCAGCTTGTTGAATCTCAACATATTTTCCATGGATATTTGAGACAATGTGATCCTGTACTCCCTCCAAGATGATTCTCCTCGCTTTGGCTACATCTTTCTTCCATTGAGCAAGTTTCTGGGCATCAAATGCTTGTGGTTTTGCAACATCTGATTTGATGTATTCTAGTAATTCATTTTCATCTAATACCACCTCCATGTGATCCTTCCATTAAAAAAAATTAGAGGTGACTTCCAAGGCACACTCTAGCCTTAGTCTGTTAAAGCCCATATTCTAATTTTTGAAGAAATCCCGCAACAATGATCTCCAAATTTGAGCCTCCTAAGAAACAACTTCAAAATTTCTGCTCTAATGTAAATCCTGCTCTGATACCATGTAGAAATTATGATGTAGATTTGCAACTGCTCATGAAGTTTAAATCAAAATCAGAAGACACAAATATAATACTACTCCGCGGACATTAGTTCACAATGTAGAACAAATAATTTAGACATGTAAGAAGAAATCGCACACATGAAACAAGTATTTTTCTTGGGGAAAGAAATATGCTAAAATCCCCAATGCCTACTTGCATTAAGCCAGAATAATAGCGATTTATTACAATTTATTTGATTAACTGAGAACAACTTGCAAGTGCATAACTTTTCTCTTTGCTTATTGAAAGGCTCTAACAAAAACTTACTCAATTTTTTCCCCTGCTTGAGCTCCTATTTCCTTGTGTTGTTCCTTGAGGAATTAGGCCCCTATTATTTAGGATATTCCTCAAATTTATTGTGCAATTCCTTTAGGTTGAGCATTTGACTACATGCAACACATGCACACTCAATAATAGTCTACAACTGATGTTACACTACCTTGGAATCTCCACCAAGCCTGGATAACTCGAATTCTCTGCATGCACTAACTATTTTTGGCTTATTGATTATTTAACTAGATGATCACTGAGTTTGACTGAAGTCCCACTGCACAACTTGACCCTCCACTAGTTCCTCCAATAGTTGGAACTAGTTTAGCTGAAAAAAACCTTAGATAACTGATGTTGATTGCTAAAAAAATTCAATCACACATGCTTAACTAAACTCTAACTCCTCCAACTTGAATTTACTGAGTAAACTGGGTGACACAAGCCATGTCACACAAGTTAAAATCCTCTAAGTTGTCTGCTGATGTGAAAATTCAAAATTTTTCAATTTAATCAAGGAAAAATCAAATAGAGAATTTATTGCTACATTTTTCAACATTCCTCATGGATCATTACCTTCCTACAGGGGCCCACAATATTCAGTCACATGATGGAACAATGTTAGTTGATGTAGTTAGATTCTAGAGTGACAGTTGTAGACTAGTTACAGTCAGGTGTTGAGGAGCGTAGAGAAGTGTTGATAACAGAGCAGGAGGCTTAGTACAAAGTCAACAACAATGGGGAGTGCAGTCGCTAGCAGCAGTCGGGTGCTCAGGAGACAAATGCAACATAGACACACAGTTGGTTCAATATTTTAGATGCTTTTATGTTGTAGTGGTTGCAGTAGCAACAACAACATATGAAAGGGCGTTGTAGTGAAAATGTATAAGAGTTAACAATAATATAGCAGTGTCAGTAGCAACACAGATACAACATTAGAGTTGTGGAGTGGTTGGTGGGAAGTGGCAAGAATTCACAGTGGTTAGACATCAACAACATGTACTAAGGGCGATGGAGAGACATGGTGTTGGAGTAGTTCAGCACTATAACACCTTCCTTGCTAAGAGTGAGTGTTAGTTTTTGTAGCATCAAATGGTGTTATAGTCTCGACAATTGTTAGAGAGGCTAAGAAACACTAGGACTCTAGAACCCATAAAAGGTTATAAGAAAATCCACCTAGAGATGCCTTAATTAAGTTAATTAATCAATAATTAAAAATTTCCTAAGTCTAACTTAAGGAAAATGATTAATTAATAGTAATTAATTGAGGAAGGTGAGATTTCTCTAGAAACTCACATAGATCCACTAGGAAATAATCTCATCCACTAATTAAGTTTTAATATTGGTCATTGGAGTCCCACATTGAGATTATAAGAAGAAGTTGAGGGGTAGATGGAGGAACATACTTGAGATCGATTTCCTTGGGCAGTTCGATTTTATAGAGAGCAACAACATTCTTCCATAAGAGTTCGAGCTAGAGAGGGGATGCATAGATAGAGAGGGGCAACAACATTGAGTCCAGAGGAAGTTTTTCAGTTCTAGAGATTCACAAAATAGGAGGCCAAATTTTTTCTCTCGTAGTCCCCACAGAGGCAACGCAGAGCCTCAAGTGGGAAGTTTGATTTAGCTGAAGAGGAAGACGTTTTCAATTCCAAACACTGGGAAGATTTTGTAGAGGGTCGGAGAAGCATTTTCTCAGTCAAAAATAGGCAGGATGACTAGATTGGTAGTTATTTTAGGCAGTACGTTTGGCAGGCAGTGCTAGGGTGATGCAGAGCTTGCATAGACCACTTGGATGACTAACTTTTCAGAGGTTAGACAGTGCCAGGATTGCTTAGAGAGAGGGTAAAATATCTTAGTAATTTTTTTCCAGTATTTCTCTTGGATAGATTTGCCAGTTTGGCGACATTTACCCCAAACTGTAATGATTTCCCATATCTGTAATTATTCACTCCACTGATTAAAGTCATTCCACTTTGTAAATTGGTCATTTCACTTTGTAATTTGGTTATGTTTGGAAAAACCGCATCCTAGTTTTTCCACGAAGATCCAGGATCAAATCCCAATGAGGTGTTGTATTTGTTTCCGACTAAGGTTTACAATGGGGAAAGGCAGCAAGGCTAACCGGGCTGAATCCAAAGCACCTGATCTTTTGGCGGGCTAGCAAGTGTTATTCCATTGATGCATCGACTACCATGATGTCGTGGCTCATGCGTTTGCTCAAGGTTTCGATGGAAACTAGGTGGATATCGGTGGACTCTCATTTCTTGTCATAGAAGAGATAATAGTAGAGGCCACAAACTTTCTAGCAGATGGAGAGAGGGTTCTTAGGAGCCATGTATTGGTAGGAATTGATGTGCCCTTGTTTATGAAGGAGGATTTTAAGGATCATAACTGGAGAGCTGGGGTTCAAAGAGCTTGGTTACAAGACAAGTGGAATTGGCTATTAAATATCACATAGTTCTACTTCACCTGTGAAGGAAGGTTCAATCGGGTAAACCTATATCACTTTTACTTCCTTACATATTTAACTAGTCAGGTTAGGATGAATATCTGCTTCTATTTTTTGGAGAGTCTAAGACATATGACAACTCGTTTCAGAGTAAAAACAAACCCTTCCCCCCAATATGTCTACCACAAATCCCTCATTAAGCTGTTGATTGAAAACCAAATGACCAAAGTAGGGAGAACCTGGAGCCACTTTCTATTTTGGGGTGGTTTTCAACCTCAATCCTCTAAGGCTTTAAGAGGAAGAAAGAAAATTGCTAAATATGGGAAAAAGACTCAGGTAGCAACTCCTATTGAGCTAATCCCTAGAAAAAAAGGCACATAGATCCCTTCTACACCCTCTGGACCTAAAATCCATAAAGTATACCAAAGAAGAAGTGTTAGGCTTAGAAAACTAGACCCTGCATCCCATGAAATCTTACCTTCTGCTATAAGTACTCTCCAGGCCATGAGTTCACCTGTTGAAGCCCCCCTTCCAGAAAAAAAATGTAGCAGAAATCATTAAAGGCAAGGAGGTCGAAGTTGAGACCCAAGTTGAAGAACCATTGTCTGAAATCCTTAAAGGATGCGAACAACCTCATAAAAGGCCAACAAATAAATTAAGGCTTAAAATCAAACTGAGAAGAAACCCATATTTTGCCAAGGAGGTGATTGATGTAGATAATGTGCCATTAAAGGACCTTATCATAAACAAAAATAAGACTGCATGCTCTAAAAGGAGCAGAGACAAAAGATCTAAGGGAAAAGGTCCCATGGAGACAAGGCAAAGCAAGAAACATAGGATGGATATCATTGACGTGCTTCTAAAAGCAGCCAACACCCTTAGCTAGGAGGCTGAGGATTGTTCTGAAAAGTTTTGATTATGCATTTGAGAAATCAAAATTTTGGGTTTATCATTGACGGTGTGCCTGACAATGTTATACATAAAGAAAAGCAAGGATGAGTTGACATCTCCATTGTCATCCATTTTGAAAGGAGGAGCTGACATCTCCACTATTAGAGATTTTGAGGAGCAGAGCTGACATCTCCATTGTCAGCGATTTTCAAAGGGAAGCGTTGACATCTCCGTTATCAACGAATTTAAAAATGAAACACTAACATTCCCATTGTCAACGAATTTTGAAAATAGACAGAAAGGAAATGCTAACAGTGAGTCTATCAGCGAAGTCTTCGACTCAGACAACTAAAGAAGCTGGAAATGATAGTATCAATAATTTCACTAGAAAACCCGATGAGAAAGGAGGTCTAACATAAGATTGTTTTTCAGTGAATGATTGAACCTATTTTGTAGAGGGACTTGTTTTTCAACGAGGATTTTATTCTATCAGTAAGGGACCTGTTTCTATCATCAAGGAAGATAATTTGACGATACTTTTTTCCCAACCTATATGTTAGCATATTTTCCAACAAATAGTTTTATTTAGAAAAAACTTAATGTAATTAAAATATATTTTTCACATGCATGAACTTAGAATATTTTTTATATTTTGGATTATTGTAATTAAGTTTGAAACTGTAATCCTGTGATTAGTTGATGTAATGTCTATAAAGACAATTTCTGAAGAATGGAAAATGGTTGGTTTTTATTGTAAAACATTAGTATTCTAATGTATTTGAGAAAATCTTAAATATATTGCAGTTTTTTATGAGCATTTGCAGAAAATTACCATCCAATATTTCCCTATATGTTATTTCTTTGTTTATAAAATTTTCCTCATGTCTGAAAACTCTAGTCTCTGAGATTGAGATTCATTCATGCTCCTTTCTTGTTATTTTTAAGTCATTAGTACTTGTTGCTTCTATCAGCTATAATTATGTTTTCTTCTTCCAAACCTCTAAAATTGTCAAAGGAGTTATTACTACCTTGCTTTTTGTGTTTTTCTCATTAGATTTGTAGCATCATATGATAAAATTGGACTGCATGCCCAATGGTGTGTTTTATATACAACCCAACCAAATTTCATCCTACAAACTAAATCTGGCCATAGAGCTTAAGGTCTAAACCTGCTACTACAGTGACCTAGAGTAGTTGTGTTTTGGGGAGAGACCCCTCTCCAGGTTGAAGGGGAAACTTTCAACCTAAAATAGGTTTGAGGTTACCTTAAAGTTTTTCCCTAATAACTATGGTTTCTCTAAGAGATAACACATTGATTTTAATTTTCCTTTTGCTATATGTGTGACCAAGTTCTCTCTACATGAGTTTAGGAAAATATTTGTAGAAGGTATAAGAGAAGATTTGCAAATAAAATGTACTAATAATAAATATATTACCTATTATGATGCTATCAATGAGGTGTTGGACTTATAAAATATCAACATTAGACATCAATAAGAACTTATTATCCTCCTATTATAACTATTGAAATAGCTTCCCTCTTAGGTGACCCACAATCAAGAGAAACTAAGCCAAAAGGAAACATTAAACTAGAGTCAAGTCTAGTTAAAAATGTAAATTTTGGCGACTTCAAATTTTATGAACCTTTCAAGAGTACTATTATGGTTTGATACCAATGTTAGGAAGCCCAATAATCTGGAATGCACTATATAGGAACAAAAATTCACATTGATAATAGAGTTCCATAAGACTAAATTAAGAATAATCTTCGATTAGAAATGTTTTTTAGTGTAAAATGGGAGGTGTTACACATTAGCAATAATTCCAACAAGCAACTCGCATTCCCCTCAACATGCAAACCCAAGGTTTGTAAGGCCTAAATACCATAAGGGAGAGGAAGGATTGTTTGCCTATGGAATCAATCATTACAGATGTAGAGTTCATTCCTTTTCAATTATGAAATGGTTATAGTTTTGTAATCTAAGAAACATGACAAATTTTAGTTAGGATGATTCTATTGTTGTTTGGGTGGGAGTTTGTTGTTTTAAGCGCAATAAGGAAATTAGGAGGGATTGCTACTAAATGAAATCATTATTTAGAGATGTGGAATTCTTTTAGAATTATGAGTGTAATCTTCATGTCTCAACACACTTATATCTATCATTAGTGTATTTGTCATCATGGCTAAGGCCATCCTTCAATCATTTATTATCATGTGTTGTTATAATAGGGAGACAATATGGCCAAACTAGTAAAATGTGTACATGTAGGATCATTAACCCCTGGGCCGAGCCCTACTTGTGTATAAATACACCACAACCCTCATTTGTATTCCATCATCTTGTGATATTATTGATCTCACTTATAGAGTGTTTTAATGCCTAATGACACATATCTCCGTGCATATGTTGTGTAACACACTTGTGCTTGGATGCCTCTAGCACACTAGGGTTATCTCACTCTAGCATGCTTGTCCAAGTTCACCAGAATTTTTAAAAACTTAACGACGTGGCTAGAAGTTATGACCAAATTCTTTCCATACACTCTTACTAGGTTAGCCTTTGAATGGTTTGAAAACCTCCCCAATAACTCTATAGAGAGTTTCGATAAATTATGTGATAAGTATTTAGGAATGTGTGCTCTTAAACCAATCAATGTATATGAAGTGGTTAGTATTATATGATTAAAGCAAGGAAAATGGGAAGTTATGACCTCTTTCATCCATAGATTCTAATTTTCCTTAGTTAGATGTGAGACCAAGTTTTCTCTAGATGAGCTTAGGAAAACCTTGGTAGAAGGTATAAGAGAAGATTTGAAAGTAGAATGTACTAATAATAAATAGATAACCTATTAGGATGCCATCACTAAGGTGTTGGACTTATAATCGTGTTGTATGTATTTCTTGAAAGTAGTCTATTGGTTGAGAAATTGCACCGAGAAACCAACTCAACCAACTTTAGGTCCAAGTTGGCCCTTGAACTAGGGGGGGATCCCTCAAGTGTTACGAGGCTTTAATGTTGTTCACTATCACTGCACAACAACCTATGAAGCACAATGGCTTGATCTAGGGTTTGTTGTATAAGTGGTTGTTGATGAGTCACAAATCCCTGCTTAACAAATAAAGCCTTCTCTTACAAAGATTTGATCAAAGTGTCAATGTTCAACTATGACAATGAAACATAGCTATAAAGGTTTTGATAGAGGAATAGAGGAGAAATTAGAAAATCAAATATCCTCCCTGAATACCTAATCATTTAACAAGAGCATAAACATGTAGAAGAACCTCTGCAATGACCAAAAATAAATCTAAGTATAACATAGAAGCAACAATCTAGTGATTTATGGGTGGCCAATTAAACATATTGTTCAATATTTTACTCAGTGTAGAACACAACTTTGCAGAGGGATATCAAATAGGTTGATACTCAACCCAATTCTTCCCAATTCTTGATACTACCTCAAATATATTCAGAAAATATTATACGATTAGAAAAAAAAGCATACATAAGAAACAAACTCTGTCATTAACTTAAGCTAGAAACCCTTGATTAAAAACTTTAAAATAACATACTTTACAAAAATATAAGGATCTTTCTAGGCTTAAAAGCCAACCCTTTTACAATAAAATGAAACAAGATATAGAAAAATACATCCAGCTAATTGTCTCTAGCTTTTAGGAGCATAAAACTAAGCTCTAGGAATCAAAATACATAAAATCTCTAAAAATAAATCAAATATGGAGTATTGTGCAAGGTATCTCGAATGTTTAGAGATAGAGTAAAATCCCTTTGGAAAAATAAATGCTTAAAGTATGCCATTTGTCATTGAATGCCACATGTGTCCCTTTGACTGCTGAATTTTTGTTGTTAGGTGCCCTTTTGATTAATGATTCATCCTTTTGAATCTGGGATTTGATCTTTGATGACTAATTTTCTACCTAGAAATCTGAAGTTGTTTAAGTTGTCTCCTAGAAATCTGTTAACTGCCCATAAATCTGGAAATGCTCCTTATCCATTGATTCTCTGCCTATAAATGTTGAAAGAAATCTCCACCGAATACTGGAGCTGTTAAATTTTTCCTAGAAATTCAAATTTTCTCTGAAACTGGAAAACGCAAAATTTTTCTAAGTTGTAATCTGAGGTCCCAGTCCAGCTCTTACAACATAGACTACTACAACTGTGATTTTATCATTGTATATTTTATTAAAAATACCGATTGTACCAGTAATAATTACATCCCCAGGAACAATTTGAACATTGAAAACATGAGCAGAGCTGGAGAGACCACTGCAACCACCAATAAGATTTTTTCAATACCTTGGCAAGATCAATAAAACCTCAATGTTCCTATCTAATGGCAACCATAGAATGAGACATAAGATCAATACAATAATCTCTAGCATCAACACCACTATCATTAACACATAACTTGTTCATCAAACATTTGATAACTTCCTTCATGAATAAGACACCAATCAATATGTTAAAGAGTTTCTTAATAATTGAACAGGTACTGAGAATAGCTATATGAAACTGGAAATGTTGCCACAAGTCCTCGGATAGTATTTAAATACATAATTCTAGTGCTTCTTTGAAGTATCCACAAAGACAGAAGCTTATATAATCTTTATAACTACTGCGTAGGCTTCACCATCACTATTGAAAACTCGTGCAACTCCATATTTCCCATTCTTTTGCTTCAAAATCCTACGAGTGTGACCATATTGAGAGCATCACTCTGTAAAAATTTAAAATCTTTCAAAACAATGTATTTCGATGACATTTAAATGTCGTAGTCCTTCGATTTGGATTGAATATGATTCCCTCTTGTAATAAAATTGCTCATGAAATATGTGTCGCATTCAAAGGCATGGAAAAATTATTGTGATAAGTGTTATTTCCTTCTCCCTTAGAAACGAGTCAATATTTCAACATTGTATAGGTTTTATGAATAACTTCACTAAGTTTAAGCTGAGACCAGCATAACTTATCACAAAGATAATTCTATGAGGCATTTTCTTATCAAGGAAGAAGGAAGTTGACTAGTTAAATGAAGAAATCCACCTAAAAAGTTACTGTTGAAATATTGACTCGTTTCTAAGGGTAGAAGGTAGAATTGCATTATACACTGTTGAAATATTGACTCGGAGGGGGTAATAGCTAGTAAGCGGTATAATGTTGGGGGGTTCCTCTACAATAAAAAATTTGCATGTTGCAAGGTTAGTTTAGCAAAAACTTCCAATTATTGACTCCCCTCTTTCATTAAATTTCGGATGGGCAAGTGGTCAACAATTAAATTTTAACCATTGATTTGTCGACACCGATATTGTCCATTAAAAACTGCTTGCATTTTACCTGTGCTTCCACCATTAACCTTTGAATATAAACGAAAACCCTGCAATTGTTGGTGGAGGTTCATGACTTGTAGCCTTCAAATATGGAAGATCCTCATCTAATTGTGCTGCAATTTTCAAAAGTGAAAACCACATTTTCTTAGCAGATCTTCGAAAGTTTGTCACAAGATTGGCCATTGAATCATAAATTCAAGTGCAATATTGTAAAACTCTATACATAGAATATGAAGTCAAGAGAGATTCTGAACATGACTAAATATCAAACTCCTCCTCGTCTGATATGTTCCTCTGAACGCTCTGCTAATATGCACTGAAAATAGACCCTGCAACTAAATGTGTTCATAGGAAACTTCACGACTAAATAATAAATGGAATTTGAATCAATTTAACCCAACGCCAAAGGAAATGCACGAGCCTCCAATTTGTAGGACAAAGTTGTATCCTTCACATCTATAATAGAGTAAGAATTATTTCATTTCCTTCATCGATTGATCAACGAGCTATGAATTGAATCAAAGGCAAGAATATATGTAATGAAATTAAATTGAGTTTTAGAGAGAAGGCAAGGGTGTCAACTACATGTGGATATTTGATCAGAACATCTAGCACTTGGCATGACATATTATGGCATCTGGAATTCAAAACTATCCCGTGCGAATATCATTTCAACAATTAGTCTGGATTTGAATGCTTCACGAGCACTTATTGTCACTCATTATCCATTTCTTCACTGCTTGCACACATGTCAATATATGCATTCTTCACTTGAGGGATATATCCCACATGAAATAGGAAACAAAACCTCATAATTGTTCAAATACTCCAACGTCTTTACATAGTTTCAGTACTTTAATCAATCTTCCGGCCCATATGGGCTCCTACCTTCATCGTGGGGCTAATTATGTTGTGCGCTGACTTGCTTGGACTTGGCTTGTGTTTGACTGCTAACTTGGTGGACTTCGATAACATATATGGCTTAGAGGTTAGGCATTCAAGCCTAATACTTCTTTAATATAAACCCTTATTATATATTTTTAATAATTCTACAATATAAATCCTTATTATATTTTTCTTGCATGGCCAGGAAACAAACTACCACATTTCAAAATTTTTTATATTTTTTAATACTTCTACCATATAAATCCTTATTATATTTTTTTAATAATTCTACAATATAAAATACAAAATTAATTAAAATCTTGCATGGCCAGGAAACAAACTACCACATTTCGAAATTTTTTATATTTTTTAATACTTCTACAATATAAACCCTTACTAGTTCAGAATTCAAATTTGTACAAAATTAATTAAAATCTTGCATGGCCACGAAACAAACTACCACATTTCGAAATTTTTTCATAGCATTTATCAAAATTCAAATTTGTACAAAATTAATTAAAACCTTGCATGGCCAGGAAACAAACTACCACATTTCGAAATTTTTTCATAGCATTTCCTTTGGACAAGGAAATGCTACAACATTGGATCCAACTAGGGACTTCTTCACCCTGTGGGATGTAGAGAACGTGTAGACCTGTGCCTTGAATATGTTGCACTAATGGAGTCATATCAATTCAATTCAATTATGTCTTTTACTTGTAAATTGCAACCTGAAGCTTGAAACAAACAACCTGCACTCTGAAACGTTACTGCAATAACCTCACACTGCAACTGAAACTCAAGCTTATTGGGGTATGGAGTCAAGATTCTACCTTAATGCAATACACTTTACCTTAATGAAAATCTTCATTTCAAATAGAAGGGATAATACATATTTCAAGAGTCATTGATTTACAATGGAATATCTGGCTCTAATTTTTCACAATATTTTTCGGAAAAAGACTTAGCTGAAAAATATCTCTTACAATGATCATTAAATGTTGTATGAAATTATTTCAAGGAAAATATGCTAGGAAGAGGGAAAAAAATTGTAGCATTACCATTGAGAAAAAATCTTTCCGTTTCAATATGCCAACAATCTTTCTCATTAGCCAATAGAATAATATTTTGTATCAGAAACAATGCTGAAAGGGAAATTTCTTTGTTCAATATGATACCAATGCAAATGTTGTATCCTACAAATTTGAAATCATAGACTAAATTGTTCATCACAAAATTGAATATATTTTTTATTATGTGAAACTGGTGCATCTCTTGCAACAAATATATAAACTCTATGGTCGACTTTAATTCAGTTGTGTAGAAAATCATACTAGCGGGATTCAAAATGATCTTGTAATGTACTAAAACAAAATACTAAATCCTTCTACAATTTGTGGAAACAAAATACGATCGCACAATCACATAACATGAAAGAGAAAGAGACAATCAATCACACAACACAAGATGTATTTGGGGAAAGAAACTGATCAAAAACCCACTATCTCTAGATTGCATATGGTAAATATCATGAAACAATACAATGCTTTCTCACACTAGAGAAACTTCATGCACTTTGCTGACTGTCTCACTCCGATCCTGCTCGAAACTGGCTTGCAATCAAAGAAAAATCGGTCAAGTATTTAACCTTTTTCTTGCCTCTGCCTGACCTACCTTACTTACACATTCTTGGGCTAATTGAGCCCCTATTAATTAGGAAAATACCAATTAATGATTGCACAATCCTTCAAGGCCTTCTCGATGACCTCTTGCATGACCTGTACAATATTCTAATAGTACAAGTGATAGATCTCTTCCCTTTAACCTCAAACTCAACTGGGTGTTCCTTAGAACTAACATGCAACAACTATTTATAGCGAATTATCAATTAACTGATTGATAATTGCATGTGAATTAAATCTAATTTAATTCACTGGACCTTTCACTAGTTCATCTCTCAGTTAGAACTAGTTAAACCGATTTTAACTCAATTACTTGAGTTAACTAGTTACAACTCACAAATAACTATATATGGACCCTCTAAAAATAGAAAATACCTTTCCATGCATCCTCTTAGACCTCTAACTCAAATTTTCTAAGCTAACTAAGTCTTCCTAACTCAGTTAACTAATACAAGTTGTCATGAGATGAAATTATAATTTTTCTTTCAATTTAATTAAGGCAAAATTAAATCAAAAACCTCATATGGTAGCCATTTCTGGGTGCCATTTTCTGGATTTCATTTATGGATGTTAATTTCTCTGTTTCTTGTTGCACATTTCAACACTCCCTCTCAACAAGAAATAAATTCAATCTATCATGATCTGGTACCTTTGGAATGTTCTGCATGCAACACTTCTCTCTAGTATTGTTACTGCTACAACTCCTGAAACTGAATAGCCTTCAAAAACCTGAATCAATATGATGCATTTGTCATCAGAGTCTCTGAATGATACTAGTTACTACACTGTCTACTGAAATCTCTGCATTGCTGCTTACTCTGCATCTGTACCCTCGACACTTCTTCCAACTCTAATCTGCGCTCCAGTATCTAACATATGTCACTCTGATTTTTGTCTTCCTGACATATGACTGCATCAGTCTTACTAGTCCTTCCTGCTACTATGTACTGTGGGCTCCTCATAGCCAGGTTCGATCCATGAGACCCACCATCTCAATGAACCCTCCCCAAATTTCTTCTTGGAATTATATCTGCAAATTTCCCCACCTCTCACACGGAGGTATGGATGCATGTGCTCGCTCTGCCCATTTGGATCGAAATTACCCCCTAATGGAGGTCTCTTCTTGAGTGGATGCTTCCACTCAGTCTCCTCTTTGCTTCTCCAATTGTGGCTGCTCCACAACCTTCTGAGATTGCATGTTGAGAGGTTCCCTGTCAAACACCAAGTCTCTAACCTATGCTTTGCTCCTCAAAGCTTTGCATGCATCCTTGAACTCGAGAGAATACAAGTTCTTGACTCTTATGCCGATTTGTTTCACCCATCCCATGGCGATGTGTCTAAGGAACACCTTTCCTTTTCTAAATATGACATCATAACCACGATCTTCCAATATCGCTACAGAAACAAGATTCTTCCTTAGTCCTGGAACATACAAACATCTGTCAGCCTGAGACGGGATCAAGACTCCTTCTAAAAGGTAAATGTACCTATGTCGGTCTCGCTATACTTCTAGTCATCTCCAAAATCTATGTTATGTTGGAGGTCCTTCTCCTCCAACTCACTTAAGTGATCTCTATTCCCCATTATATGGAACGAGGCACCACTGTCTAGATACCATATGCATCCCATTAAAATGCTGGCCATGCATGAAATGAGAGTAAAATCAATTTTAAACTATGAAGCTAGCGCTTCACTCGCTGCAACTATAAGCTCCTTATTGCTTGCCTTCTTTTGTGGAAAATTAGAGGCATAGTGCCCATGCTCGTGTGATCTAGGTGGATATCGGTGGCCACCCACCTATCCATTTGGACCCGCAACATCAATTCTTGCAACTTTTCACTTTCAACACAAATTACTATTTTTAGTAGGTTTTAGGGTCCTGCACTCCCGGAGCCGTTTTGGGGCCCCAATGATCCAGGTGGATATTGGTGGCCGCCCACCTATTCCATTTGAAATGCCACCATCAGTTCCTTCAGTTTTTCAGTTTCAGCACAACTTACTATTTTTAGTAGTTTTTCGAGTCCTAAACTTCCGGAGCCATTTTGAGGCTCTAAATGACATTTTTTGGGAAAACCAAGAGCAATATGAGTCCATGGACCAATGTTTCTTACATTGAAAGTTTTACTCCTCAGATATATCTTTCTAACGAGCTATTGAGCGCATCAAACGGAGATCGGATGCCAAGTTATGACCCCGGGAAGTTGAAACACCAATTTACCCAAACGGGACCCACAGTTTTGGCGCTTCATCTCCTAGGGTTAGTTTTTTGGACGTTTCAGATTTTACATTGTTTCTCAATAATAAATAGGCCCTCGAGCCTCATTTTTGGCGCTTCATCTCCTAGGGTTAGTTTTTTGGACGTTTCAGATTTTACATTGTTTCTCAATAATAAATAGGCCCTCGAGCCTCATTGTAACATAGTCCAGAGGCATGTAGCCCCCACATCTCTTCTTAGAGATAAGTTACCAGTGCCCTAGCTATTTTATTTCCATTATGTCTGTAAGCATATTTCTGTTATTTGATATTAATGAAATGAAGCATTATTTCCTCTGCATCTTTGTGTTCATGTCTATTTCTGCATTTTATTGCATTCCTGCATAAATCCGAATCAGTGGTATCAGAGCGGTCTGCTCTATCTCTGTTCTTCTTTGCATGTCCTCAACGCGGTCAGGGTATAAGGAATTAGGGCTCGATCTAGTTGAACCCTTGCAAGATTAGCCTCGCAAACCCCGAAGACCTCCCATGGCGAAAGAAAAGAAAGACGAGGGAGCAGGAGATCCTATCAAAATATTGCTTGAGGAGGCCCTCGAGAAACAAAGGACACGATGATGGATAAATTTTCTAAGATCCTTCAATAGCTGCCCACCTACATCGCATCTGCATCCAACATCCACTCTAGAGGCGCCACTCCCTTCAAGGTACAGGTAAACTTTGACATTTCTGTATTTGAAGGCCAGATAGATGCATATTTCATCGATAGATGGTTGAATTTTCTAGAAGGGTATTTCTTAGTCCATGATTTCTCTGACCGAGAAAATATTATTTTTGCACTCCTCAAAGCCGCCCCCATGTGAAGGACTGGTGCGAAACGTACTATGAGAAAAAGGACGAGGGGAAACCTCTCTGTTCTCAGCCGCACCCACTTGGAATTCATTCCGAGACAACATCAAGGAACAATATTACCTCGTGGGGAGCTATGAGGACAAGTACATCCAATGGACCACGCTGCGACAACAAAGGGATCAAGATGTGCACGAACTGAGGAATTTGTTCCATACCTTGCGCACAAAGTTGGGTATTAAATATTCAGAGAGACATTTGGTGCTCAATTACCACAACTTTCTGCACATACACATTCAACACGAAATGAAGTTCCTCGACATTACATCGCTTGGCACGACATATCGTTATGCCACCAAGATCAAGCATAAATTTAAGCAGAAGAAATGAGAATTTGGATCTGCGAATCCGAAGCTAGGGAAAGGCGCCCTTGAACCGCAGAACAAGGGGCAAGGCCAAAGTGGGGCGACTCAGAACAACACCAAAAATCCAAAGAAGGACATGGGGAAGTGGTGTGAATTTTATAACAGCCCCACTCACATCAAAAATGAGTATCGCGCTAAACAATCGTTGGTGGTCGAACTAAAGGCACCCAAATCAGATGCACGTTTTGATCCTGAGTCAGAACCAAACAAAGGCAATGACAAAGGGAAGCAAATCATTGATGTGGATCCCAGTGCCATTGTTGCCACCACCAAGATCCAGAGGGAGGATCCTGAGGATCCAGAGGAAGGGGAGTGCCTCTTTCATTCACACATGTGGATGAAGGGTTCTCCACTGCAATTCCTTATCGATAGCGGAAGCCAAAAAAACCTCATTTCAAAGGAGGTTGTGAAGCAGCTCGGGCTATTAACCATAGCACACTCACATCCATATATAATTGGGTGGCTTCACCCAGGGAGAGATCTCCGCGTCCACCAATAGTGTCGCCTTCTGTATAGTATCAAGCCATTCACAGATGAGGTATTGTGTGATGTTGCTCCTCTTGATGTAGTTGATGTATTATTGGGCTAGCCATAATTGTGGAGGTGACATGCTGTGTATGAGTCTAGGTCTCATGCTGTTATTATTAATTTTGGAAATAACTTGTACAAGATACCGGAGGTAGTACCACCTCCTGTCATCTCTTTGACTACTACAAAACAACGCAGTAATATTGTTTCCCAAACCAAGAAATTTATTTTCCTTACAACTCGCTCACAATGAAAGAAGAATATTGTGGCCACAAACTTTAAACAGGGCTCCCTTGCACAACTGCAACAGATGGACAAAGTCATGGAGGAATATGAGGACATTTTCTCCTCACCCACAGAGGTTCCTCGACACTGTCAAGACAAGCACTCCATTGATTTGACCCTCGACGCACTGCCGCCTGATGTTGCCATACCTCATGCGACTACACAAGCAGAATCCACACATATATTGTTTAAGGCTGATAAAGAAACCAAATTTACTAAACGCATCCAACATGTCCGCCCGCAGGTCCATGGCATCTTCGACAAATCTAATACTCAATTCAACAGAATTTGCCTAATCTCATGGAGGATATCAACACAAATGGGACCATTTCTTCCTAAGGAGGGAGGAATGATCCAGGTGGATATCGCTGGCCACCCACCTATTCCATTTGGACCCGCACCATCAATTCTTGCAACTTTTCACTTTCAGCAAAACTTACTATTTTTAGCAGGTTTTCAGGTCCTGCACTCCCGGAGCTGTTTTGGGGCCCTAATGATCCAGGTGGATATTGGTGGCCACCCACCTATTCCATTTGAAATTCCACCATCAATTCCTTCAATTTTTAAGTTTTAGCACAACTTACTATTTTTAGCAGTTTTTCGGGTCTTGAACTTCCAGAGCTGTTTTGAGGCCCTAAACGACATTTTTTGGAAAACCCAGGATCAACATGTGCCCATGGATTGATTTTTCTCACACTAAAAGTTGTACTCCTCGGATAGATATTTCTAACAAGCTATTGAGCGTGTCAAACGGAGATCAGATGCCAAAGTTACGTCCCCAGGAAGTTGAAACACCAATTTAAGCAAACGAGACCCACAATTTTGGCGTTTCATCTCCTTGGGTTAGGTTTTTGGATGTTTCAGATTATTCATTATTTCTCAATGATACATAGGCCCTTGAGCCTCATTGTAACACAACTTAGAGGCATGTATCCGCCACATCTCTTCTCAAAGATAAGCTACCAGTGCCCTAGTTATTTTATTTCCATTATGTCAGTAAGCATATTTATGTTATTTGATATTAATGAAATGAAGCATTATTTCCGCTGTGTCTCCATGTTTATGACTATTTCTGTATTTTATTGTGTTCTTGCATAAATCTGGATCAGTGGTATCAGAGTGGTCTGCTCTTTCTTTGTTTTTCTTTGCATGTCCCCAACGTGGTCACAGTATAAGGAGTTAGGGCTCGATCTGGTTGAACCCTTGCAATATCAGCCTCGCAAACCCCGACGACCTCCCATGGAAAAAGAAAAGAAAGACGAGGGAGCAGGAGATCCTATCAAAATATTTCTCGAGGAGGCCCTTGAGAAACAAAGGAACGCGATGATGGATAAATTTGCTAATATCCTTCAACGGCTGCCCACCTACATCACATCTGCATCCAACATCCACTTTAGAGGTGCCACTCCCTTCAAGGTACAAGTAAACTTTGAAATTCCTATATTTGAAGGCTAGATAGATGCTTATGTCGTCGATAGATTGTTGAATTTTCTAGAAGGGTATTTCTTAGTCCATGATTTCTCTGACCGAGAAAAGATTATTTTTCCACTCCTCAAAGTCCCCCACCATGTCAAGGATTGGTGGGAAACGTACTGTGAGAAAAAGGATGAGGGGGAACCCTCTCTGTTCTCGGCCGCACCCACTTGGAATTTGTTTCGAGATGGCATCAAGGAAAAATATTACCCTGTGGGGAGCTATGAGGACAACTACATCCAATGGACCACATTGTGGCAACAAAGGGATCAATATGTGCATGAACTGACGAATTTTTTCCATACCCTGCGCAAAAAATTGGGTATTAAATATTTAGAGAGACGTTTGGTGCTCAAGTACCGTAGCTGTCCGCACAGAAAAATTCAGGAGGAAATGGAGTTCCTCAACATTACATCGCTTGGCACAACATATCAATATGCCTCCAAGATCGAGAAAAAATTTAAGCAAAAGAAGCGAGACTTTGGATCCGTGAATCTGAAGCCAGGGAAAGGCGCCCCCGAACCACAGAACAAGGGGAAAGGCCAAAGCAGGGTGACTTAGAACAACACCAAAAATCCAAATAAGGACATGGGTAAGTGGTGTTAATTTCATAACAGCCCCACTCACAAGACAAACGAGTGTCGGGCCAAACAGTCATTGGTGGCTGAACTAAAGGCACCCGAATCAGATGCATGTTTTGATCTTGAGTCAGAACCAGAGAAAGGCATTGAAAGGGAAGCAGGTCATTGATGCGGATCCTAGTGCCATTGTTTCCACCACCAATATCTAGAGGAAGGATCCCGAGGATCCAGAGGATGGGGAGCGCCTCTTTCATTCACATATGTGGGTGAAGGGTTCTCCATTGCAATTCATTGTCAATAGCGGAAGCCAAAAGAACCTCATTTCAGAAGAGGTCATGAAGTGGATGGGCCTACCGACCATAGCACACCCACAGCCGTATACAATCAGGTGGCTTCACCTAGGGATAGATCTCCGCGTCCGCCATCCGCCAGCAGTGCCGCCTTCTGTACAATATCAAGCCATTCATGGATGAGGTTTTTTGTAATGTTGCTCCTCTTGATGTAGCTGATGTATTATTGGGCCAACCATAATTGTGGAGGCGACATGTTGTGTATGAGTCTAGGCCCCATGCTATTATTATTACTTTGGGAAATAACTTGTACAGGATACTGGAGGTAGTAGCGCCTCTTGTCATCTCTTTGACTACTGCAAAAAATGCAGTAAGATTGTTTCCCAAACCAGGAAATTTATTTTCCTTACAACTCGCTCACAGGGAAAGAAGAATATTGTGGCCACAACCTCAAAACAGGGCTCCCCTACACGACTGCAGGAGATGTAAAAAGTCATGGAGGAATACGAGGACATTTTCTCCTCACTCACAGAGGTTCCTCGACACTGTCAGGAAAAGCACTCCATTGATCTGACCCCCTACGCACTGCCGCCTAATGTTGCCATACCTCATGCGAATACACCCACATAATCCACACATGTATTGTCTAAGGATGATAAAGAAACCAAATTTACTAAACACATCCAGCATGTCCGCTCAAAGGTCCATGACATCTTCGACAAATCTAATACTCAGTTCAACAGAATTTGCCTCATCTCATGGAGGATCTCAACGTAATGGGGACCATTGCTTCCTAAGGAGGGAGGAACGATCCAGGTTGATATCGGTGGCCACCCACCTATTCCATTTGGACCTGCACCATCAATTCTTGCAGCTTTTCACTTTGAGCACAACTTACTATTTTTAGCAGTTTTTCGGGTCCTACACTCCCGGAGCCGTTTTGGGGCCCAATGATCTAGGTGGATATTGGTGGCTACCCACCTATTCCATTTGAAATTCCACCATCAGTTCCTTTAGTTTTTCAGTTTCAACACAACTTACTATTTTTAGCAGTTTTTTGGGTCTTGAACTTCCGGAGCCATTTTGAGGCCCTAAACGATATTTTTTGGGAAAACTAGCAGAAAAATAGGTCCATGGATTGATGTTTCTCACACCGAAAGTTGTATTCCTCGGATAGATCTTTCTAACGAGCTATTGAGTGCATCAAATAGAGATCGGATGCCAAATTTACATCCCTGAGAAGTTGAAACACCAATTTAAGCAAACAGGACCCATAGTTTTGGCGCTTCATCTCCTAGGGTTAGGTTTTTGGACGTTTTAGATTTTACATTGTTTCTCAATAATACATAGGCCCTCAAGCCTCATTGTAACACAGTTCAGAGGCATGTAGCTGCCACATCTCTTCTCAGAGATAAGCTACCAACGCCCTAGCTATTTTATTTCCATTATGCCTGTAAGCATATTTTTGTTATTTGATATCAATGAAATGAAGCATTATTTCCACTGCATCTCTATGTTTATGTCTATTTCTGTATTTTATTGCAATCTTGCATAAATCCGGAAAATCGTGATAGTGAAAACACTTGATCTTGGAAACGTCTATTTTTCCCTCTTCGCCTTGGAACTTATTTCCCTTGGATTTCTTGCCTTTTCTGACCAATGAAAATTCTTATTCTTTGTCTTTTCTAGAGGTCCTGTCTCTGGTGCTTCGCCTTATCTCTTCTATAACCAAGTCAGACCACAAATACTCCCAGTATGGTAACTTCTCCTCCCATTCACAGAGTCTTGGTAACTATGCCAACTCTTGGGAAGACCTAGAAGTGTTAGGCTCACTAAATCATCATCGATAATAGTCACCCCAACACTTCCAAGCTCATCTCGACACTGAGTGAACTTGTATAAGTATTTCTACATCGTGTTGCCCTCCTCCATCTTGATATTTTTGATCTTTTCCTTCAGCGCCAACTTCTTGTGGTCATCTGTCAAGGCCATCCACATATCATATGGATTCGATTTCCCATGAGACTCGAGACAAGATGATCTCAAACTCCCTCTAACAAGTTCCTTCTCGCCTTTGCTACCTTCTTTTTCCATGCATCAAGAAGTTAGGAATATGCTGTTGCGGGCTTGGGAATATCGATATCTATGAATTCCTTCAACCCGTTGTCCTCCAACGCTGCCTTTATCTCATCCTTCCATGATATGTAATTCTAATTTCCCTCAAGAGAATATTTGAGTCTCAAGCCATTGAAAGACATCTTGATCTGCTATTGGATCCTGAAGAATATAATTTCAAATTTGAATCTATTTAAGACAAAACTTTGTTCTTCTCTTCTATTGTGATTCCTGGTGCTATGATACCATGTATAAATGTCGCTCTGATACCATGTATAACATCTACCAATGGAATTCAAATTGATCTTGTAATGTACTAAAACAAAATACTGAATCCTTCTACAATTTGTAGAAACAAAATACGATCGCAAAATCACATAACATGAAAGAGAAAGAGACAATCAATCACACAAAAAAAGATGTATCTAGGGAACGAAACTGCTCAAAACCCCGCAATATCTATATTTCATATGGTCAATATCATGAAACAATACAATTCTTTCTCACACTAGAGAAACTTTATGCACTCTACTGACTGTCTCACTCCGATCCTGCTCGAAACTAGCTTGCAATCTAAGAAAAATCAGTCAATTATTTAACCTTTTGCTTGCCTCTGCCTGGCCTGCCTTGCTTACACATTATTGGGATAATTGAGCCCCTATTAATTAGGAAAATACCAATTAATTATTTTGCAATCCTTCAAGGCCTTCCCGATGACCTCATGCATGACCTGTACAATTTTTTAATAGTACAACTAGTAGATCTCTTCCCTTTAACCTCAAACTCAACTGGGTCTTCCTTAGAACTAACAGGAAACAACTATTTATAGAGAATTATCAGTTAACTGATTGATCACTACATGTGAATTAAATCTAATCTAATTTAGTGGAACTCTCACTAGCTCATATCTCAGTTAGAACTAGTTAAATTGGTTTTAACTCAATTACTTGAGTTAACTAATTACAACTCACATATAACTATATCTGGACCCTCTAAAAATAGAAAATACCTTTGCATGCATCCTCTTAGACCTCTAACTCGAATTTCCTAAGCTAACTAAGTCTTCCTGACTCAGTTAACTAATAAAAGTTGTCATGTGATGAAATTACAATTTTTCTTTCAATTTAATTAAGGGAACATTAAATCAAAAGCCTCATATGGCAGCCATTTATGGGTGCCATTTTCTGGATTTCATTTATGGATGCCAATTTCACTGTTTCTTGTTGCAAATTTCAAAAAATTGCATTATCGAAGTTTTTTCTTCATCTTGGCAACATCATCACATAAAGAGACCAATAAAATTTGGAGACAATCCTTTATGATTTGGGGACCATTGGTAAATATTTTTGAAAAATTCAATTCTAAGCAACACTACGTATTGAATTTTCTCATTTTTTTCATCCTTTTTTTTTTTTTTTTAAATATTTTCAGGCTTGATTTATTCTGGAAACAATCCATATGTTTCAAATTGAAACTAATACAACAAATTGATAACTAATATATTTGAAAAGAAAAAGAATTTGGCAGCAATGCTATTTTCATTGGGTTATGGTTTGATCAATACACAATAATAGAGTAACCTGTGAACCTGGAAACTACTTGCAACCTGTAACCTGCCATACTTAAACTGACACAATCCATACTACAAACTGAAATTGATTTATTCTGGAAACCACACTGCAAAATGATTTTTCTGAAGTATATTGAAAGTGAGTGAAAATTCAATTGATCTACTGCACACTTGAACCAACTGATATACTACACACATACCTAATTTATTGTACATAAATTTTGCACTATCAGGTGTAGTCAAATTCCTAGTGTAACCATGTGAGTATTGGATTAGCTGACATACCACCTTGTATGCAACTGATAACATGAAAAGAATATATAGTATGAACATTAAATTCCCTGAGTTGCTAATACTTACCATTGAATTTTGGAGACTTCATCCTCTTTTGATGTCTGAGAATTTTGATCACCACAAATAGGAAGAAAGATATACTGCTAAAAAAAATGATTATAAGACCTTGAGCGAACACATTAGTGAATGTAATTGAAATCTTGAACTAGTGGAGTCTGTAACCCAGTTGAATCGCCATTTAGAAAAAGTGGAGATCAGACCTGGTGAAATAAATATTACTAATATTTAATGTGTACTCCTAGTTCATCAACAAGGAATATATATAAACTTAAACGTTCTCCGAGGAAAAATATATTCATTACTCTATTCCCAAGCAATGATGCCAAATGTTGTATATGCTTCTCGAAGGCAATATATTGGTTGAGAAATTTCGCTGAGAAACCAACTAAACCAACTTTAGGTCGAATTTGGCCCTTGAACTAGATGGTGCTCCCTCAAGTGTTACGAGGCTTTAATTTTTCTCAATGTCATTGAACAACAACCTATGAAGCACAATGACCAGATCTAGGATTTTTTATATAAGTGGTTGTTGATGATTCATAAATACTTTCTTAAAAAATAAGGCCTTCTCTTGCAGAGGTCTGATAAAAGTGCCAACATTCAACTATGAAAAAAAACATAGCTAGAAAAGTTTTGATAAAGAAATGGAGGAGAAATTAGATAATCAAGTATCCTCCCTGAATTCCTAATCATCTAACAAGAGCATAAACCTGTAGAAGAACTTCTATAATGAAATAATTCTAGAACTTCATAGAATCTCAAATCTGAATTACATCAAACGAATAACCACCATAATGATGCAAATATGTCCCAACCACCTCAAAACCACCTTAATCCTCAGATTTATAATCCCATTTTTCAAATAATACTAGGTGTATAGAAATCACTTTAATCTTTTCCTTTATAATACCATTTCTCCTTGTTGTGGAGCTCAAGAAATATGCATTTGTTTATGTGTATTTATTCATTTAACCAGTCATGTTCCTTCTTCTTCAATAAGAAAATTCTTCAGAGAATCATCTCTATGTTAATTTATGCTAGCATCAACTTAAAATTAGTGAAGATATTTAGAAAAACTTTGCACTGTCGAAATATTTATTCGTTGCTTTCTTTTCTTGTGACCAACATTGATTGGCTATGTTTTTATGTTGAAACCACAGATGGTATTGTAGAGGGGGTACCAGCTAGTAAGTGGTATAATACTAGGGGGTTCCACTGCAATAAAAATTTCCCACGTTACAAGGGTGTTTTGGAAAAAAATGCCAATTTCAGACCCTCCTCTTTCATTAAGCATCACATGGGAAATGGGTCACATATTTTAATTTTAATTGTTGATTTATTAACACTGATATTCTTCCTTGAAAATTGCTTTCATTTTACCTGTGCTTTTACCGTTGAAATTTGAATATAAACAAAAACCTTGAAATTTTTGGTGGAGGTTCATGACTTGTAACCTTCAAATATGGAAGGTCCTCGTCTAATAGTGCTACAGTTTTTGAAAGAGTTTTTGAAAGTGAAAACCACATTTGCTCAACATATCTTCCAAAGTTTGTCACAATATTACCCATCGAATCATAAATTCAAGTGCAATATTGTAAAACTATGTATGTAGAACATGAAGTCAAGAACGACTCTAAACATGAATAAATATCAAACTCCTCCTGGTCTAATATTTTCCTCTAAATGCTCTGTTAACATGCACTTAAAATAGACCCCAGAACTCAATGCATTCATAGGAAAATTCATGACTAAATAATAAACTAAATAATAAATGGAATTTGAATCAATTTAACCCAACGCCAAAGAAAATGCACGGGTCTCCAATCCGTAGGACAAAGCTATATCCTTCATATCTATAATAGAGTAAGAATCTTTGTTTACCTTCATCGATTGATCAATGAGCCATGAATTGAATCAAAGACAAGAATATATGTAATTACATTAAATCAAGCTTTAAAGAAAAGGCAAGGGTTTCAACTACATGTGGAGATTTTATTAGAACATCTAGCACTTGGCATGGAATATTATGGAATTTTGCTTTCAAAATTATCCTGTGTGAATATCATTTCAACAATTGGTCTGGATTTGAATGATTTATGGGCACATATGGTCACTCAATATCCATTTGGCAGTTCACTGCTTGCACACTTTTGAGTATTTGGATTCTGCACTTGTGGGATATATCCCACATGGAATAGTATAAAAAACCTTTAATTGTTCAAATAATCCAGTGTCTTCATGTTTTTTCATCGCGTTATGCAATTTATGGGCCCTTATGGGATCCTAACTTCGAATTAGTGCTTGATATGTTGTGTGCTGAATTTCTTAGACTTGGCTTGTGTCCAACTATTAGTTGGTGGACTTCGATAACATATATGAACTAGAATAGGGAGTTGGAGATTAGGCTTTCAAACCTAATATTTTTTAATAATTTTTCAATATTGCAATATAAACCATTAGAAGTCTAGAATTCAAAATTTTACAAAAATAATTAAAAATATGCATGGCCTAGAAACAAATTAGCACATTTTGAAAAAAAATCGTAACATTTCCTTTGGACAAGAAAGTGCTACAAAATCAACTCCAACTGGGGACTTCTTCCCCCTGTGGGATGTAGAGAACTTGTAGACTTGTGCCTTGAATCTATTGGGCTAATGGAGCCATATCAATTCAATTCAATTCAATTCTATCTTTTACGTGTAAGTGCAACTTGAAGCTTGAAACCAACAACCTACACTCTAAAAATTTAGGGCAACAACCACATACTATAACTGCAACTCAAGCTTTTTGGGTTATGGAGTCAACATTCCACCTTAATGCAATAACCTTTACATTAATGAAAATATTCCTTTCGAATAGAAGGGATAGTACATATTTCAAGGGTAATTGATTTAAAATGGAATATATGACTATAATTTTTCACAATATTTTCTAAAAAAATACTCAGTTGAAAAATATCTATTACAATTATCATTAAATGTTGTATGAAATTTTTTCAAGGAAAATATGCTAGGAAGAGGTGGAAACTTGTAGCATTGTCATTGAGAAAAACTCTTTGTTTTTCAATATGCCAACAATATTTCTCATCATCCAATATCATAATATTTTATCTCAGAAACAATGTTGAAAGTGAAATGTCTTTGTTCAATATGATACCAATTCAAATGTTATATCCTGCAAATCTGAAATCATAAACTAAAATTTTCACCACAAAATTTAATATAATTTTTAATATGTGAAACTGGTGCATATCATGCAACAAATATATAAACTCTATGATTGACATCAATTTAGCTGCATTATAGAAATGTTTTCTTCATCTTGGCAAGATCATCACATAGAGAGACGAATAAAATTTGGAGACAATTCCTTTATGATTTGGGGACCACTGGTAAATATGTTTGAACAATTTAATTCCAAGCAACATTGCGTATTGAATTTTCTCATTGTTTTCATATTTGTGTCAAAATTGATTTATTCTAGAAAAAAACCATATGTCTCAAATCAAAACTGCAACGATAAATTGATAATTGATATATTTGAAAAGAAAAATAATTTGGAAACATTAATTTTTTCATTGGGCTATGGATTGATCAATCCAAAATAATGGAACAACATGTGAACCTACAAACTACTTGCAACCTATGCCTTGCCATACTTAAAATGACACAATCTGTACTAAAACCTAAATTGATTTATTCTAGAACCACACACCGTAAACTGAATTTGCTGAAGTATATTGAAATCAAATAAAAATCCAATTGATATACTGCACACTTAAACCAACTAATATACTGCACACATACCTAATTTACTGGACTGAAATTCTACACTGTTAGGTGTATTCAAACTTCCAGTGTAACTATGCAAGGATTGGATTAACTGACAGACCACCTTGCATGTAGGTAATAACATGACAATGATATACAATATGAACATTAAATTCCATGAGCTTCTTATACTTGCAACTGAATTTTGAAGACTGCATCCTCTTTTGATGTCTCAACCTTTTGATCACCATCAAGAGGAAGAAATATATACTGTTGAAAGAAATGACTATAATACCTCAAGTGAACACATTAGGGAATGAAGTTGACATCTCGAACCAATGGAGTCTTTACCCTAGTGGAATAACCATATAGAATGTTATCACTCCACTGGATCTCCTAGGCTAAGGAGGAGACCAACAAAGGTAACCACAAACCAATATTTCACCAAGTAGCTAGCCCTACTAGGCAGGAGAGGGCTCTCTCCATGAGATCACAGTCATGATGAATGGATCAATGAGATTTTAGGCTAGGTATAGTAGCACTAGCATTTGGTTGATTGATTTTGAGTGCTGGATGGTGAATAGGTCAGGAAAGAATTAAGTCAGGGAGAAAAGGATAAGAATTGAAAAGATCTGATGGGGCAAGGTAGGTAATCAATTTAACACATTAAGGTATACTGATGGAGTGTTTTAGACTGTTAGGGTTTCAGAAAGAGCATTGGAAACATGAGTTATTTTCAATTTAAAGAAAGTGAACATGAAACTGTAACTATTCCTCCAAAACAGAGCATTAGCTGATGAATTATGTCGATCTGACTTAGGAATAAATTACATTCAGAGATGGCATGAATATGGAAATCACAATACATTCAAACATTTGAAAACATAAGAGGAAACAATGTTAAAACACATTACCATAGGAATCCCACCAAAATAGGTGCAACTCAATATATTTGTTCCTGCCAAAAGTCTGATTACACTAGTGTTCAATAATCAATTACACAACATCCAACCCTTGCAATGACAAAGGAAATGAAAGATATAGACCAAAAACTACTTCTCCTACTCTCAAGGGTCGAATCCCTGACTAGTGGAGCTGATCCCCAAAGTGCTCAACTAAAATCCTAATGACTAGGGAGTTCAACGAACACATCCCTATCATTGATGAAACTGATTCACTTTACCCAAAATTATATATTTACATGATATATCTACCTCTAGTAACTATTAATGACATAATTACATTTACATTTTACAATTACATCAATAAATATCCTTGGAATCCATCAATCAACTGAGAAAACTTGAAACTTCTGAAAAAACTGGTCAACTGTAAAAAGTGCAGCATGGGCCTTGAAATCCACTTTTGAGTGACTTTCCAAAGTCAAAATTGGGGCCAAGATGGATCATTGGAAAGATATTCTAGTCTAGTTGTCAAAAATGTGCTCAAGCTCTGAAAATGGTTGAGTTAAGCTTCTAAAAAATGTAATATTACAAGATTGGTCAAAAAGCGCAGCAAGAGGCTCAAAAAGGAGGCAGAAAGGTGTTTTTTGAGAGGTTTTTGACCTTTTCCACCTGTCAAAATCTCTATTTTTGATGTGCCAGTAGTTAAAATTTTATGTATACATCATTATATTTCCAAATCTGTAGATTTTTCTCATTTGTAGGCCTCCAAAAAAAGCGCAGTGTGGCCCACGCTGCGCTTTTTACAGGCTGACTGTGCAAAAAGACTATCAAATTTTACAAAAATGCCCAAAAACTTCAAAAATTGCTAAAAATTATTCCAAAATAGTGGATGAAGTGCTGATGAGGTGTCTCAAGCAACCAAGGAGGCATCATCAAGTAATTCAATTTTGTCCTTCTCCTTTTGAGTGATTAGGGTTTGCTTGAGTTTATCCTTCAATTGCTTGATCCTAGATGTTGCAAATCTTGTTTTTAGTGTTCTATCTATCAGCCATGTGTCTGAGCATCTGATTATCCTTGTTGGCCTTATGAAGGAGCTTCTCAAGGTGGATGTGGATGTTCACTCTCTCAAGCCACACTTTTGTGTCATCATTGATTTCTTTTGCTATTTTTCCTCAAAACTGAGTTGTTCTGCCTCATGTTTCTCCTGCTCTCTTAAGACCTCTTGTTTTTGGTATTTTATTGGTGGTTTGAGTTTCATCATGATTAGACTCATCAGGTTCCATCACTTCTTTGCCTTTGGTGTCTTGCCTTTTTGCCTTCAGCAACTCTAATTCCAAGAGTACTTGTTTGTCTTTCAGCTGCTTATTTTCTTGTTCAAGGAAGAAGATGACAAATTGTGCTCTGGCCAAATTTTTCTGCATATCTCTAATTGTAGCATCTTTCTCTTTGATGATAAGGTTTGAGGTCTCATGATCATCTTGGAAATCCAAGTACACCAATTCAAACTCTCTTTCTTCCTCATGAAGGTCTTCCTCCTCTTGAACAAATGCCTCTTGCAGCTTTTGATTTCCCTGTTTTGATAATGAAGAAGGCAAGGCCCCTTCCACAATCTATGGAGAAAACACTTGCCTAGGTCCCCTCTGGTAGGTTTTGACCTCTTTTAACTCTTTGTCCTCTTTGGTTTTCTTCATTGTGGCCCTGCTAGATAACTTAGTTTTCTTGTGAGGAACAGATGCTGGTGGTGGAATAGGTCTAGCAGGCTTACTTGGTGTTGCAGTGAAGACATATGCCTCAATGAATGTCTCCCATGCAATGTTCAACTGATCGAGGTGGTGAAGGACAATGATTTTAATCAGTGAATTATGGAAAAGGTTATTCATTTGAAGTTCATAATCTCTGTTTTTCACTATGTAGGCCATCTTATCAATGCTTCTGTACAAGTAGTAGGGAAGGTTGAGCAATTTCACCCTAGTGAAATGTATGAGAAACCTGATGTGATAGCTGTAAAACCTAGAGAATCTGCCATCACAAGTGAAGTATTTCAATGTGATTTTCATCATGGGCGAAAATATGTTCAAAAACTGACCAAAGGAAATATATTTTTGATGTTATATTTGTAAGGTGCCTTGAGGTAAGGTTCATACAGCTGGGCATCCAAATATTTAGTCTTAAACCATTTTTCACCCACATTGGGTATCCCTGTTGCTACTGCAATGATTTCAGTGGAAATGGTGAAAGTCACCCCTGCTATATTCACTTGGTATTTTTGTAGGTTACTGATGAAAACCCTGGTAAAAGTAAGATGACTTTGGACTCCTTGTGCCATCTCACAAAATTCAAATAAAAAAACATGCTGTAAACATTTGACAGTTAAGGGTAATGCCATTAATTCCCTAGTGTCTGATGGTTGTAATATCGGAATTTTCCCTCCTTTCTTATATGTTTTCTTCTCTTTTTATGTGATATTTATTTCCTCCTTCATGATTTTTATCTCCTCCTACATTATGCTCGGTTTTGTCTTGAAACCCTAGGGAAGAAGGGGAAGGGAAAGGGAGTAGGATTGTAGGGTTAGGGGGTTGGGATGAGTGAGGGAAAAATTAGGGAAATGTGTGAAGGGGTTGGGGAGCTTAGGGAAGTGATGGGGGTTTAAAATGTTAAGGGAAACAGGGTAGGGAATTTCTATTATAGGGAGGTATCTAGCTGCCTAGGAAAGCACAACTAAGGGGTAGGGTTTCATGGAATAGAGCTTGGGAATGGGAAATGAGGGGATAAAAGGGTAGTGGGAGTGAGTTAAGGTATAGGGAAGTGTTGTGCTATGCAACAACTCCCCCCATTTTTATTTTTCAAAATAATCTATACCTTTGATAAATAGAAATAGGGACATTTTTTATAAGTATTTTTGTCTTTTGATAAAAATCAAACTCCAAAAAATAGCAATGCTTTTTAATTAATAAAAATATCCTTATCACAAATCTCATTTTCGCACAAAAATTTTCCTAGTTAAAACAATAAACCCAATTCTGGGAAACTGGTCCCATTATATCCAGTCGGAGCCACTATTCCAAATGGAAAAGGAACTGTCTTAAGGTTCATACCAGGTGGTTATCCCCCTTGTTGTTTCCATAGATTTCTGAGGCCTCAACAGGAAGGTAAATAGGGTCTAGGGAAAATCAATTAAGCTTTTAAAATGTGAAACCAAGGATTCATTTCTTAAAACATGACATAGAGGGTAAGGGAGGGTATGCACCATAAATTTAACACCACGGGCTGAAAGGAGGGGATATGGAGGTGAAACTTACTTGGAAACAAGTGTAGAAACCCTAAACTTGTGCTTAGAACCCTTTGAGAGAAGTTTTAAAACCGTGGCTACCTTATGCAAAAGGTGCAATGAACAGAGGAAAAGCGCATCGCCCCTCCTGCAAAAAGTGTAACGCTTTTGGAAAAAGCACAACGAAGGTGCCAGAACTCTATTTTCTGAAGGAAAAAACGATTTTGTTCTTGGGGAACTTGGAGAGCTTGATGCTTGAAATTAAATTTACATTGCTTATTTACATTTACCTTCTAAATTTGATCTTTTAGTTTCATATTTTTATGGCTTAGGAAAAATGATATAATTTTTTGGAACTTTTCTGTTTTTCTGATGGAAATTTGAGTGTGCAACTACTTGGAACTCTCAGAACTTATTACAAATTAGGAACATAAAATTACATTTTTCTCTGAAATCAAATTTACAAGTCAAACTTAATGATAAAATTCCTTTATTGGAACTCCTTCACTTGCTGGAATTTATGCATGAAATGGTGATTTGATGACCTTGGAAACCCTAAGACCTAATGGAGACTCTGACTGAATGAAACCATGATTAAAATGAGTGAAATGATGATGAAAACTCATGACTAACAATGCACTCAGCAAAGTGGTGAAATGAGCCAACAAGTTAAAATTTTTTGAAAGGAGTGAGATCAGACCTAAATCTGCATCTAGTGACAAATGTTGTGCATGATGACCTAATGGAATGACAAACATTTCAAAATGGGACCCTAACATAACATGATAAGAGTCTATTTGATCACTAGTGGCAGGATGCAAAAACTGACGCTAACATAGACAAAATGGAGCCGGCAAGTGAAAAAAATTCAACCAATATTTAATGCCTACTCCTTGTTTACCAACAAGGAATAGATCTATATTTAATCATTCTCCAAGGAAAAATATCTTCATTACTCTGTTCGCAAGAAACAACGCAAAATGTTTAATATTTTTCTCAAAAGTAGTCGGTCAAGAAACTACACCGAGAAACCAACTCAACTAACTTTAGGTCCAAGCTAGCCCTTGAACCAGAGGAGGTTGCCTCAAGTATTACGAGGATTTCATGTTTTTCACTGTCACTGAATAACAACCTATGAAGCACAATGGTTAGATCTAGAGTTTTCTTTATAAGTGGTTGCTGATGAGTCACAAATCCCTACATAACAAATAAGGCCTTCTCTTGCATAGGTATGATCAATGTGCCAACGTTCAACTATGAGAAAGAAACACAACTAGAAAGGATTTGATAGAGGATTAGAGGAGAAATTAGAAAAGCAAGTATCCTCCCTGAATACCTAATCATCTAACAAGAGCATAAATCTGTATAAGAAATTGTAGAAAATCCACGTAGATTCAACTGATAATTGTGATATGCTAAAACATTATACTTGAATCTACTCTACCAATTTCAAAAGCTAATGTAGATCTTGAAATCACAAAACATGAAAGAGAAAGAATATCAATCACACAACACAAATATTTTCCTGGGGAAAGCCTCAACTAAAAACCCCACTATCTGTATATAGGATAAGATAAAGAATATGAGAATATTATAATTCTTTTCTCCAAGCCGAGAAACCTCTGCACTATATCTACCTGTCTCAGTGATTCCTAGACAAGCTTGGTTCAATACTTAACCAATTTATTTCTTTCCCAAGTCCCTATTTCCTTTCACAATATCCTTGGGTAATTCGGCCCTAATAATTAGGGAAATTCCCAATCCATACTCCACAATCTATTAGGGGCCTTCTTTTGACTGCATGCACCACCTGTACAATTCAGATAATTATACAACTAATAGTACACTACCCTTGAACTCCAATCTCAACTGGGTATTTCTCAAAATTGACATGCATGAGTTATTTATGAGTGAGTTATCAGTTATATGATTGATCACTACATGTGAATTAAATCTAATTTCCACATTTTGACCTCTCTCCAGTTTCTCCATCAGTTAGAACTAGTTAAACTGACTTTAACTCAGACGAACTGAGTTATTTAATTACAACTCAAAATAAACTCAACCCGGGCTCCTATAATGTATGAGACACTCTACATGCCTCTAGTTTGACCCTCAAATTGAATTAACTGAACCAAATAAGTCATCCTAACTTATTTAACTCATACAAGATGTCATGTGATGTGGAATTACAATTTTATTCTAATTTACTTCAAGGGAAAATTAAATTAAAATCCTTCTTGATTCCATTTTCAAGATTTCTTGTTGCCATTTTCAACACTCCCTCTCAACCAAAAAGGAATTCAACTCTATCCTGATCTGGTACCTTTGGAATGTTTTGCATGTAACACTTCTCTCTAGTGTTGTTTCTACTAAAACGTTTGAAACTGAAAAGCATCCAAACTAAATCAATTGTGCCTCCAAATGTCTACTAGGAAAAACTGTGTTGCCGCTGAATTTTCTACTGTGCCTCCTGCTCTGTTGTCAACACTTCTCTGCACTCTGCAGTATCTTACTGACACTGATCCTCCATCTATTGATTACTCTGGACCCATGTAGTGAGGGTAATGATGCATGAGGAGAAAACACCACAATGTACGCTGCCCAAATTTCTTCACTCTTGGGACTATGACTTCACATTGCCCCACCTCTCACCTGGAGGTATAACTGCATGTGCTCCCTATGCCCACTTGGCTCAAAATTCCCCCCTACTAGAGGTCTCTGCTTGAGTGTATTTCTCCACTTGACCTCCTATTTTCTTCTCCACAACTTGTTGAGATTGCTTCTCAGGCTGCATGTTCCCTGAATCTACTCTACCAATTGCGGAAACCAATTTAGATCTTGAAATCACAAAACATGAAAGAGAAAGAATCTCAAACACACAACACAAATATTTTCCTGGGGAAAGCCTCAACTAAAAATACCACTATCTATATATTTCTTAAGCCAAAGAATATGAGAATATTACAATTATTTTCTCCAAGCTGAGAAACCTCTGCACTATCTCTATCCGTCTCAATGATTCCTAGACAAGCCTGGTTCAACACTTAACACATTTTTGGCTTTCCCAAGTCCCTATTTCCTTGTGAAATTTCCTTGGGTAATTAGGCCCTACTAATTAGGGAAATTTGCAATCCATACTGTGCAATCCATTAGGGGCCTTCCTATGACCGCATGCACCACATGTACAATTCAGATAATTATACAACTGATAGTGCATTGCCCTTGAACTCCAATCTAAACTCAGTATTTCTGAGAACTAACATGAATGAGTTATTTATGAGTGAATTATCGGTTATCTGATTGATCACTTCATGTGAATTAAATCTAATTTCCACACTTTGACCTGTCTCTTGTTCCTCCATTAGTTAGAACTCGTTAATATGACTTTAACTCAGATAAACTGAGTTATTTAATTACAACTCAAAATAAACTCAACCAGGGCTGCTATAATGTAGGAGGCACTCTACATGCCTCTAGTTTGACCCTCAACTCGAATTAATTGAACCAAATAAGTCATACTAACTTAGTTAACTCGTACAAGATGTCATGTGATGTGGAATTACAATTTTATTCTAATTTAATTCAAGGGAAAATTAAATTAAAATCCTTCTTGATGCAATTTTCAAGTTTTCTTGTTTCCATTTTACCTAGAATCTCTACAATGAACAAAAATACATATAAGTATAACATATAATAAACAATCTAGTGATTTATGGGTGGCCAATTAAACATATTGTTCAATATATTACTTAGTGTATAATATAACTTTTCAAAGGGATACGAGAGAGGCTCATACTTAGCCCAGTCCTTCCCAATGTCCTATACTACCTCAAATATATGTAGAAAATATTATGCAATTACAAGAAAAGAAATACATAAGAAAAAAACTCTATCATTAACTGGAGATAGAAGCCCTTGATTAAAAGCTCTATAATAAAAAACTTTACAAAAATACGAGGGTCTTTCTGGCCTCAAAAGGCAAACCTTTTACAATGAAAATGAAATAATATATAGAAAAATAGATCAAGTGAATTGTGTCTATATTTTAGGAACAAAAAACTAAACTCTAAGAATCAAAATGAATAAAATATCTAAAAATAAATCAAGTTTGGAATAGGATGCAAGGTGTCTCAAATGTTTAGAGATAAAGTCAAATTCGTTTGGAAAAGAAATTCTTAAAAGCTGGAATTTGTCACTGAATGCCACATGTGCCCATTTGACTGCTGAATTTTTATTGTTAGGTTTCTTTTTGATTAATTATTCATCCCTTTGAATCTAAAATTTGATGTTTGATGACTAATTTTCTGCCTCGAAATCTGAAGTTGTTGAATTTGTCTTGTGGAAATCTGTTAATTGCTCATAAATATGGAAATAATCCTTATCCATTGATTCTATGCCTATAAATGTTGAAAGAAATCTCCATTGAATGCTAGATATTTTACTTAAAATATGGACATATCTAGTTGATATTTTGTCTAGAAATTCAAATTTTCTCTCTAACTAGCAAATGCAAAAATTTTCTGAGTTGTAATCTAGGTCCAAGTCCAACGCTTACAACATATACTACTACAACAATGATTTTATTATTATATAATTTATTATAAATACCAATTTTAATAGTAATAAATACATCCCCAGGAAAAATTTGAACTTTGAAAACTTGAGCAGAGCTGGAGAGACCATTGCAACCAAGAATAAGCTTTTTACAAGATATTGGCAAGAACATAAGATCCTAAATGTTCTTGTCTAATGCAAACCACATATTGAGACATAATATAAAGAAAATAATCTATAACATCAACACCACTATCATCAAAAAATAACTTATTCATCAAACCTTTGATAACTTCCTTCATGAATGTGGCAACAATCAATATATTAACGAGTTCCTTAATAATCGAACATGTGCTGAGAATATCTATATGAAATTGGAAATGATGCCACAAGTCCTCATACAATATTTAAATCCATAATTATATCTCTTGTTTGAAGTATCCACAAATATAGAAGCTTATATAATCTTTATAACTACTGGGTATGCTTCACCATCATATTGAAAACCCCTACATTGTAGAAATTTGGTGATAGAATTGAAACTACTCAAGAAATTTTAATCTAAATCAAGAGACAAAATCCTACTTTACTGATCTGCAAAATTGAATTCACAATTTAGACCAATAATCTCAGACATGCAATAATAAATAACACACACACACAACATTTTTCTAGGGGAATCCAACTAGGAAAAACCCCTAAAAACATCTTTACATTAATCAAATGAATAAATATGTATTTTTCTTTCCCTTACTGAGCACAACCTACAAGTGAACAACCTATCTCTCTTCTTAATTAGAAGCTATGACCTAGAATTACCCAATTTATTCTTCTGCTTGAGCCCCTATTTCCTTGTGAAAATCCTAGTGAATTAGCCCCTATTTCAAAGGAATTTTCCTCCAATTTATTGTGCAATTCCCAAGGTTTGATCATCTGACTACATGCAACACTTCTATAATCAAATTATTTTACAACTACTTGTTACATTGCCTTGGAATCTACACCATAGCTGGGAACTCAAATTATATACATGCACTATTTATTTTAGGCTGATTAATCAGTTAACTGAATGATCACTAAGTTAGACTGTTGTCCCACTACACAACTGACTTTCAATTAGTTCCTCTAAATGTTAGAACTACTTTAGCTGAACTCCACTGGATATAACTGAACTAGATTACTAAAATTTAGAAATCACACATGCTTAACTGAACTCCAAGCCCTCTAACTCTAATTTACTATGCTAATTGAGTGACAAGAGGAATGTAACACACATTAAATGCATCCAAGTTGTCTGTTGATGTGGAAATTCAATTTTTTTTCTCAATTTGACTAAGGAAAAGTATAATTGAGACTTTCTTACTGCACTTTTCAACACTCCCTCTTAGCAAGAAAGGGATTATCAACCACCCCTATCCTGCACCTATGGAATTTGAACTTCCCTCTTTAAAAAGCCTTTGTCAAGATGTCAACATATTGTTACTCTGTCAGAATGTATTGTAGCAACATTATCTGCCTCTACACACAGTCCCGTAAATTATGATAGCAAATATCTATATGCTTGGATCGATTGTGAAGTACAAGATTATCAGAGAGATTAATGCAACTCTGATTGTCATAATAGAACACAATTGGATCCATCATCTAACCAAATAGTCCCATAAGTATCTTTCTCATCCACATCACCTCACATGGTGCTTGAGCTACAACCGTGTATTATTATTCTGGTGAGATGATGATCTGAAATGTGTGAACTAAATATTTCTTATACAAAGATAGACAGTAGGGGCTTTTACTGGTTATTTCACCTTTACTAGAAAGGATGAAACCAGAAGCTTCTGGCCCTCTTACTGGCTCCGCCTAAAGAAATATGAAGTAAACACTAAAACGATCTGGCAATGAAAGTATTTGTTTTATGATTGAAAAGTATTCATTAACCAATTTTATGTGTGAACAAGCAAGTTAAGGTGTTCTGCAATGGAAGTAATGTGGATTGTAATGGAACAAATGTGTTTTGATCACTGTATAAGTTTCATTGTGAAAAGTGGACTTATTAAAATTTACTGTTTAATATAGTAAAATCTAGAATTAAGCAGCAAGAATGCACAGCATAATAACAAGAATCTATTTAAGCAGTTCACCCCTCTCTTGGGCTACCTCTGCTAGGTCCAAAGGCCTCCAAATGGGCTTTTCCCTATTTTATTAATGCTCAAAAATAAGTATTACACTATGAAGAAAGCCTCAAAGGGCTGAAATAGCTGAAAATTCAGAATCAGAGTGTTGGAAACAGTAAAAATTGACTATTCATTCACCTCAAACAGATGAACATAGCCCAATACAACTGATCATTCCCATAGCCCTAGTGGCTCCACAAGAAAAATTGCTGATAAAATCACCGGTAGAGTGCCCTGATGGCTCTGAAACCTATTCCAACAGCTTCAGAATGTTCCAATACCCCCAAAACAAAAAAAAAATTGCTTCAATTGGACTTGTCTAGCTCCAGATATGACCAAAAATGAATTTGCCCAGTTAGGGCTAAGAAAGCTCCACCAAATGTGGAGAACTGCAGTTAATCTCGACAAAATTGGGTTCGGCGCTAAATTTTTGGCACTCCGCCATAATACCGCCAGACTCCGAGGCTAAGGAGATAAAGCCACGTGACCGTGCCCATCGGAGAAGGTGGTTGAAAATTTGAGTTATGGGCGGTGGTTAATAATGTTACAACCATATATTATAACTTACCTCCGCACCTTCTGCCGGTCCTATGTGACCGAGCCTTATCCAGAGTTAAATGCGCCAAAGATTAGGCCGAAGGTTCCGAGCCCCATGAACGTATGTAGAGGGGGCTGGCCCGTTTACGGCCCCGCCCATATCAACTTCAAACCTTATATAGAACAATGCGCCCAATGTTTAATAAGAACTACCTGTGGCCCGTTGGTCGAGCCGCCCGATTTTCTCCGCCCCAACCCGGGGTCGACTCTCTTCCGCAACCAAAATAATTTTGCAGCACAATTTCATACCTTGGGGCCACGTGGCGGCCTCCGGGCTAGCCACGTGGTGCCCTATGATTGGCTGCCAGTGGAATATTTCGTAGAATATTTTGTGGAATATTCCTAGAATATTCTGTGGAATAATTTTTTTTAATAAAATTTTTTATAAAGTCAAACTAGCCTTTTTTTTACCTGAAATTGGAAAAATTCAAAGTTGAATAACTTTCTCATATAGCATCGGTTTTCAATGCTGTTCACGGCTACAGGATCGTTTTTTCGAGATCTTTCCCGTTGTTCTGGTTTGGACCAATTATGAGCAACTAATTTTTTGAGCATTTTTCCATTAAGGACTTGATCACCTGATCAGATGAGTGCCACAAATATTTGCTTCCTACTATACTGGAAAACTGTAGCGGACACAACAATGGAAATTCCACCTTATGTACTCTTTCAGTCAGATGGACAGCCTACCTAATATTCATCTGTGAAGCCAAAAAACTTCACTCCCTTTGTTTTTATGTACCATAATCCATATTGGGTAATGCCTATGAGGTATTGTAAAACATTCTTAGCTACCTTCCAATATAATTTGGTTGGCCTAACCATAGCTTCGATCAGCTGGTTGAAAACATAACACATATCTGGTTGTGTGTTCACAAGATACACCATTGAACCCACTAACTGTCAGTAAATAGTAGCATCCACCTCTTCACATGACGCGGCAGTCTCCTTCCTCCAGTTGGTCGCTAGAGGTGTCTCCATGGGCTTACAACTCTCCATACAAAATATATGTAGTATATCAGTGTGACTTTCCTTGAGACACAAACAATTCCCCATCTCCTTTCCATACTTCCAACTCGAGGAAGTAATGCATGAGACCCTTGTCCTTCATTTCAAATTCCCTTGCAATATACTCCTTGCAAGAGTTTATCAAGTGCTCATCACTTGTCAATATTAAATCATCAACATATAAAACAATAATAAGAAATTTATCTTCTACCAAGATGTGATAAAGGTTTGCATCTGCTTCACTTTTGGTGAAGCCCAAACCAATGAGATAACTATCGTGTTGAGATTCAACAAGAAAATTTCAGCACCCATGCCTAGTGCATTAAGCACCTACACTAGGGTGGGGCCCACAGGGCTAAATTTGGTGCATGCCTATTTTAGCTATCCCTTAATTAATATGGATAATAAAATGTAATCTAGTCTCAAAATAACTTGTAATAGTTAACTGAGAGTGATAAAATTAGTTAGCTCATGAATTTCGAGTTAGAGGTAGTTGGTGAGGCATGCAGAGTGATTCTATTTTTAACAGAGTTCAAAGTGCAGTGGTGCATTATTTAATGCAGGTTGTAATCAGTTTAACTTAGTTAAGTGAGTTAAAATCAGTTGTGCTAGTTGTAACTATTAGATACACTAGTGAGAGATCAATTGAACTAAATATTAATTAATTCACAATCAGTGATCTCACATGCAACTGAGGATTTACTATTATTAGCTGCATGCATGTCAGATCCGGTGGAGACCCAGTTGAGATCTAGGTGAAAGGGAAGTTGACTATCAATTGTAGGATTATTGGGTTTCACCCATGCAACTAAACACCCATTGGAGTGCCCATGATACTTGCACAGTCAAGGAAAGAAAAAATTCCTATTCTTTAGGGATTGCATTCATCAGGGATTGTGCAAGCAAGGCAAGTTGTCTGGAGGTAGTAAATTGGCTAAATATTGGTAAGTTTGATGTGTGACAGTGAGAGACAATTAGCTAAGTACGTGAGGGCTCTTGTGAGAAGAGTTTTATGTAATTGTTTCATGATTCCATGCTGAATATACAATAGAAGATAGTGGGGTTTTGAGTAGCAAGCTTTCCCCGAGAAATTATCTGTGTTGTAGCTTGATTGATTCTTCTTTGCTTCATGTGATTGGCGATTGTGTTTTTAATTCCCCAAAATATTTGTAGAAGCGATTCAGTATTTAACTTTAGTAAATTATTAGATCGGATTGAATCCATGATATACATGCTTGTTGTATAATTTCTACATTGTATCGGAGCATAGGAAATCACAATTGTGAAGGAGGAGCATGAGTTTGTGACTGGATAGAATTCGAATTTTCAAAAAGACTTTCTTGGTGCTACAACTGATTCAGGATCGAAATGGATTTCAATGGCTTGATGTTGGAGTATGCACTCGAGAGAAACTCAAGCTATATTTCTTGGAAGGACAGGATGGAGGCAGTACTCAAAGACAATGGATTGAAGGAATTCCTTGACAATGATGTTCCTAAACCCGCTGTGACAGATGCTGCAAATCTTGATGCATCACAAAAGAAAGTGGAAAAGGCAAGGAAGATCCTATTAGAGGGAGTACGAGACCACATTGTCTCAAGCCTCCATGGGAAAGCTACACCATATGAAATGTGGAATGTTTTGATGAATCTATTCCAGAGAAGCAACGACCATAGGAAATTGGCACTCAAAGATAAAATCAGGAAGGTCAAGATGGAAAAGGGTGACTCCATACCAAAATATCTAACAAAGTTTGTCCAATGTCAGGATGAACTAAGGACTGTTGGTATAACTGTCGCTGATGATGATTTGGTGAGCTTGGCTCTCCTAGGACTTCCCAAGAGTTGGCACAGTTATCAAGACTCTGTCAATGGAAGGGAAAAGCTGCTAGATTGGGAATGACTGTGGTCGGATTTGGTGCAGGAGGAGTTCAAATGGAACACCAGGGATGGATCTTCATCTAAGAATGAAGATGAAGAAGATTGTGCTTTGGCTGTCAAGGCGAAGAAGGGGAAGGGGAAGAAATTCCATTCCAAATCCAAGTCCAAAAATTGTAAGAAGCAGAACATGTCCAAGGTGAAGTGTTTTCACTCTCACGAGCATGGGCATTTTTCTACTAACTGTCCACAAAAGAAGAAGAAAAATAAGGCTAGAGGATCTGTAGCTCGTGAGGCTTTCACCTCGCAATTTCAGCTTGAATTTTCATTTATCTCATGCATGGTGTCAAGTGCATTGGGATATATGTGGTATTTGGATAGTGGCACTTCCTTTCACATGACGGGAGACAAGGAAATTTTCAATAGCTTGGAGGAGAAGGATATCCAGATGCATAATGAAATGGGTGATGATGAGTGGTACAATGCTACCAGGATTGATACCATTACCTTCCTAAGGTAGTCAGGTAAACCCTTTCAATTAAAATATGTAATGCATGTACCAGGTTTGAAGAAAATTTTAGTCTCCATCGCAATGTTGGAGGATAGAGGCTATGATGTTGTTTTTAATGAAGGAAAGGCTTTCATGTGACACAAAACAACAGGACAAGCCAATAGGATAGGAATTCAAGTTAAGAATATCTAAAAGCTGGAGGTAGATGGCTGCGTAACAATGATGGGCAAGGCGGACAAAGTGGTGAGTCGGGATGAGGGAGAATTATGGCACAGGAGATTGGGCCATCTTCACCATGGAGCCTTGAAAGTCATGCAACAGATTTCTACTAGTCTTCCCAGGGGTACAATTTCACAATCAGACACATGCAAGGGATGTACTATGGGAAAATACGTAAAGGCCACCTTTCATGAGAAGGAGAACCGAGCTTCAAGGTTCCTTGAGAGAGTTCACACAGACATGTGTGGACCATTCTTTGTTGCTTCGACAAAAAAACATAAGTACTATGTGACATTTGTTGATGAATTTTCTCATAAGTGCTAGATATTCTTCATGCAGAAGAATTATTAGACATTCTCTAAGTTTCTTGAGTTGAAGGCATTGGTGGAGAAAGAGTCAGGGAAGCAAGTAAAGGCTCTTAGGAGCGATAATGGTGGAGAATACATCTCTAATGAATTCAAGAACTTTTGTAGCAAAGAAGGAATTCGAAGAAAACTGATAGCGCCTTATAACCCACAACAGAATGGCGTCATAGAAAGAAATAACATAACGATCATGTGTGCAGCAAGAGATATGTTGCATGATCAAGGCCTATTGATGCATATGTGGGAAGAATCATGAAACACTGCGATATTTGTGCAGAACCGTTGTCTTCATAGGATACTTGGCATGAGTACACATGAAGAGGCTTTCACTGGTAAGAAACTTGATGATTCACACTTTAAGATTTTTGGCTCTTCTTTTTATGTGCACTTGACCAAAGACGCTAGGAAGAAGCTGGAACCGACAACTGAGATTGAAATTTTTGTAGGGTACACTGAAACACCCCATAATTATCGAATGTATTTTCCAAACAACAGAATGAATGTTGTGCTATGGGATAAAAAATTTGATGAGGAGAAAGCCATGCGGTTGACCCTTGAGAGGGAGTTGGACTTGCATGCAGACGATGAACTGTTGGTTCCCAAGGACGAGCCTAAAGATGTGGAGCAGCCACATGTAGAGGATCATGAAGTGGAGGAAAACACTCATGCAGAGCCATCCATCAGAAATGGTAGAAGGTGCGCCACGAATGCTGATAGATTGAGATTTTATGCTGCAAAGAATGTAGGAGCCCCTACTTCACAGCGTAGACAAATAAAATCTCCTGAAACGTTTACTGGATACATGGATCTTATGAGAAAATGTATTGTGACTGAACCATCTTCCTTTCAGGAAGCAATACAACAACCAAATTGGGTTGATGCAATGGTGGAGGAGTATGATTCCATTGTCAAGAAAAGTGCATGGGAGATTGTCCCAAGACCGGTTGACAAATCAATGGCTGGATCTAGATGGATCTACAAGGTAAAGCAAGCTGCTGATGGGAGTGTGGAGAAATACAAGGCCAGATTTGTGGCTCGAAGATTCTCACAGATTTGTGGTGCATTCATCAGATGGATGTGAAAATCGTGTTTCTCAATGGGATAAATGAGGAAGAAGTGTACATAGAGCAGCCTAAAGGTTTCGATATCTTCAATAGTGAGTCGCATGTGTGCCAACTCAAGAGAGCACTATATGGGTTGAAGCAAGCACCCCATGCTTGGTACGATCGAATAGACAGCTATTTCACCAGACTGGGCTTCACCAAAAATGAAGGAGATGCAAACTTGTACCAAATTGTGGTTGAGGGTAAGCTATTGATTATTGTTCTTTATGTTGATGATCTAATTTTGACTGGTGATGAGCAATTTATACACCCATGCAAGGAGGATCTTGCAAGGGAGTTCGAAATGAAGGACATGGCACTCCTTCATTATTTCCTTGGATTGGAAATATGGCAGCGGGATGGTGAAATTTTTGTGTCTCAAGGAAAGTATGCAAAGACGATACTGGGTAAGTTTCACATGGAGAGATGCAAACCCATGGATACTCCTCTTCCAGGAAATTGAAGGAAATAGGATGCTAATTTTGGAGAGGTAGTGGATGCTACTGTATACAAGAAGTTAGTTGGTTCACTAATGTATTTAGTGAACACCAGACCAGACATTTTCTACGCAGTTAACCAGATGAGCCAAGCTATGGTTAAGCCTACCAAGCTCTTTTGGAAGGTGCGGAAGCATGTCTTGAGATACCTGAGGGGCACCTCAAAGTATGGTATATGGTACATATAGACAGAGGGAGTGAAGCTTCAAGGCTTCACAGATGCAGATTCGGCGGGCAGTCCATCATACAAAAAGAGCACATCAAGAGGGATATTCAGCATAGGATCGACAACAGTTTCTTGGTACTGTGTAAAAATTATTATACACTAAGAATGCATACATATAGATTCCCCTGATCTCACAATATTTAACTTCTTGCAAAAAACAGAATCATTCCACTGTTAATATTTTGTGGAAAATTAATTGCAAACACATGTGAAGCATAAATAAAAACAATTGCACATAACACAGTTGGTTAATGGGAAATCCTGAAGCTGAAAACCCCAACTATCATATATTATGTATCATGGAGATCATGTAACAATCTCATACAAAGCTTAGTACATCAAGCTCTCAGTACAGTCAATCGTCACACACTAACATAGAAGAAATTTTCAAATCCATGCACCGATCTCTGGCCTCCTGCTAGCCTACCTCCACTGCGCAATCCATGCTAAAGAATAGCTCTGAATGAATTCGAATTTCCCTTGCCTTGACTGCGCAATCCTCATTGGCAACTCCAATGTGTGTGTGGTGCAATCAATGCATCACTATAGTCATAACAGATAGTCCATCTTGCCCTTTCACCTATCTCTCCACTAGGTCTCCACAGGAACTGACATGCACTGTAGTTAACTGCTGTATTGTTCAGTTTATTAATGAGTTATTATTTGTGAATTAATTAACTAATTAATTCACTCCACTCTCACTAGTGTATCATTCAGTTAGACTAGATACAACTAGCTCAACTGAATCTAACTGAGTTAAACTGAATACAACTCCATGAACTACTCTTCCAAATCTGTCATAACTTTGCCACTTCAGTTCTAACTGAGTCCTCCATTCATGAACCATCAGTAAACCCTAGGAATTGGGTAATTCCTTCAGCCCACTGATTTGCCAAATATGTGCACTGAAACTAAGTGCTCCAAGAGAATAAGTTGCTGTTTATTGTCGGATTATTATTAAGAGCTAATAATAATCGACATGCATCTATTTTTAGATCGACGATCTATAAATAGACTTCGCCCAATATTATAAAAATATAATTTCATCTATTTTTCCAACTTGACCAACCATCCACAAATAGCATCCTGCAACTTCTGAAATATGATCACCATGTCTAAAAATAAGCTTGCACCAAAAATAGCCCGCGGGCCCACTTAGTGAAGGCGACTCTTTTCACTAAGCTCATCATCTTGTTGAATCTAAACACTCCCTCTCAACAAGATAAGGATTATCTTTCACCCCGATCCTGCCTCTATGGTATTCGAATTTGCTCCTGGTGAGCACCTTCGTCAGAATATCTGCATCTTGATCCTCCGTAGGAATGTCTGAAGCAACATGATCTTCTGCTGCACAAAATGTTTGATATGATGATACCGGATATCAATATGTTTAGATATATCATGAAACATAGGATTAATCGAGAGTTTAATGCAACTCTGATTATCAAAATGTATCATTGTGGGATCTAAATGTGAACCGAACAAACCAACCAGGATCTTCCTCATCTAGATAGCCTCACATGCAACTTGACTTGCTGCCATGTATTCTACTTCTACTGAACTGAGTGACATGGATTTTTGTTTCCTGCTGTACCAAGAAACTGCCATAGATCCGATACTGAAAACCCCTCCTGACGTGCTCTTTCTGTCTGTTGGGCTGCCTGCCCAATCTGCATCCGTGAAGCCATGAAACTTCACCTCATCCGTCTGTCTATACCATAAACCATACTCAGATGTGCCCCTAAGATATCTCAGGACATGCTTGCTTGCCTTCCAAAAGAGCTTGGTAGGCTTAACCATCGCTTGTGAAAGCTGGTTCACCGCATAGCATATGTACGGTCTTGTATTAACTAAATACATGAGCGAACCCACCAACTGTCGATAAACAGTGGCATCCACTACCTCTGCTGATGTAGCATCCTATTTCCTCCAATTTCCTGGAAGAGGAGTGTCGATAGGCTTGCAGCCTTGCATGTGAAACTTCTCCAGTATCTCCTAGGCATACTTGCCTTGAGACACAAATAGTTCACCTTCCCGCTACCATATTTCCAATCCAAGGAAATAACAAAGGAGGCCCAAATCCTTCATCTCAAAATCCTTTGCAAGATCTGCCTTGCATGAGTGTATCAGTTTCTCATCACCGGTTAGTATTAAATCATCAACATAAAGAACAATGATTAAAAGCTTACCCTCCACCACAATTTCGTACAGGTTTTCATCCGCCTCACTCTTGGTGAAGCCAAGTCCAATGAAATAGCTATCGATCCGAGTGTACCAAGCACGAGGTGCTTGTTTCATCCCATACAACGCTCTTTTGAGCCTACACACATGCGACTCATTGCTGAAGATCTCAAATCCTTCAGGCTGCTCAATGTACACCTCTTCCTCAATGATCCCATTAGGGAACGCAGTCTTCACATCCATCTGATGAATGTGCCAACCCATCTGCGCTGAGAGAGCAAGGGTGGTCCTTATGGAAGAATATCGTGCGATAGGTATAAAGCTTTATTCATAATCAATCCCCTTGATCTGTGAGAAGCCCCGAGCAACAAATATTGCCTTATACTTCTCGACACTCTCATCAACAGCTTGCTTTACCTTGTAGATCCATATTGATCCTACAACTGATTTACCCACCGGCCTTGGAACAATCTCCCAAGAACTATTTCTGACAATGGAGTCATACTGCTACACCATGGCATCTACCCATGTGGGATTTTGCACTGCTTCTTCAAAAGAAGATGGCTCTGTCACGATACACTTGCTCATAAGAGCCATGTATCCAGTAAATCAGTCAAGTGACTGTCTCTATCTGCGCTGTGATGTAGGGACTCCTACATTCTGTGCCACATCAAGCTTTAGTCTCTCAGCTTCTGTGGTACGCTTTCTGCCTTATCTGATGTTTGGTTCTGCATGAGTGGACTCCTCCACTCCATGAATCTCCTCCTATGGCTGATCCATATCTATAGGTTCATCTTTGGGAACAAGAAGTTCATCCTCTGCATGCAAGTGTAGCTCCCTCTCAAGTGACAACTTCATGGCTTTCACCTCATTGAATTTTATATCTCGTCGCACCACAGTCATACGACTGTCTGGAAAATACACATTATAATTATGGGGTGTTTCTGTGTACCGCATAAATATCCCAACTTCTGCAGTTGGATCCACCTTCTTCCTGGTGTCTTGTCACATGAATGTAAACAGATGAGCCAAAAATCTTCAAATGAGAAATATCAAGCTTCTTACCAGTAAAATCTTCTTCAGGTGTACTCATGCCAAGTACTATATGACGACAACGATTTTGCACATAAACCACAGTGTTGCATGCTTCCGCCCACAAGTGCATCGGTAGGCCCTGGTCATGCAGCATTGCTCGTGCAACACCCACAATCGTTATGTTCTTCCTCTCCATGACCCCATTGTGCTGTGGGTTATGAGGCGCTATGATTTCTCTTCAAATTCCTTCTTTGCTACATAAGTCTTTGAATTTTCCTGAGATGTATTCACCACCATTATCGCTCTGTAGAGCTTTCACTTGCTTCCCCGACTCGTTCTCCACAAATGCTTTGAACTCACAAAACTTTGAGAACGTTTCTCTCTTCTTCTGCATGAAGAATATCCAGCATCTACGAGAATAGTCATCAACAAATATAACATAATACATGTGTTTTTCTGTTGAAGCAACCAAGAAAGTTCCACACACGTCTGTGTGAATTCTCTCCAGGAATACCGAAGCATGGTTCTCCTTCTCATGAAAGGTGGTCTTCACAAACTTACCCATATTACATCCATTGCAATGATCTGACTGTGCAAGAGTACCCTTGGGAAGTCCAGTATAAATCTGCTGAAAAATCTTCAAAGCGCCATGGTGAAGATGGCCCAATCTCCTTTGCCATAATTCACTCTCATCCCGGCTCACCACTTATTCTACTTTGCCCACCATTGCAGCGCAACCATCTACCTCCAGCTTGTAGAGATTCTTAACTCTAATCCCTATCTTCTTGTTTTGACCCATTGTTTTATGTCAAAGGAAGGCTTTTCCCTCACCAAAAACAACATCATAACCTTTGTCTTCCAACATTGCGACCGAGACCAAGTTCTTCTTCAAACCTGGAACATGCATAACATCCTTCAACAAGAATGGATTACCAGACTCCCTCTCAAAGGTAATTGTCCCAATGCTGGTCGCACTGTATCGACCATCGTCACCCATCTCTATATGCATATGGAGGTCCTTCTCCTCCAAGTCACTAAACAACTCCTTGTCTCTCGTCAAATGGAAAGATGTACCACTATCAAGATACCAAAATGATCCCATATAGCTTGAAACCAAGCATGTGAGCAAAGAGAAATCAAGTTCAAATTGCGAGGCTAAGGCCTCTCCAGCAACCTTCTTGTTCTTCTTCTTCTGTGGGCAGTTAGTGGCGAAATGCCCATGTTCGTGACAGTGAAAACACTTCACCTTGGAAAAATCATGCTTCTTTCCTTTAGCTTCGGATTTTGAAGGAAATTTCTTCCCCTTCCATTTCCTTGCTTTGGCAGCCAAAGAACAATTCTCTTCATCTTCATTCTTCAATGAAGAGCCATCCCTGGTACCCCGCCTTATCTCCTCATGCACAAGATTCGACCAAATTCGCTCCCATCCCGACAGTTTCTCTCGTCCATTGACAGAGCCTTCGTAGCTATGCCAACTCTTCGGAAGCCGAAGGAGAGCCAAGCTCACCAAGTCTTCATCATCAACAGTAACCCCCACACTTCCCAGTTCATCCTTGCAGTGGACAAACTTCGTGAGGTATTTTGGAATACTTTCACCCTTCTCCATTTTTATTTTTCTGAGCTTGTCTTTTAGCGCCAACTTCCTCTGGTCGCTTCTGCTTTGGAAAAAATATGTCAAAGCCTTCCACATTAAGAATGGAGTGGCTTTCCCATGAAGGCTAGACATAATATGGTCCTTCACACCTTCCAACTGAATTCTTCCTGTCTTTCTGTCTTCTTTTGCCATGCGTAATGTAATGTAGCATTGTTAGATCCCGACTTAGGACTATCACTATCAATGAACTCCTTCAGTCCATTATCCTCGAGCACCGCCTCCATCCTATCCTTCCAGGATATGTAATTCGAGCTCCCATCAAGGGTATACTCCAATCACAACCCATTGAAATACATTTCAATGTATACTCAACTTCTGCACCAAGAATTTTCTGTAGCAAATTCGAATTGTCCACCAGCACAAACTCAACAATTCTTCACAATTGCAATATTCAAGAATTAACACTGCTCCGATACCATGTAAAATTAGTATAAACTAAGCATGCATACATCCATATTCCCCTGATATCACAATATTTAACTTCTTGCAAAATACAAAATCATTCCACTATTAATCTTTTGCAGAAAATTAATTGCAAACACATGTGAAGCATAAATAAAAAAAATCGCACATAACACAGTTGTTTAACGGGAAAGCCTAAAGCTGAAAACCCCAACTATCATATATTATGTATCATGGAGATCATGTAAAAATCTCATACAAAGCTTAGTACATCAAGCTCTCAGTACAATCAATCGTCACACACTAACATAGAAGAAATCTGCAAATCCATGCACTGATCTCTGCCCTCCTGCTAGACTACCTCAACTGCACAATCCCTACTGAAGAATAGCTCTGAATGAATTATAATTACCCTTTTCTTGACTACGCAATCCTCATTGGAAACTCCAATGTGTGTGTTGTGCAATAAATGCATCACTATAGTCACAATAGGTAGTCCATCTTGCCCATTCACCTATCTCTCCACTGGGTCTCCACTGGAACTGACATGCATTGTAGTTAACTGCTGTATTGTTCAGTTTATTAATGAATTATTATTTGTGAATTAATTAACTAATTAATTCACTCCACTCTCACTAGTGTATCATTCAGTTAGAATAGATACAACTAGCTCAATTGAGTCTAACTGAGTTAAACTAAATACAACTCCATGAACTACTCTTCCAAATCTATCACAACTTTTCCACTTCAGTTCTAATTGAGTCCTCCATGCATGAACCACTAGTAAACCCTAGAAATTGTGTAATTCCTTCAGCCCACTGATTTTCCAAATCTGTGCACTAAAACTAAGTGCTCCAAGAGAAATAAGTTGTTGTTTATTGTCGGATTATTATTAAGAGCTAATAATAATTGACATGCATCTATTTTTAGATCGACGATCTATAAATAGACTTTGCCCAATATTCTAAAAATATAATTTCATCTATTTTTCAAACTTGACCAACCATTCACAAATAGCATCCTGCAACTTCTGAAATATGATCACCATGTCTAAAAATAGAAATAGTCTAAAAAGATACTTGTGCCAAAAATAGCCTGCAGGCCCACTTAGTGAAGGCGAATATTTTCACTAAGCTCATCATCTTGTTGAATCTCAACATACAGCAGGAAGAAGTGATATGTGGCACTGAGTTCAATGAAATCAGAGTACATGGCAGCAAGTCAAGCTGCATGTGAGGCTATCTGGATGAGAAAGATCTTGGTTGGTTTTTTTGGTTCTCAGATGGATCCGACAGCGATACATTGTGATAATCAGAGTTTCATTAAACTCTCGATTAATATTGTGTTTCATGATAGGTCCAGGCACATAGATATCTAGTACCATCATCTCGGAGATTTTCTGTAGAGAATAATAATGTTGCTTCAGTACATTCCCACGGAAGTTCAGGATGCAAATATTCTGACGAAGGCACTCGCCAGGGGAAAATTCGAATACCATAGAGGCGGGATTGGGGTGAAGGATAATACCTTTATTGTTGACAGGGAGTGTTGAGATTCAACAATAAAATTTCAGCATCCACACCTAGTTCATTAAGCACCTACACTAGGGTGGGGCCCACAGGGCTAAATTTGGTGCATGTCTATTTTAGTTATCCTTTAATTAAGATGGACAATAAAATGTAATTTGGTATCAAAATAAATTTTAATATTTAATTGAGAGTGATAAAATCATTTAGCTCATGAATTTCGAGTTAGAGGTAGTTGGTGAGGCATGCACAGTAATTCTAGTTGTAACAGAGTTCAAAGTGCAGTCACTGCAGTAGTTAATGTAGGTTGTAATCAGTTTAACACAGTTAAGTGAGTTAAACTCAATTGTGCTAGTTGCAACCGTTAGGTACACTAGTGAGAGATCAAGTGAATTAAATATTAATTAATTCACAATCAATGATCTCACATGCAACTGAGGATTTACTATTATTAGCTGCATGCATGTCAGATCCGGTGGAGACCCAGTTGAGATCTAGGTGAAAGGGAAGTTGACTATCAGTTGTAGGATTATTGGGTTGCACCCATGCAACCAAACACCCATTGGAGTGCCCATGATACTTGCACAGTAAAGGAAGGCCAAAATTCATATTCTTTAGGGATTTCATTCATTAGGGATTGCACAAGCAAGGCAGGCTCTCTGGAGGTAGTAAATTGGCTAAGTATTGGTCAATTTTATGTGTGACAGTGTGAGACAATTAGCTGAGTGCAGGAGGGCTCTTGTGGGAAGAGTTGTATGTAATTGTTACATGATTCCATGCTGAATATACAATAGAAGATAGTGGGGTTTTGAGCAGCAAGCTTTCCTCGGGAAATTATCTATGTTGTAGCTTGATTGATTCTTCTTTGCTTCATGTGATTGACGATTGTGTTTTAATTCCGAAAAATATTTGTAGAAGCGATTCAGTATTTAACTTTAGTACATTGTTAGATCGGATTGAATCCATGATATACATGCTTGTTTTATAAGTTCTACATATCGATCCTGGTGTACCAAGATTGGGGTGCTTGTTTGATATCGTACAATTCTTGCTCGAGTCTGCACACATGAGACTCCTGATCAAATGTCTCAAAACCTTCTGGTTTCTCTATGTACACCTTCTCCTCAATAAAGCCATTGAGAAATGCTATTTTTACATCCATCTGGTGGATATTCCACCCCATCTGCATAGCTAGTGCAAGTGATCCGTAAACTGTCGTGGATATTCCACTAGATAGTTCATCACAACAAATTTGACAATATTATTTTAAAAATCCAAAATTCTACACTATTACAATTTTGTTTAATTTCTAGATCTATATATTTTACTGTAATTAGTGCATGCATGTGAATGGAAATTATGCATAAAAGTAGAGAACAAAAAAATTAGCTCATGCACACACATAAGACACAAAATATGCTCTGGGAAACCCTTTCGGGAGAAAAAAAGCTAGAAGGCGAGGTCACTTCGCTCTCTTTCTCTATCTAGAAAATAAGGCTGTAGGTATAGATAAGTAATGCTTGTGGCCTGTGGGATGCTATAGTGCACATATCCTATCTATGCTCTACCTCCCATCTTTCCCGACTATCTTTGCTCAACTATGGAACAAAATTATTTCGAAAGAATGGAATTCCTCTTCCTCCTAGTGGCCTGGTTATAACACAACCTGATAGCCTATTAGTGGTTAAGTTTGACTACATCAAATCTTAACTAGAGTTACAAAATAGACTTTTCTAGAGTCTTTTACATTGTATAAATTCCTTGTAGATTCAAACTTCTATTTGTAATTTACTAAAACAATAGACTTGAATCTACTCTACTAATCAACAGAAACAATTTAAATGATAGCTAAATCACAAAGCATACATGAGAAGAAATTTAATCAACACATTACACAATGATTACGTAGGGAAAACAACAGCTAAAAAACCTTGCTATATGTATATTGCATTAGTCAGAAAATATGAGAATAATACAATTCTTTGCTCAAGCTCGAGAAATCTCTACACTATCTCAATCTATCCCCTTTCTTCCTAGACTGACCGTGGCCAACACTATTTCCTAGCTTTCCAAGCTCCTACTTCCTTCCACTGTTCAATGATGAATTAGGCTCCTTTTTAATAGGAATTTTCCTCCATTAGATTGCACAGTTCCTTTAGGCTCTTCCTCTGACTGCATGCACCATCTGTACAACACAAATAATTATACAACTGATAATACACTGCCCTTGAACTTCGATATCAACTGGGTAACTCTCAGTTCAAAAATCCATGAGTTATTTATGGCTAATCTATCAGTTCTCTGGTTGATCACTGAGTGTGGTTCAAGTTCCACCTCCACACTTTGACCTTCCACTAGTTCCTCCAATTGTTGGAATTAGTTAAATTGATTTTAACTAAGATAAACTGAATTAATTAATTACATCTCAGAATAAACTCAACTAGGTCTCCTAAAAAGTAGGAACCAATCTACATGAATCAAGTTAGACCCTCAACTCGAATTAACTGAACCAACTAATTCAAGCTAAATTAGTTACCTCGTACAAGTTGTCATGAGATGTGGAATTACAATTTTCTTCTAATTTAATTCAAGGGAAAATTAAATTAAGAATTTCTTGTTGCATTTTCAACACTCCCTCTAAATAAGAAGGGATTCACATATACCCCGATCCAACACCTTTGGAATGTATTCCATGCAATTCTTTTCATTGTTTCTATTGGAACTTCAACATTTGCAATTGAGAATAATAAATAAAAATAATCACCGAATCAATCCACAACTGTCTACTGCGAAAAATGTGCTACTGCTGACTCTGCTACTGAGCCTCCTGCTCTGCTATCAACACTGCTCTACACTCCTCGGTATCTGACTAACATTGATCCTCCTCCTACTGAATACTGTGGGACCCTATAGCAAGGTAATGATACATGATACAAAAACACCTCGATGGAACTTGACCAAATTTCTGCACCCTTGGAAATATGGATTCACATTTCCCCACCTCACACCTGGAGGTATGGATGCATATGATCCCTCTGCCCACTTGGCTTGAACTCCTCCTACTGGATGTCTCTGGTTGATCCTATTCATCATAATCCTCGTGGTCAACCCAAATGCTAACTAGATGAGGCTTCCTCTTGAGAGCTAAATCATGCTACCTCTCAACCATAACATCTCTAATCCCTACCTTGCTCCTTAAGGTTGTGCATGCATCTTCCTCTAATGTGTAGAGGCTCTTGATCCTAACACCAAATTTCTTGATTTGACATGAAGAAAGATGCTTGAGGTAGGATTTATCATCTCTGAAGACTACCTCATACCCTTTGTCTTCAATCCTCAATTTATTCATCAGTTCAAGTTTCTTGGCTTCATTTCTATTACCGAATATCTAATTGAGAGTCTTCCACATAGCAAAGGGACTCTCTTTTCCATGTAGTTTCAAGACTATGTGGTATCTCACACGCTCCGAGATGATTCTCCTGGCTCTTTCTCCAGGGATCCAATTACTTAAACTCAAAATAAACTCAACCACGGCTAAAAGGTAGGAACCACTCTACATGATTCAAGTTAGACCCTCAAATCAAATTAATTGAACCAAGTAAGTTAAAATAGCTTACTTAACTCGTACAATTTGTCATGAGATGTGGAATTACAATTTTATTCTAATTTAATTCAAGGGAAAATTAAATTAAGAATTTCTTGTTGCATTTTCAACATACATCACAAAAAAATGGCTAGCCCTTTTTCTATTAATAATGGGGGCTGATGCGACATCCTACCGAACTATAGGTGTGAAAATAGGTAGGTCAACTTCTGAGTGGCATAAATTTTGCATACAGACTCCAGATTAATGCGCTTCTTGCGTTGTTGGAAATATCTCTATGTGTAGAATAGCATGAAAATATGTTTCACTAAAGAAGCAAATTTTTACCCCCAAAAAGCATCGTTTGATACCTTAAAATGCTCCCTGAAGGTTTCAAACCCCGTTTTTCCAAACTGGGCCTCACTGGTAAAAACGGTCTTGTGAGTTGATTCCTCCACTTTTTCCACTCTGAATGCATCGATATGGATGAAAAATAATATAATGATCCAATCTGGATTAGCAAGAATTTATCTAATGGATGAATATCTTGCTACGGGAGAAAAGGTTTCCTCATAGTCAATTCCCTCAACTTGAGAGAATCCTTTGGCCACAAATGTGGCCTTATACATCTTTATGCTTCCATCTGCTGCATGCTTAACCTTGAATATCCATCTTGAACCCACAATTGATATATTTTCTGGTCTTGGGACCACTTACCATACACTATTCTTCATGATGGATTCATATTCTTCCACAATTTCATCAACCCAAATAGGTTTCTCAACTGCTTCCTTGAAAGAGGATGCCTTAGTCTCTACAAGCTTAGTCATTAGAGCCATGTAGCTAGTGTACATCTGTTACACAAAATTTTGTAACCTCTCCCGATCTCTTCCCGTTACTTGATCCCAAAGCGCCTTGGTAGCGACCATTGTGCCATGTTTCCATCATGAAACATGTGTCAAGAAATCCCTCCAAAACAGAAGAAAAACCCCATTTGATTCATTCTAGAAGAGCTAGTTGAAAATCCTATTTTTCTAGATCAACACTCCCTGGTGTACTTCTTCCCAGCGCTGATGACATTTTTTATATATTACACTAGCATTGATTAGCGCGGGTATGACTGTAAAATTTTCACTAATCCTCTTTTGGCAGTATTTTTAAAATGGAAGTGAAGCTTCGGCTCCTAGAGGCTTCGAGAACCGACGAGTTGGTGTTTTTTTTTTACTAATAAGCTTGGCCTCTCTATTTTGGGTTCTTGTTCCTAAAGTTATGGGATTTTTCATTTAAGATGAGGGGTTCATCCCTTCATTTGTGGATCCTCAACTCCCTTTTCCTATAAATCCATCCTCCTCAATCCAAAAAGGGTTAGAAGCAACAAAGAGAGTCATATTGCCTACACTAGTTTGGAGAAGGTTTCTTTGAGGTGTCTTGGCTTGGACTTGGATCAATCAAAAGGGAGGTCTTCAACATCAAGGATTGGTTGTAACTTCTCCATTTCATCTATTTATATACAACTACGTGTTCACTTTCCATAAATGTGTATTATTAACTCCATTTATTCTAACGCTCCTTGATATGTTATATAGATTACTTTTTATATATGCTTGTTGTACCTTTATGTTAGGTACGACCACATTATAGGCCTGTATCATGATCTCAACGGGAATGTAAGAAGGAAGACAATATCCTGTCATTCATCTCCAATAAAAGAAGCAATTAAACTACATGGAGGGGGTGCCATAAGAATGGGAAGACTATCCCCTGACATTACGGGAGCAGGAGGATGACCCTCCTAGACTACGGGAACGGGAGGATTTCCTTCCAATCCCAAGGAATCTAAGGAAACAAAGAGATTCTAAGTGGTATGAGAGTCACTCTCTATGGGAAAGGCCCGATTAACCGTAGGTGGAATCAGGTTGAACTTTTTCTCATCCAATGATTGGTCAGGAGTGGACTCATGAATTTAACTTTCGGAGAGAGTGGAATTGACCAGAGATAAATCTTGATCAATCACTTGATCAACTAGTGAAGGACTCAGGGAAAACTTCTGGTAACCAACCGGAAGACATGGCTCAGAAGACTTTGATATCCAACCGGAAGACATGGTATCCAACACTTTAGAGGCTTCATCCATATAAGGAAAAAGGTGAATGGGATGATTCCCTTCATCTAACCTACATGGGAATTTGACCTTACCACTTTTCCCATGAATCTTATAATCACCAATTGAGGGTTCATCACTAGCATGAAATTCAGAGGCTAATAATGAAGGATGATTCAGGCTAATGGACCACACTTATAACATCTTGGGAATACTAGGACAATCTCTAAGAATATGTTCATCCTCACATAGCTTGCAAGGGAATTTAAATTTGCGAGACAAAGTGGAAGGTTTCTCAACATTAGTTGCATGGGTAGCAATGGTTGCTGGGTTCCTCCCCTGCTTATTGTCCTTCTTCTTCTTTGAATTCTTCTTCTTCTTCTTCTTAGCCACCTGGTTACTAGAATCCAAAATTTCACCAGGCAAAGAGGAAGAACGAGTTGAAGAAATGGGCGAAGAAGGTCAGGGTTCAACCTTAAGATCAACATGGTGTTGACATTGTTCAGGTGGAGGAGAACTTGATTGAGAAGCACCTTAGACGTTTGAAACCATAGGGGTCGAAAATAACCAAACTGGCAGACCAATGGTTAATCTCAGGAGGGACAACATTGCCATATAGGGAGCACCAACATTTCCAAAAGAAGGAAAAAGACCAGGATTCCCATCTGAGGGGATTCCTTGGTTGGTAAACTCAGGAACTGTTGCCATTAGTCCCAACCTAAGATCAACTAAGGAGATGCGCACGGGTAAAATGTTATCGTGGAAAATAAATTTTAGAAATTAAACACAAAATAAACCAAAAAGGGGTAATATAGGAAGGATGGTTTACCAAGTATCCATGAATTGTAGAATGCCTCCTGGAGAACTAAGAAGTACGGGAAGGCAATCTCCCCGAATGATGTGTTCGGTGTATCAAGTTTACGAGGCGACAAAATAGATTACTTGTGGCTAAAGGATAACAACCTAGTGGGGTATCCTGTTGTATACTCGATGGTACGAGGATCACAAGTTCGTGCTGGCGTTGTCTAATGTGTAACCGTTTAGTGAGAGAATCCTAATATTCTTATCATATGTGCTGCAAGTGCTATAATATACTTCCGTATGTGGGATAGGGTTTCACTCCCGGAATGCAACACATGCAGTTAACAACAATTTCCAAGTTTATAGACCTCAGAAGACATCTCTAGCGTAGACCTATAAATTTTTTGCGTTAAGTTCCAAATTCTCCTTTGGTTAATTGAGGTTCATTTTAAGTTGATCTTGATTAAAGTTTCAATTTCAAAGCTCAAAACGATTGTCACTTGAATACTTAAAATGCAACTAACATGAAAAAACGATTCTTTCAATTCGATGAATACTATCTGGTTTAGGGAAGAGTTTCAAATAGTGATGCAACACACAATAATGCAGAAAACGAAGCTTTTCCTAACTAGATCACTCGCACTATTCCGATTCAAATCAAAACATTCAAAGATGTGAACTATGCAATGCAATCTATGCAAAACTCGTTTTTTGAAAACTCTGCAGTTGTAATCTATGCACAATTTCCTTTTCTTTCGATGAATGAGAATGCACTCAATGCACTTATAGCTTTCAATCATTGAAAAATTTAATCTAATTTCAATGATAAATCTCAAAAATTACTTCTCAATGCAACTTATCTAATGCACTTTTGATGAAATGCAAACTTTGAGATGAAAACTAAATGAATGTAAAATTATTTTTCTTTGCATGAACAAGATGCAAAAAGACACCAAATGGAAGAACACAAAAACTTGCTTTGAGTATTCCAAATGAATTCCTCCAAATGCCACAAAACATAAAGAGTCGAAGCAGTAAAGAGATATTTCGAATTCACTTTCTCAAAACAAACATTCTTCGCTTTTCACATTGATTAATACACAAAGAAAAGATGTTTCAATTTAAGACAAAAAATGTGATCTATGCTTGTTGATGGAAGGGAGAATCAAATGCACACAGAATGGACACTTGAAATCCCTAATCACAGAGGTCAACCTAAAAACAAAAAAAAAACCAAACCAAAGGGTTCGAAATAGGTGACAAAACTGACTCAACAACATGTCTAGAATCCAACGAAGCATGCAACCATTTGAATGACTTAAAGCACCTAGAAACCCTAGGATGAAGAGGATGCACAATTTCGAAATAAAATAGACCAAAGATGGACTAATTGAGACAATCAAGTGACTGAACAGAAGAGAACAAGAGTAATATGAGCAGTGAAGGAAGTCTAGAAGGGTAAGACACACTAGCAATCAATGGAGGGAAAACCTAAAAACACTTAAACAGAAATCGATGTGCCTGTGAGGCTTCACCTCGCACTGGAAGGGAATAAGCGCTTCTGTGTTAAAGCATCTAGCACTGATTAGCGCGTCTGTAAAAAAAATAATAGCGTCGATCAAGGAAAATGACAAAAAACAAAAGGGTTTTCTCAAAGAAATCTACACTTATCATTTCAGAATAGATATTGATGACTGTAAGTAGTCACAAAAGCTAGAAACAAAGGAGAGATAGATATTTGACGAAATATGGATGAAAAATAAAAAACTCAAAGAGTGGAAAGAGACTACCTCTTTATTTTTACACAAGCTTGAAGAGGATATCATATACCTGTCATATAAGTCCATCCTTCATATGAATCCATCCTAGTAATTTGTACGAGCCCTAGGAAGGAGAAACTCATTCTTGTCATGGTGACAATTCCAATGTCATTTAGTTTTAATGAGCTCGACAAAGGTAAAACCGGGCCTCTTTCGCATGTTTAGGGAGTTTGAAAAAGAAGCGGAAAAGAAAACTCCAAAGGTCCCTTTTTGTATATAGTCTCTCAGCTTCGAAAAGGTAGAAAACAAATTTCGAGAGAACCTCTTTGTCATGATTAACTAAGGTATTCCTTTTTCGTAAATAGTTTATCCCAACTTGAAAAAGGGATAAACGTACACTGGGTACACGATGTTTTGTTTTCTTTAACGAGTTCAAAACGAAAAAGTACTCGACAATATTTTCATGTTTCAAGAGTCAGAAAAGAGCTTAAAGGTGACTCCACTTGGAGGAACGAGTGGTATAAAAGATAGCAACTGGTTCCGGTTATGGTGGAACTCTTCAGAGCAAGTAAAGGTTATGAGGCTAGCTAACAAGACCACTCATTATAGCGGTTCCTCAGGAATGGGTAAAATAACCAAGTGAAGGTGATTTTCTAGCATGTTTGACTTCAATACACCTATTCGCATGCTAGAATTTGTACATTGATCGGATCATGACGAAGCGAAAGACCCTGGATTCCATCTGATGAATATAGGCTGCAAGGAGTCATTGAGTAATCATGATTGTATGCATGATCCTTTTTAGTTGGATGGCTACATCCATGCTGTGGATCTTTATACATGATCCTTTTTAGTTAGATGGTTGCGTCCATGCTGTGGATCTTTACACATGATCCTTTTTAGTCGGATGGCTGTGTTCATGTTGTGGATCCATTTTTTGACAAATATTATTTAGATATGTCAGATATGTAAATTCTTGATTGCATATTTTTCCTTGACTAGTAAGGCATTTCAGCCATCACTCTCGTTCTACCTTCATGCTTTAGGGTGCATCTATTACACAACATTTTATCACCTCTCTTGATCTCTTCCCGTTCCTTGATCCTAAAGCGCCCTGGTAGTGACCACTGTGACATGTTTCCATCATGAAACATGTGTCAAGACATCCCTCCAAAATATAAGAAAAACCCCATTTGATTCATTCTAGAAAAGCTAGTTGAAAACCCTAATTTTTTGGATCAACGCTCCTTGGTGTTCTTCTTCCTAGTGCTAATGACATGTTTTCAATATTTTTATCACTCCGCCAGATTTCGAAGGCTAAAGAAGAAATCCCAATAAAGGTAACCACAAACCAATATTTTGGCTTGGTATCTAGCTTTACCAAACTAGATAGGGCTCTCTTCACAAGGTCATAGCCAAGAGGGCTGGATAATTTAGGGTTTTAGGCTAGGTATGAAATGTAGAAGGGTTTGTTTTGTTTTTATTGGGTTTGATGGATGAGGATTAGGTCAAAGAGACTGGGTCAGGGCAAATAAGATGGGAATTGTAGTCCATTCAATGGGGCAAGGTAGGTATAAATATTAGCACTTTAAGTTGATTTTATGAGATGGTTTCAGACTGAAAAGGAGCTAGGAAGAAAATGGAAAAATTATGAAGACTTTCCCAAAACATAGCTTGAAAGAACATGTATTCTACCTATCAACTTGAAAATCATCATATAATAGACATGAAATGGTTTATGAGCTTACAAAACATTCATACAAATGAAACAGGAGAAAAAAAAAGCCAAACATTCATACCACAGGTATCTCAAAGAAATAGCTGCAACTCTTCATTAATTTCTGGCCAAATTGATTACACTATAGTCTAGATAAATGTCTTTCGGATAAATCACATCATTAGGATTAGGTAAATACAACATTATCCAACTGATTCCAACCCTTGCTAAGAGTGAATAAAGGGAAGATATAGACATCAACAACATTCTCTCATCCTCAGGGGTCGAATCCCTGAGTTAAGGAAGAGATCCACATAAATATGAACTGATAGCTGGAGTATAGGGAACTCTAAGTTACTCCTCCCTAATTACATTGAAATTGATTCATTTGACTTGATGATAACTTTTACATCATGAATCTACCCCTAGGTAACTTATCCACATCATAATTACATTTTTCATCCTCAATTACATAGGTAAAATCATCATTTTCAAAGGTAAAATTTAAATTTTCAGTGAAAATTCAAAAATATCAGCAATTGGTCAAGTGCGCCATTTTTGTGCCAGGCGCCCTCTCTTTTCTAGGAGCGCCCTCCATGTTGCAGGTTGCTTTTGACTAAGTTTTAGGTGTCCAAACTAGGCTCAAGATGGCTTGTTGGAAAGCCATTCAAATCTACTTTCTAGATATGCCTTCATTTTTCAAAATGGAGCTCATTTTCCATGTCAAAAATTAATCCTCCCAACACTGCTCAGTGCGCAGTGCCAAGGCCAAAAATGAGGCAGAACCATGATTTTTTGCTTGTTTTTTGACATTTTAACCAGCTAGTTTTGCAAACCAAGGCTGGAAAAGTGGTTTTCTAAGATGTATTTACCATTTTTCATCTAATGGTGGTGTCTTTTTGGTAAAAAAGTGGCTCAAAAAAGAGCGCAATGTCAAGGGTGTTTCACACTTGACACTTTCTCTGTCACATGATTGTCTGAAACACAATAAAAAGATAGAACTTGCAAAAATGACCGAAAACCTTTAAAATTTGGTGATATGATTACTGATGATGTGGCTAGGCTTGGAGTGAAGCCTCAACTAGTATATCCAACTTCCTTTTCTCTTTTTTCATGGTCAAAGCCTCAATTTTTGCATTGGATCTTTTAAGCTTTGCCATTGCAATTTTGTCTTTTTGGGCATAGTGCTTGAACTTCTTTATAAACATATCATTAACTCTGTTTTCCCTCTTAAAAATATTTTCTAAGTGCTAGGTAGCCCTGTCAAGCCATGGCTCCCGATTTTCAATGATTACCATTGATATTTGTTCATTCAGAGTGAGTGGATTAGCAAGCTCAACCTCTTTTTTCCTTTCTAGTGCTAGAGCTCTTTTCAGCCCTCCAGTTCTAGGTCTGCCTCTTGGTGCTTGTTCTTTAAGAAAACCATGCTTTTTAAGTGTCTCTTCTACCAAAAACTTGGATTTTTCTGCCTCCCTTTGATGTGTGATGCATTTCACCTCATCAATGAAGTGATTTGTCTTCAACTGCTAGTTCTCCTACTCAAGGAAGTTTATGAAAAATTTGGACCTGTCAAGGTTAGTTTGGAGCTCTTTAATCTTGGCATCCTTTTCCTTGATGACTATACTAGTGATCCCATAATCATCATGCTCATCTAGGTCAAAAAGGTCAAAATCTTGTTTTGTCTCATGGAGGTCATCCTCATCATGAATGGCTGCCTCATGTATATCCTCCTCTACCATATTTTATTTCTCCTTCTATACCTTCTTTTTGCACAATCTATGGAGAAAACACCTGCCTATGACCCCTCTGGATTGTTTTTTCCAATGGCTCCATCTCAGCCACATTAGCCTGCTTAGGCTCATTGATCTCAACTCTTCTAGGTGACCCAGTCTCAATGTGGGATGGAGATGATGGTGTGAAATAGATGAAAGAGACTAATTTGATGATGATGCATGAACTATGGGCTGAGATGGAGGAATGGATGTGGAAGGATGAGATGATAAAGGTACATGTTGGGTATGATGAATAGGTGGGGTAGTGAATATGTCATTATCTATGAATGAACTCCATGGAATGTTCAATTGTTTGAGGTGATGGAGGACTATGATTTTGATGAGTGAATGATGGAAAAGACTATTCATTTGGTGTTCACACTCTCTCTTCTGGACAATAAGTGCCATCTTATCAATGGTATGGAAGAGGTAGTAGGGTATGTTGAGCATCTTGACCCTTGTCAAGTGCATAAGTAGCCGTATATGATAGGTATACAGTCTAGAGAATCTACCTTCACATGAAAATTATTTCATGATGATCTTCATCATGGGAGCATATCTCTCCAGGAGGTAAGAGAAAGGAAAAATCATTTTTATCTCATTATTGTACCTAGGTTTGATTAAAGGCTCATAGTAATGTTCCTCCAAGTATTTCTGTTTGAACCATTTATCCCCAACATTTGGGATCTAGGTGGTAGCTGAGATGATGGCAGTTGACACAATGAAAGTGACACCAGCTAGAGTAACTTGGTTGTCATGGATATTAGATATTAAAAGTATGGTCAACATATCATGGTGTTTGACCTTATGAATTTTCTCATCGAACTAAAAACATCCAACATGTTTGAAACAAGTCACAACGCCAAGAGTTCCCTGGTATTTGTTGGCTCTAATATGAGTATTATTACCCCTTTTTGTGGCCTCTTCTCCTATGTTTCTTCTCCCTCACTGTATGGTCTGTTTTCTTCTTCTGCCATGATTACTTAGTGTCAAAATGCTAGGGAGGTGTGATGATGGTGGAATGTGGTTTTTAGGAATAGGGAATGGGATAGGGTAATTGAGGGAAATGGGGGTAGGGATTTATGAGTTAAGGGATGTGATAATGAGTAGGGATGTAGAGGGGTTTGGAATAGGAAATTAATTACAAGTGTAGGAAATTTAGAGCGTAGGAAAATAATGTACTTAGGACTTATGGTTTTAAGGAAATGAAATCTTAGGGAAAGGGGATGTTAATGTAGGGATTTGGGAAAGGGTATATTTCAATGTGGGAAGGGTATGAAAGTGCTTAAGCAGTGAAATTGAATTGTAATTGGGTATTTGAGGAATACTAGGGTTTTAAATTTGAAGAAAGACACCAAATTTATTTTAAAAAACTTCACACAACACAAAATGACTTGATGGAGAAGAGGAATGGAGAAATCATAGCTTAATTTCTTTTTTGAAGCATAAGGAACCACTACTGAAATATTGAGGATGATTTTGTGAAGTTTGGAGGATTTTCTGGCAATTGCTGAGGAAAAAGGACAAGCATGCAATGCCAAAAGTAGGTGCACCCTCTCTTTAGAAGGAGCGAAGCGCACAATGCAACCGAAAAACACATAAATCAGGCACGTAGCACATAAATCAGGCACACAATGCCACACACAGGTTTTCCCTCCCTTTGGCAGGTGCACAATGACTCCCTTGTTTTGCCAATTTCGCCTAGAAAACTTGAAAACCGTTCTTTGCTTGAGGTTGCTCGATGGTAGAGGAGACAAATGAAGTCTCTTTTGATGTCATGAAGGCTCTAATACTTGAGTGAAATTTATCTTTTGATTTAAAACGCACTTTCTAATGTTTCACTTTCACCTTTGAAAACTTTGGAAAATATCCTTTACAATTTGACTTTTTTCTTTGCAGGTTGATGATGCTATAGTTTGGCACTCTTTACATTTCTTTGTTTGGTGTTTAGTTTGGCATATGGAGTTGAATTGGAAGCTTGGGAATAGTAATTATTACATATAATAGAAATAAAATTACATAAAAAATAAAAATAAATTACATCTTTGTTTTTTGATAAAATTACATTGCATAATAAAAATCATAATTTGAAAGTAGAATTAGAACTTTGGAAATCTTCCTTGGAGATCATATTTCATTTTTGAAAATCCTCTCCAGATGATAAAGGAATATTATTTCAATCACTCTCATACCTTTGCTGACCTTATGCAAATGAAATGGTGTTTTATTTGGACCGTGGAAAATGAAACCTAGTGACCTAATGGGACTTTGAATGACCAGAATCCATGGTGACTTTGACTGACATAATGATATAATGAAATGAGCTTTCAATAATGATTTATGTTCAGCAAGACATAAATTTGGGCCAGCAAATATGAATTTTTTGAGGGAGAGTGAAGTTTTATGACTAGGGCTACCATCAGTGAGTGAAATGTTTGCATGACCTAATGGAATGATTAAGAATTCCTGAGTGGGACTCCTAAATTATATGAAAAGAGTATTTTTGATCACGGATGGCAGCATGCAAATACTGACACTAAAATTTGCCTTATTGGGGATGATAACTCTGAAAGAGGTGCCAAGAACCACATAAATCTAGATTTTGTAGATCAGTGCCTCTTCCAATGGGCCAATACGGTCAAAACTCAAACTAAAAAGCTTGACTGAAAACTAATATCTTGAAAAAATAGACTAACTCAATGCAAAATCATATGACTGAAAAATGACTCAATAGTGACTTACTTGACTGAAAACTGAACTTTTGAAAATGGAAGAAAATCAGTGAAGCTCCATGGCCTTCACTTCAGGCTCTGAACTCTAGATATTCTCTACTTCACACTTGCAAAAAATGTAATTGATATTTACAATGAAAATGGAAATTTGATCAAGAAGTTTGTTTCAGAAAAGATAGTGTTTCAGGAGCCTACCATTAACTGGTCCTCCTAAACACTCCTGTCCATTCATCTCTTCAAGCACATAAGTATTATGTCCCTGACACGCTGAAATATGATATGGCCCTTTCCATAAATTCTCAAATTTACCATGCTTACCCTTCTCTTAATTTCTGGCATCCCAACGGAGTACCACATCTCTTATCTTGAAGTTTTCTTCTTTAGTTTTGTGATCATAGATTTTCTTTATCCTGTCATGAAGTTTTGAAGTTTTCTAAAATACTTCATCCCTTGTTTGATGAAGGTGTATCATTTGATTAATACGACGTTGTATGCCATTTTCCTTAGTCCCTGATTCTTGCAGTAATTTCATTACTGAGACTGCTAATGATGAAGGAAACATAGTATCGACACCATATACAACTTGAAAATAAGGCATACTAATAGAATTTTTATTACTCACCTGATCTTCCCACAATGCATTAATCAAATTCTTATGCCCGTTCTTTTTATTCACCTCTAACATCTTCTTAATCATACTGATCAAGGTTTTATTAGAGGAATTAACCAATCCATTACCTTGCGGTAGCATGCTGTGGAGTGTCCCAACTTAATGTTATATCTATCATAGAACTCAGTCATCTTCTTAGAATTGAATGTTGTCACGTTATCTGTGATAATCTTAGTAGGACAAACAAAACGAGATAAAATATTAGTTTCTAAAAATTGAATGATGACAAATTTTGTTGCTTTCCTGGTAGAGATTGCTTCGATCCACTTTTTAAAGTAGTCTGTGGCTGTCAACACCCACTTATGATGTGTAAATGATGCTGGGTGAATCTCACCTATGAAATCTGGGCCCCACTACTGAAATGGTGCGTGGACTGAAATAGGTTGAAGAGGTAACAGGAGAAGCTTTCTCTTACCCTGAAAAAATTAGCATTCATGGTAGCTCATTACTGCTTTGTAAACATCTGCAAAAAGTGTCAGCCAATAATATCCTACTCTCAATATTTTATTGGCCATGGTCTTCCAATATAGATGGCCCCCACAATCTCCTTTGTGGAAGTCATTCATCACTTCCTTAGATTCTTCTTCAACCAAACTGTTCAACAACACACCTCCGAGATCCTTCCAGTAAAGTGCATTATCTAGTATGCAATACTTTGAAGCTTTGAGTTTCAAAGATCTGCCTTGACTCTTAGTCATGCCTACATGAGGTTTTAGGTGTTACAAAACATAGGCAATATCAGAATATAATGGAGATGACAAAAATATATCGGATACCTGAATTAGATTCACTTCCTCTTCATTTTCAGACAAATCTGAAATCAAGTTGATGTCAAGAGCATGAAGATTTTACTCAGCCATGAGCTTGGCTATGACCTAACCTTTGATCAGCTTGGTGGGCTTGATCTCAAGGTCATACTCCAGTAAATATTCTATCCATATTCCTCTCATACCTTCTGCGTATGTCTGCATGAGAAATTCTTTCACAGCTGCATTAGGTACATAGGAAAGAGTGTGTGAATGTAATATGTAAACTCTAAAATATTTTAGCGCTTTAACCAAAGCCAAAGCCTATTTCTCTATGATGTTGTAGCGAAGGGCTGCATCTTTGATATTGCAATTGAAAAATGCAATTGGTAGCTCTGTTTTATTCCTTTTCTGAATCAAGACTGCTGCCATAGCGTGCTAAGAATAAAATGAGAATATTATGAAATCACTAGTATAATTAGGACTTATCAAAACCGGGGCAGTAGTCAAGGCAAACTTAACTGAATGGAAATATTTATGGGCATATTCAAACCACTTCACATCACTATCTTTCTTCAACATATTTGTCAATTCTCTAAGATGCTCTGCTAAATTAGGAATGAATCTACGTAAGAAATTCATCTTATCGTTGAATGCTTGTACTTCCTTTTTTCTGCGAGGGAAATCAATCTGTTGAATTGCTTGAACACGGGAAGGGTCAATCCTGATCCCATCCTTGGAGATGATGTGATAAAGGAGTTTGCCCTCCTCCATGGAAAAAAATATTTTCTTTGGGTTGAGAGATACTTCGAACTTCCTACATCTTTCGAAAACAATTCTCAAATGGTGCAAATTTCCTTCATCAGAATGTGAAAACACTATCAAGTCATCTAAGTAAACAACCAAGAAAACATTTTTTCATTGGTGAATTCTATGTCCATGGCCCATTGGAATGTGGTCCCTACATTTTTCAAACCAAATGGAATTTTGGCATATTTGAAGGTGTCCCAAGGTGTAGTAAATGTTGTCTTATTCTGATCATCTTCATGCACTAGAATTTGGTTGTAGCCTGAATAACCATCCAAGAGTGACATCCGGGAAGAACTGAAAACTCTTTGAAGTATATGGTCCATCTTCGAAAGTGGATAGTTGTCCTTGAGGGCCACTTTGTTTAAGTTTATGAAATATATGCAGAGCCAAATTTCTCCAGTCTTCTTTCTTATTGGGACCAAATTTGAAATCCAATCAGAGAATTTGATTAGGACAATGATACTGGACTTGAAAATTCTATTTACCTATTTTTCAATTGATGGCAGCAATCTAGGATTTATCCTCCTCAACTTTTGACGAAAGGGATTTTGATTGGATTTGATTGGAATAGTGTGCTGAATGATGTTCTTTTCATACACCTTTAAATCTGCATATTCCCATGCAAAAACATCATAAAATTCAGAAAGTAATTTAACATATTCAACCATTACCTCGAAAGATAAGGACTTGGATAGTTTCACCATCTTTGGTTTATCGGTTGTCCCAATGTTTACATCTTCAACACCATTTTCCGTAGGCATCACTGTAGGCTTCCTTGCTATGTCATCTTGGTCATCCAATTCTTCCAAAGGTATGAGACCTTTTGGAATATTGTTATCTTTCAGCTGTAGTATATCCATCTGAGTTGCTTCCATATCTTGGTCATCTCTATCAGAAATCTGATATATAGAACAATTTTCAAATTCTTATTCACCTTGGAGAAAGTTGTTTATCTACTTATCATCCCAGAAAAATTGCCAATCTCGCAAGTTATCAGGAACAACGGGTCGGTGCTTCACATGAATCTCAAATTTTCTGTTTGAAAAGACGAGGATTTGAAATTGCTTGCAACTTTAGCCAATGAATCTGCCATGAGATTTTGGTTCCTTGGCACCATTGTAAGGATACAATCCTGAAACATTTTCAAAATATCAAGTACAACATTCTTATATTGTCTCACTCGAGGATGGTTAGCTTGATATTCACCTTTAACTTGCTTGATCACAAGTTCTAAATCACCATACATCACAATCCTTCTTGCACCCAATTTCTTCAAGATATTTAAACCAGTAATCAGTGCTTCATGCTCGACTTCATTGTTAGTGCAATCAAAAGATAATTTATAAGAGCACAACCTTACATTTGTAGGGACCTTATTCTACTGATGAAAAGGGTTGCAGACCCAGATTCCAATGCCTGTCCCATCTTTCCCCAAGGCACCATCAAAGTCCATGGACCATAGACCATTCTCATCCTTCTCATCCTCTAAATGATGAAACTCTGATTTTTGTTTTGGCTCAATTTTCTGAACTGTCTCTTCCTGATTTTCTGGACTTTCTTCCACTTTATCCAATGGTTGTTTTGGATATTTCACTACTTCCTCTAATTGCTGTTATGATAAGCTTGGCGGATTCATCTTTTCTTTTGCTATAACTTCTCTAATACAATTATGGATCTCTGGAACATCTTATACATCTACTAATTGGCTATCTACATCATTTAAGCCACTATCATTAAACAAAATGAATGACTCTAAATCTGTATGTACAACGTTTATAAGATGATTGTTGGGATTTTATTTTCTTGTTATCATATATTTCATCTTATTTTCATGGTACAATTTTCTCAATTTCCCGAAAATAAGGATAGTTGCATAAGAAAAGTCTAATTTCAATGTGCCTCGTAATTCACCCCCCCTAGGATATTGACAGTAGCATGCCAAATAATGGCAGTAAGTCAGCTACCACCACATCCATTAGAACATTATTTTCCAGAATATGCTCTAGGGAGACTACCAAATCTTTAATTAGACCAATACAAAGGACTGTACCTGAATTGAAGGAGTATAAATCATGGTAGGGACGAGTGATGTCAAGGCCCAACTTCTCCATTATGGATATTGGCATTAGATTGTGGGAGGTTGCGGAGTCTAACATGGAATTATGTAAAATGCATTGGTGGATTCTTAGAATCAAGTAAAAAGGAGTAACCTTGCTATCTTCTAATTGGCCTTCAATAGAAGGAACAAAAATGAGTTCAGGCTGATAATCTTCGACATTTACCATGTTGGAAAAAGGATCTACTTTAAGCATCTTGGCAACATGGGACTTATACTGATTGTTCTTAACAAGCTCGATTAAGGGGATAGACACTTTTAAATTTGAAATTTCTGTATCTAAATTGAAGAGAGTAGTTTTGTCTACCTCTTTAATGATGAAGTCTTGCTATCCATCATGGTCCTTTGATGGAACTTATTTCTTATGATTTTCCTTTTCCTTATTTTCTGAACTTGTGGTTAGCTTATTTACCTTGTTCTAATTTGTGATCATAGGTTATTTTCCCTTACTCTGATTTTTCGGAGGATTCTACCTTGTTTGAGTGTATTTTTGCTGAGATTCTCTCTTTTGAATGGGATTAACTGGTACATATTTTCTCCTTAATGACATCTACCTATTTTTTGAACTAAGTGCATTCAATTACCCCACTGGTAATCATCTGATTCACTCTATAATTCATGATCATTAGCAAGGATAAAATCTTCATCTTTAGGTTGATATTTCTTTTTAAAATACTCCTCATATTCGGTAAAAAACATAGGTAGATCCTCAGCTTTAAAAAGAAGGTTTTCCTCAACAATTGTGTCTTCATCTTCTTCTTCTCCTTGAGCATAGTTCTACTGCAAGGGTGTCCTTATTTTTTGTTTCTGTTGTGGTGGTTTTTCAGGAGGTCGCTGTTCTATATGCTTAATCCTTAACTGAGCCTGTTGCTGACCTCTATAGTTAGGATTTCTGACCTCACGTTGTCTTTCCGTGATGGACATCTTGTCAACCATTCGTTCAATATTTATTATCAAAGTATCCATCTTAGCATCAGAAGTTGAAGTGGATGGTTCATATTTAATGATAACTCTCCTCTCATTCCTAGATCTAGCTCTCTTCATCAACAGATTTGCTTCAATGCTGATTGCATTCTTTTGCATATTTTCCAGTGTAGTTGTATTTATTTCTCTTAATTGGTAAGCCATGTCAGCATCAAATGCATTTGGATAACGTATGAGAGCTAATCCTGGAGGAGGCTTGATCTCAACGGGAATTGCATTGTAAATCCTATTAAAGTGAGTATTGAAATCTTGGAATGATTCATTGAGATTTATTTTAATGTTCTCATACTCAACAAGAAAATGTAAGTGATTTTTCTTTACCTCCCACCAGACTATAAAAAAATCAGTGAGATGATCTGGTGTGGCAATGGAATTAATAATGAGAGACCTAAACCAAAATTTGATATCTCCAGAGAAACTCTGGGCTATAATCCTGATTTTTGCATTGTCAGCATTGACTTCCTCCAAATCTATAAGTTAGTGACCTTAAAAACATGTCATCTTGCAGATATGGTGGATTTTTCATCAAACAAGGGGAGTATTTGGCCATAACTCTGAGGTAAGCCATTCAATTGGGCTGGTAATATGAGTGGGGAAAATCTTGCCATGATTCTTGCTGAATGGAGTACTGGATTAACAACAGGAGGGATTGGATGAATAGGTAAGGGAACATAGGTTGTAGGTACTGAAGTAGTAGGTATGAATGATGAGGTCGAAGGTGCAGATGAATAAACAAAAATTGACTGAGTTTGAGTTTGAGTTGAGACACAAAATTTCTCTTGATGGTAGAATTGGATCCAATATTTGATGTCAAGGTCAGATTCAGGCTTAATCTCTTCGAAAAACCAATATTTTAGAGGAATAAGGTCTAATTCAGAAAATGACTTGACCTCATATAATATTAAAGGATCGAATACTATGTCAGATAAAGAGGTTAGAGACTTCGATTTAAACAATGATAATTCAAATTTCAGTTCATACGGTATATCTTCAAGAGAAATTATCTTAGTAGGTAGAGAAACTGAACTTAACAATGGAACTGGTCCTGACTGAATGTCTATCATTTGATATCTATGCCTTCGAAATATCTTCTCTGGATCAACTACCAGATTAGTCGGATCAGGATCGGGATTTTCTCTGGTATATATTCTGGAAGCCAACTCTACAATCTTATCACTGCAATTATCGAATTAGCCTTTCTGAAACTTAACCCTATCATCCAAAGGATCAAATTCCAAAATTTGTTATCGTACACCCAGGGAAAATAAATCTTTCGTTCCCCAGAAACAACGCCAGTATGTTATCACTCTGCCAAATTTCTAAGGCTGAAGAAGAAATCCCAATAGAGGTAACAAACCAATCTTTTGGCTTGGTATCTAGCCCTACCAAACTGGAAAGGGCTCTCTCCACAAGGTCAAAACCAAGAGAGTTGGATAATTTAGGTTTTTAGGCTAGGTATGAAATGCAGAAGGGTTTTTTTTGTTTTTATTGGGTTTGTTGGATGAGGATAAGGTCAAAGAGGCTAGTTCAGGGAAAATAAGATGGGAATTGCAGTCCATTCAATCGGGCAAGGTAGGTAGAAATCTTAGCACTTTATGGTGATTTTATGAGATGGTTTCAGACTGATGAGGAGATAGGAAGAGAATAATAGATGTATTCTTCCTAAACTGAAGAAAATGGACAAATTATGAAGACTTTCCCAAAACAGAGCATGAAAGAACATGTATTTTGCCTGTCAACTTGAAAATCAATATAATAGAAATGAAATGGTTTATGAGCTTAAAAAACATTCATAAAAATAAAACAGGAGAAAAAAAATGCCAAACATTCATACCACAGGTATTCCAAAGAAATAGGTGCAACTCTTCATTAATTTCTGGCCAAACTGGTTACACTATAGTCCTTGATTAACACAACAACATCCAAATAATTCCAACCCTTGCTAAGAGTGAATAAAGGGAAGATATAGAAATAAAAAAAACATTCTCTCATCCTCAGGGGTCGAATCCCTGAGTTGAGGAAGATATCCACAAAAATATGAACTGATAGCTGGAGTATAGGGAGCTCTAAGTGACTCCTCCCTAATTGCATTGAAACTGATTCATTTGACTTGATGATAACTTTTACATCATGAATCTACCACTAGGTAACTTATCCACATCATAATTAAATATACCATCCTCAATTACATAGGTAATATCATCATTTTCAAAAATAAAAGTTAAATTTGCAGTGAGAATTCAAAAATATCATCAATTGGTCAAGTGTGCCATTTTTGTGCGAGGCACACCCTCTCTTTTTGATGAGCACCCTCCATGTTGCAGATTGCTTTTGACTAAGTTTTAGGTATCCAAATTGGGCTCGACATGGCTTGTTGGAAATCCCTTCAAGTATACTTTCTATATATGCCTTCAATTTACAAAATGGAGCTCATTTTCCATGTCAAAAATTAATCCTCCCAAGACTGATCAATGCGCAACTCTAGGGCCAAAAATGAGGCAGAACCATGATTTTTTGCTTGTTTTTTGACATTTTGACTTGATAGTTTTGAAAATAAAGGTTGCAAAAGTAGTTTAATTAGATGTATTTACCAATTTTCATCCAATGGTGGTGGCCTTTTGGTGAAAAAGTGGCTCAAAAAAGAGTGCAATGCCAAGGGTGATGCGCGCTTGACACTTTCTCTGTCACATGACTGTCCAGAAACAAAATAAAAAGATAAAACTTGCAAAAATGACCCAAAACCTTTCAAAATTGGTGAAATGATTTCTGATTATGTAGTTAGGCTTGGAATGAAGCCTCAACTAGTATATCCAACTTCCTTTTCTCTTTTTTCATGGTCAAAGCCTCAATTTTTGCATTGGCTCTTTTGAGCTTGGCCATTGTAATTTTGTTTTTTTGGGCATAATGATTGACCTTATTTCTCAACATATCATTATCTCTGTTTTCCTTCTTCAAAGGATTTTCTAAGTGTTGGTTAGCCCTGTCAAGCCATGGCTCCCGGTTTTCATTGATTGCCATTGCAAGTTGTTCATTCAGAGTGAGCTGATTAGCAAGCTCAACCTCTTTTTGCCTTTCTAGTGCTAGAACTCTTTTAAAACCTCTAGTTATAGGTCTGCCTCTTGGTGATTTTTCTTCTTGTTCTTCAATAAAACCATGCTTTTCAAGTGTCTCTTTTAACAAAACCTTGGCTTTTTCTACCTCCCTTTGATTTGTGATGTATTTCACCTCATCAATGAAGTGCTTTGTCTTCAACTAATGGTTCTCTTGCTCATGGAAGTTTATGAAAAATTTGGACCTGTCAAGATTAGTTTGGAGCTCTCTAATCCTGGCATCCTTTCCCTTGATGACTATACTAGTGATCTCATCATCATCATGCTCATCTAGGTCAACAAGGTAAAAATCATGTTTTGTCTCATGGAGGTCATCCTCATCATGAATGGTTGCCTCATGTACATCCTCCTCTACCATATTTTCTTTCTCCTTCTGTACCTGCTATGTTGGTCAAGAAGGCAGGGCCCATTCCACAATCTATGGATCAAACACCTACCTATGATCCCTCTGGTATTTTTTGGCCAATGGATCTATCTTAGCCACATTAGCCTTCTTAGGCTCATTGATTTCAGCTTTGCTAGGTGACGCAGTCTCAATGTGGAATGGAGATGATGGTGGTCAAATAGATGAAAGAGACTGATCTGATGATGATGCATGAATTGTGGGCTGAGATGGAGGAATGAATGTGGAAGGATGAGATGATAAAGGTACATGTTGGGCATGTTGAATAGGTGGATCAGTGAATATGTCATTAGATATGAATGAACTCCATGGAATGTTCAATTGTTTGAGGTGATGGAGGACTATGATTTTTATGAGGGAATGATGGAAAAGACTGTTCATTTGGTGTTTTTACTCTCTCTTTTGGACAATAAGTGCCATCTTATCAATGCTCCAGAAGAGGTAGTAGGGTATGTTGAGAATCTTGACCCTTGTGAAGTGCATAAGTAGCTGGATATGATAGGTATACAGTCTATAGAATGTACCTTCACATGAAAATTATTTCATGATGATCTTCATCATGGGAGCATATCTCTCCAGGAGGTAAGAGAAAGGAAAAATCCTCTTTCTATCATTCTTGTACCTAGGTTTGATGAAAGGCTCATAGTAATGTTCCTCCAAGTCTTTCTGTTTGAACCATTTCTCCCCAAAATTTGGGATCCCGGTGGCAGCTGAGATGATGGAAGTTGACACAGTGAAAGTGACACCAACTAGAGTAACTTAGTTTTCATGGAGATTAGAAATGAAAAGTATGGTCAACATAGCATGGTGTTGGACCTTTTGAATTTTCTCATAGAACTCAAAACATCCAACATGTTTGAAACATGTCACAACCATAGGATATGCCAAGAGTTCCCTAGTATTTTTTGGTTCTAATATGAGTATTCTTCCCCCTTTGTGTGGCCTCTTCTCCTCTTTTTCTTCTCCCTCACTGTATGGTATGTTTTCTTCTTCTGCCATGATGCCTTAGTGTCAAAACCCTAGGGAGGTGTGATGATGGTGGAATGTGGGTTTTAGGAATAGGGAATGGGATAGGGTAATTGAGGGAGATGGAGTTAGGGATTTATGAGTTAAGGGATATGACAAGGAGTAGGGATGTAGAGGGGTTTGGAATAGGAAATTAATTACAGGTGTAGGGAATTGTGAGCCTAGGAAAATAATGTACCTAGGGCTTAAGGTCTTAAGGAAATGAAAGCTTAGGGAAAGGGGATGTTAATATATGGATTTTTGAAAGGGTATATTTCAATGTGGGAAGGGTATGAAAGTGCTTAGGTAGTGAAAGTGAACTATAATTGGGTATTTGAGGAATACTAGGGTTTTAAATTTGAAGAAAGATACCAAATTTCTTTTAAAAAAATTCACACAACACAAAATGACTTGATGGAGAAGAGGAATGGAGTAATCATAACTTAATTTCTTGTTTGAGGCGTAAGGAACCACTTCTGAAAGATTGAGGGCGATTTTGTGAAGTTTGGAGGATTTTCTAGCAATTGCTGAGGAAAACGGGTAAGCGTCCAAAACCACAAGAAGGCACGCCCTCTCTTTGGTAGTTGCGCAGTGAAAAATACAACTGTACAACGCATAAATCATGTGCATAAAACATAAATTATGTTCTCAATGCCACACATAGGTGTGCCCTCCCTTTGGCAGATGTGCAGTGCCTCCCTTGTTTTGCTAATTTCGCCTAGAAAACTTGAAAACCGTGCTTTGCTTGAGGTTTCTTGATGGTAGAGGAGACAAATGAAGTCTCTTTTGATGTCATGAAGGCTCTAATACTTGAGTGAAATTGATCTTTTGATTTAAAACCCACTTTCTAATGTTTCACTTTCAGCTTTGAAAACTTTGGAAAATATCCTTTACACTTTGACTTTTTTCTTTGCAGGTTGATGATGTTAGAGTTTGGCACTCTTTAAATTGCTTTGTTTGGTGTTAAATTTGGCATATGAAGTTGAATTGGAAGCTTGGGAATAGTACTTATTACATATGATAGACATAAAATTACATAAAAAATAAAAATAAATTACATCTGTGTTTTTTGAATAAAATTACATTGCAGAATAAAAATCATAACTTGAAAGCAGAATCAAAACTTTAGAAATATTCCTTGGAGATAATATTTCATGTTGGAAAATCCTCTCTAGATGATAAAGGAATATTATTTCAATCACTCTCATACTTTTGCTGACCTTATGCAAATGAAATGGTGTTTTATTTGGACCTTGGAAAATGAAACCTACTGACCTAATGGGACTTTGAATGACTAGACTCCATGGTGACTTTGACTAACATAATGATATAATGAAATGAACTTTCAAGACTGATTTATGCTCAGCAAGACATGAAGGTAGGCCATCAAATATGAATTTTTTGAGGGAGAGTGAAGTTTTATGACTAGGGATACCATAAGTGATTGATTTTTTTGCATGACCTAATGGAATGATTAAAAATTTCTGAGTGGGACTCCTAAAATGATATGAAAAGAGTATTTTTTATCACTGATGGTAGTATGAAAATACTGACACTAAAATATATTACACTAGCGCTAATCAGAGTGGGTATGACTATAAAACCCGTGCTGATCCTCTTTTGGCAGTATTTTTAAAATGGAAGCGAAGCTTCGACTCCTAGAGGCTTCGAGAACAGATGAACTGGTGTTTTTTTTTACTAGTAAGCTAGGCCTCTCTCTTTTGGGTTCTTGTTACTATAGTTATGGGATTTTATGCTTAAGATGAAGGGATTATCCCTTCATTTGTGGTTCCTCAACTCCTTTTTTCCTATAAATCCATCCTCCTTAATATGAAAAGGGTTAGAAGCAACAGAGAGAGTCATATTGCCTACACTAATTTGGAGAAGGTTGCTTTGAGGTGTCTTGTCTTGGAATTGGATCAATCAAAAGGGAGGTCTTCAATATCAATGGTTGGTTGTAACTTCTCCTTTTAATATATTTATATATAACTACACATTCAATTTACATAAACGTGTATGATTAATTCAATTTATTCTAATGATCCTTGATCTGTTGGATAGATTACTTTTGATATATGATTGTTGTACCTTTATGTTTGTCATTTTGTTTTGGTCATTTTTCAAGTATTCAAACACTAGTAGTAGCAAGAATCGAGCCCAGAAGAGCGAAATACCAAAGGTTTCAACAAGGAGCAACATCATAGCATCAGGTCGAGTTAGGCCATATCCCTCTTCCTGAGTTTAAATTGTAATCTAGGAAAGGGTCTTGTAGATTTTCATGTTTGTTGCTAGACCTATTCTCTTAGGATAGAGGGACCATCTCTGTCCACAGAGAGGATTTACCTTGACAAAAAACTCTGAAGTAACCTTTTTCTGTGCAAATTTTAAGGAGCCCCCATATTCTCCTTCACATCCCACACAAGTCTATAAGCTTCCCTAGTTCTTTTTCTCCCTTTTATGGATTTTTCTTCTTGAGTAGATGTCTCCCCTCTCTGCTCCTCTATTTGTGGTTGCTCCAAAAATTCCAGAGGCTCTTCCTTTGGAGATTAAAGCTCCTCTTTTGGTGGGATCTTAATCTCCCTCTCAAGAGAGAACCACATCACTTTAACCTCATCAAAATTTACATCCCTTCACACAAATTTCATTATGAGGGAAGGTAAGTACTCACAGTAATTATGTTGAGTTTCGGTGTAACCCAAAAAAACTACCAACTCTTCTGTCAGCTCAATATTCTTCCTTGAATATTTGAAGACATGAAAATAAACAAAGGATCCAAAATTCCTGAAGTGAGACACCCAAATTTCTCCTTGATAAATCCTCCCTCAGTGTAATCATATCAAGAATATGACGAGGACTTTGGTTATGCAAGTAGACTGTTGTGTTACATGCCTCTACCCGAAAATGTAGTGGTAGGCCTTTCTCATGTATCATAACTCTCACAACTCCAGCAATGCTACGATTATTTCTCTCAGGTACCCCATTCAGATGTGGGTTGTGGGGTGTTGTCATCTCTCTTCGAATGCCTTATTTCACACATAACTTCTTGAAGTCATTCAAAACATACTCATCTACATTATCACTCATGAGAGTCTTCACCTTCTTTCCAGTCTCTTTCTCAACTAGTTCCTTTAATTCTATAAACTTTGAGAATGTATCCTCCTTCTTTCGCATGAAGAAGATCCAACACTTCCTTTAAAAATCATAAATAAAAATGACAAAATATTTGTCTCTAGTAGTAGAAGCTGTCGAGAAAGGTCCACAAAAATCAGAGTGGACTCTTTCCAAGACTGCATGTGCTTTTCTATCTCTCTGATGGAATGTGGATTTTACATACTTCCCCAAGGTACAACCTTTGTAGACATCATGTTGCTTAAGTGCTCCTTTCAGGAGGCCAATTGTCAGGTCCCTATAATACTAGTGTACCCCCCTTATTTTTATTATTAGTGTAGACCACTTATTGTTAATGTTGTGCCCATGTAGCTCCCATATTATTATTGTTGTGCCCCATATAAGGCTAATATTATTATTTTTGTTCCCTTACATTATTATTGTTATGTAGGCTCATATTGTGACCTCTTAGACTCGTATATATAGAAAGGAGGTATTTTCATTTGTATCATCCAATAAATTTTCATTTATGTAATTTAAAGGAGGTTTCCCCCTCGAAGATGTTATTTCTCAATTCGTTGATATATCTTTTCTCTATTTTGTGAGCTTGTTGCATAAGATTTGGTATCAGAGGTTTGGATTCTATGGTTTCGCAGCTTCAAACAAGACATCGTGGCATTTTCTCTATAAAAAATTTTCTACGGGGATTCAGACGATGAAATTTTAACCACTTGGATCTGAGATATTGGTGAAAATTTTGTATGAATTTTAGATCTTGATTCGCTATATTTTTGAAGATACATTCCGAGTAAGTTAGGGTTTTTGCAAGCTCTATAATTCCATCTCAAACAAGTGACCTAGGAGAAATCGTCATAAATTTCGTTTCAGGCATCAGATTTGAATTCTGTAAAAATTATCTGAAATCAAACAAAATTTCTTTTTTCTTGTAGAAATTTCAGGGCCCATTGTTGAAACAATGACACATGGCATCCCGTACAACTTCTCTCTACTGAACCAGTCCATAATCAGGTCATCATGGGATATTTGGCCTAAATCTTTATTGAAGAATCCAATATTCGTCTTACTTGTGGAATTGGAAAGAAGATTTAGAGGGATACCACTTTACCGAATTTAATACGTTGGAGATATGAAATTACATAGTTACAACTATTTCAAGATTGAGCTCCTAAAAGGTGATTATTTTCTTTTAAATTTGCATAATTTTTATTTAAAAAATTAGTTTGAAGTGATTCCAAGGGTATATTGAAGCACAAACAGTATAGGGTTATAAAATTCCTCCCAAATAAAATAAATCCATACCCATTAAGCCCTCAGAAAGCTATACTATTACACATGAAGAGGAAGAATTGCAACATAATATATCAAAATTACAATACCAAGTGCAACAAATTTATCTCTCACAAATAACAACCAAGGATGAACTAAAAGGGGACATAGATGGATTGAAAGGGGACATGTATGGTTTAAAAGGAGACATGGAGGGTTTAAAATTAGACATGGAAGCTAATATGGATGGATTGAAAGCATACATGGAAGGTTTGACAAAGTTGCTTCAAGAAAGGCTCCCTAGTGGTAACAAGGTACTCCATGAAAATCAGGTTTAAGAAAAATAAATATGAAATATGATTTTAGAGAATCCAACATTAGGTTTAAGAACCACCACATTCCAAATATTGATATGATGAATTTTTATGGCAAGGATCTTGTAACATGGATACTATAGATGGAGCAATATTTTGATCTCCATGATGTGAAATACACACAAAAGGTAAGCATTGCAACTTTATATTTAGAACCAAATTAGTTTTTATGATATCGATGGATTTGTTCTCATAAACCACTTGTCACTTGGCCAATGTTTATGGAGGAAATGATTTCACATTATGAGGATACAACTATCAACACCTTCTTTATCCAATTGATAAATCTCAAACAAAAGGGTCCAATGACAGAGCACATTAAGGACTTCCAAAAATTGAATATCAAGGTAATATATATTTCAAAGTAACATATTTTTGATGTCTTCATAGGGAATTTAAAGGATAAAATCCAACATGAGATTCGCCTTTTGGAACCTAATTCATTAGAGAAGGAATTTAGGGTGGCAAGAAAAGTTGAAAGAAAAATCATGGCAACAAGGAATTCTACCACTCACAACTATAAATATGTAAGTGTTGCTTCTCCTAGCCTTCCACAACCTACAAGGTTGACACCACAACAATTGGAGGAAAAAGGAACAAAAGGGCTTTGTTATAGTTGTGATAACAAATGCACTAAAGGCCATAAGTGCGCTGAGAAGAAATTATTTTACATAGATTGTGAAGAGGAGGAACAAAAGGAACAAGAAACATCAAAAGAGGATGATATGTACCTGGAACCAACCCCAGAGAAATAATAAATGAATCCAACCATATCTTGTAATGCATTGGCAGGAATTACCACTCCTAAAACTCTTAAGATAAAAGGATATATCAAGAAGAAAAAGGTAATAGTTCTGTTTGATTCAGGTAGTACCCATAATTTTATACATTGTAAGATAGCCAAGTAATTGAATTGCGTCCTATATCGAGCACCAAAGTGTCAAGTGATGGTTGCAAATGGAGGAACTATAAATTACTCTATAAATTTTCATAATATCAAGCTAACCATGGGGGAATATGTATTTAATAGTCCAATGCTTTCCATTCCAATGGGTGGTGCTGATGTTGTCCTAGGAGTACAATGGTTACAATCTTTGGGGATGCTAGCTTTTAATTTTCAAGAACTTTTCTTGTTTTTTTTTGGGGGGAGGAAAGGAAGTTTAATTAAGGGGTATAACAGGGAAACTGAGAAAGATAATCAACACTAATGTCATGACAAAGCTTCTTAAGAAAGAAAAACAAGGCATAATTGCACAATTATGCTCACCAGAGGTTCAAACATCAAAAAAATATATTTCTCCAGATCTCCAAAAAGTCTTGGACAATCATTCCAAGGTATTTGAGACTCCCAAAGGCCTCCCACCTATTAGTGATCATGATCATGCTATTCATTTGATTCTAGGAGGTGTTCCTCCAACATCAGGCCTTACAAATATCCTTATGCCCAAAAGAGTGAGATTGAACCTATGGTTGCAGTAGTATTGGTGCACAAGAAATATGGATCATGGTGTATGTTTCCGATATATAGGGAGCTCAAAAAGATAACTATTAAAGATAAATTTCCCATCCCTAACATTGATGAATTGTTGGATGAATTACATGGAGAAATTTACTTCAGCAAATTGGATCTTTGTTCAGGATATCATCAAATTAGAATTAAGACTGAAGACATTCCGAAAACAACATTCATAAATCATGAGGGCCAATATGAATTTTTGGCCATGCCTTTTGGAATTACTAATGTATCTTCCACATTTAAAGGTTTGATGAATTCCATTTTCAAACCCTTCCTTAGTAAATTTGTGTTAGTAGATTTTTATGATATACTAATCTACAACAAGTCTTGGAAGGATCATGTTCAACATGTTGACAAGGTGCTCAAACTATTGGAGGAGAAACCATTATATGCAAAAACCTCTAGATGTTTCTTTGGAGTACAGGAGGTGGAATATCTAGGTCATATTGTGTCTCAGGGTGGTGTTAAGGTAGACCCTAAAAAAATTAAATCCATTAAGGAATGGAAAGTACCCACAACCATAAAACATCTTTGAGTATTTCTCGGGTTGACAAGGTACTATCGAAAGTTTGTTAATAATTATGGGAGAATAGTGACACCTCTAACATCATTACAGAAGAAAGATGCATTTTATTGGAATCTAGAAGCAACTAAGGCCTTTGAACACCTTAAAGAGGCAATGTGCCAAGCACCAGTCTTAGCTACACCAAAATTCACAAAACCTTTATTGTGGAATGTGATGCCTTAGAAAATGAATTTGGTGCAGTTTTAAAACAAGAAGGAAGACCCATTGCTTTTGAAATTCATCCAATCAAGGGAAAGTATTTACAAAAAAAACATTTATGAGAAGCAAAAGTTGGCAATACTACATACACTAAATAAATGGCGACCTTACCTAATGGGAAGAAACTTCAAGGTAAAAATAGATCATGATAGTCTTAAATACTTTTTGGAACAAATGTTATCTTTAGAAGAGAAACAAAAATGGGTCAAAAAGATGTTTGGTTATGACTTTGAAATAATCTAAAAAAGAGGGAAGCAAAATGTTGTTGCAGATGCACTCTCAAGAAAGGATGAGGATGTCAAATCATTGCTTTGTTCCATTTCTATTATCCAAATTGATTGGATAACCGAAGAAAGGGATGAATGGAAGAATGATGAAGAGGTGTAGAAATTCATTCAAAATTTGCAACAAGATCCTGTTACATATGATACATTTAGCTGGAAAAATGATTCATTATGGTACAAAGATCACTTATATATTTGTAAGAACTCCGAAATCAAACAAAAGATTCTTTTGGAATTTCACACCTCTCCCTTAGGAGGGCACTCAGAATTTTTAAAAGCTTACCACAGGATCAAGAAGGAATTTTTTTGGGATGGCCTTAAATATGATATTCAAAATTTTGTGGCAGAATGTTTGGTTTTCCATCAAAATAAATTTGAGACAATTAAGACCACGGGTTTGTTACAACCTTTAGCCATTCCAAGTCAGGGTTGGGAGGAGGTATCAATGGATTTTATCACAAGTTTACCCAAGTTTGAAGGAAAAAGTGTCATCATGGTGGTAGTTGATAGAATTACCAAGTATGCACACTTTTGTGCATTATCTCATCCTTTTAAAGCCAATATAACTACTACCACATTTATGGAAACAAGTCAAAATATTCATGGAAACCCAAAGATTATAATAAGTGACAGAGATCCCATTTTCACTGGAAATTTTTGGACGAGACTATTTTCTTATCTTGGCACTCAATTAGCTCAGAGTTCATCTTATAATCCTCAATCTGATGGGAAAACTGAGATAGTGAACACATGTTTGGAAGGATATATTTGTTGCTTTGTATTTGATAAACAAACATAATGGGTCAAGTGGTTACCTCTAGCTGAATGGTGGTATAACACTTCCTTCCATACTACAACAAAATGACCCCATTTATGGCACTTTATGGATATCATCCACCATCCATCACATCATATTTAAGAGAAAATTCTAAGTTTCAAGCATTGGAAGATCATATCGAGCATCAACAACAAGTTCTCTAACTCTTAAAGGATAACCTCACTATGGCATAAAATCAAATGAAACAAAAGTTAGATCAACATCGCAGTGTAATAAAGTTTTGATGTAGGTGACTCGATATTTTTACGACTACAACCATATGAACAAATGTCCCTCAAGCAAGCTAAGAATGGGAATAAATTATCACCCAAGTACTACAGTCCTTACAAGGCGTTGCAAAATATTGGTACTATGGCATACAAATTGGAGCTACATGCATCTTCTCGAGTACACCATTTTTTCCATGTTTCATGCTTAAAGAAGGTTATTGGTAACAAGATTCCAGTTCAAACAATGTTGCCATAACTTGTCGAAGAAGGAAAAATCATATTTGAGCCTGAAGAAGTCATGGAAACAAGAAACCGACGACTAGAGAATCAATCAATTTTAGATTATCTGATTAAGTGGAAGAACTTACCCATTGAAGATTCCACATGGGAGGATGGGAATTTTACACAGAATCATCCAAAACTACTCAAGCGTTGAGGACAACACTTTTGGAAGGAGAGGGGAATGTTAGGTCGCTATAATACTAGTGTAGCCCCAATATTGTTATTTTTAGTGTAGCCCCCTTATTGTTATTGTTGTGCCCATGTAGCCACCATATTAGTATTGTTGTGCCCTTACATTATTATTGATATGTAGGCATTGATTATATTATGACCTCTTAGAATCCTATATATACAAAGGATGTCTTGTCATTTGTATCATCCAATAATTGTTCATTTATTTAATGTAAAGGAGGTTTCCCCATTTAAGAGGCTATTTCTCAAGTCGTTGATCTATATTTTCTCTATTTTGTGAGTTGGTTGCATAAAACAAATTGTTATTTGCTACATAATTTTCAGGGTGCCATGATTCAAATGGCCCAATATCTTGTGCCAAATTTCATCGACATCGCGGATCTGCATTTTATCTACCTTATTGCTTAACACAACACAACCTTACACATCCAACTTGTACCTGTTCTTCACCCGAACCCTAATCTGTTTCACTTGTCCATTCACTATGTGTCTCATGAATTCTTTCCCTTTGATGAAGATCACATCATAACCATGGTATTCCAAAACTGATACAAAGATGATATTCTTCTTTAGGCATGGAAAAAACATGACATATTTGAGGTGAAGAGGAGATCTGACTCCCTCTAAAAGGTTAGTACCTTCCATCGTCCCCAAGTTCAATATGCATCTAGAGATATTTTTCCTCCAAGTCTCTGAAAAACTCTCTACACCCTGTCATGTGGAATGAGGCAACAGAGTCCAAGTACCACACTCTCCACATCACTGTGCTAGCCATGCATGTAATAAGGGTGAATTCTAGCTCAAACTATGAAGCCAATGCCTCACCTAGTGCTCCTATTGAGTTCTTCTTTCCAGAATTTTTGTGTGGACACTTTGTAGCGTAGTGCGTGAATTCATGACAATTGAAGCATTTCATTTTGGAAAATTCTTTCTTCTTTCCCCCTTGGATAGATTCTAGTTTGGTTTGATATTTCTTCCCTTTTCCCTTCTTTCCCTTTCCAACCAATATAAAATTTTCTTCATCCTCTCCCTTGGATGAGGTTCCATCTCTGATATTCTGCTTGATCTCTTCTTGTACCAAATCGGACCACAATCGTTCCCAATTTAGTAATTTCTCCCCCCTGTTCACCAAGTCTTGGTAGCTATGCCAACTTTTGGGAAGACTTGGAAGATCTAGGCTCACCAGGTCATTTTCTGCTACATTCACACTAACCCCTCCAAGCTCATCATAAACTTGTGTAAATCTGTGGATATACTGCGAAATAGTGTCATTTTTCTGCATCTTGATGTTTCGAAGTTTCTCTTTGAGGGCCATTTTTCAGTGATCATTTATATTCTCAAACAAATCTATTAGTTCCTTCCACATTTCAAATGGAGTTTCTTTCCAATGTAGATTTGAAACAATGTGCTCTCGCACTCCCTCCAAGATTATTTACCTTGCCTTGGCTACATCTTTATTCCATTGGGCTAGGTTTTGGGCATCAAATTCTATTGGTTTTGAAAAATATCTCTTGATGTATTATAGTAAGCCATTTTCGTCAAGCACCGCCTCCACCCGATCCTTCCATGCAATCAAATTTGAGTTGCCTTGCAAGGCATACTCTAGTCTCAGTCCATTGAAGGCAATTCTCCCAACTCTGAAGAGATCCTACTACACTGAAGCTGCAAATTCAAACCACCTGAGAAACAACTTCAAAATTCCTATTCTAAGGTGAATCCTGCTATGATACCATGTATAATTTTGGTGATATAATCGCAACTGGTCAAGAAATTTTAATCCAAATCAAGAGACACAATCCTACTAACTGATCTGTGACATTCAATTCACAATTTAGAACAACAATCTCAGATATGCAATAAGAAATAACACATATTGACAATATTTTCTCTAGGGGAACCCAAATGGGAAAAGATCCTTAAGTCTTGTTGCATTAATCATATAAATAGAGATGTATTACAATATCTTTCCTACACTTAGCACAACCTGCAAGTGAATAAACTATCTCTATGCTCAATGAGAAGCTCTGACCCAAAATTAGTTAATTTATTCCTTTTATTGAGCCCCTATTTCCTTGTGCAAATCCTAGAGAATTATCCCCTATTTTTAGGCATTTTCCTACAATTGATCGCGCAATTCCTAAGGTTTGATCATTTGATTGCATGCAACACTTGCACACTCAAACTAGTTTACAATTTCTTGTTACACTTCCTTGGAAAGCCATAGTTGGGAGCTCGAATTCTCTGAATGCGCTAGTTATTTTAGGTTTATTTATCAGTTAAATAGATGATCAATTAGTTAGAATACTGTCCCACTGCACAACTGACCTTCCAATAGTTCCTCCAACTGTTAGAACTAATTTAATTGAACTCAACTAGATATAACTGAATTGGATTACTAAAATTTAGAAATCACATGCTTAACTAAACTCCAAGCCCTATAACTCAAATTTATTGAACTAACAGAGTGATAAGAGCCATGTCACACAATTTAACTACATCTAACTTGTCTTATGATGTTGAAATTCAATTTTTTTCTCAATTTGACTAAGGAAAATTCAAATTGAGACTTTCTTGTTTCACTTCTCAACATACACCTCGATATTTCCCATTCCTTTTCTTCAAAATCCTAGGAGTGTGACCATATTGTGAGGGTCACTATACAAAAATTTAAATATGTCAAAATAAGGACTAATTGTCAATATATTTTGATGACATTTAAATGTCCTAGTCCTTGGAATTGGATTGAATATGATTCCTTGTTGTAATAAATTTCTCATGTAAATATTTGTCACATTCAAAGGCGTGGAAAAATTATTGTTATAAGTGTTATTTCCTCAATGGAAATCTGATGGAAATATTTTGGGTTTCCTTGTAGTAATATTTTTTTCCTTTTTCATGGTCGAATAAAACAAATACCATGTACTATGCCTCTTGGCACCACCATCATTAGCTAGCATGAGGATAGAGGTGTACTTATCAATGTCACCAAGGATGTTATTCAAATGTAACCCTGAAACTCTTTAGATGGAGCCAACAACACTATTTTTATAGGAACCCAAAGCATCTCACCCAGATGATGCTTCTTTAGTGACTCGTGCCATTTTCTTGGTCATATTTAGGGCCATCCTTGAACATTTACAAATAAAGGGACTCTACTCAATATTGGGAACTACTTCCATGATATTTTCATATTTATACTTTATTTTGGATTTACATGACCAACTTAGACTCAAATCTTCCCTCAGGCAAAAACCAACATCTACATTTTCATGATCACCAAAATGGTTCCCATCATTTTCGGTTTCAAGAGAAAGAAAAAAAATATCCATTCCTCGCAAATCATGAACATTATAGATGATTGAAACCTGCTTCGAGCAACCAAAAAATAAAAATTTTATTGGTCTACAAATCTGTACAGTGCGCGATTTCTAATTCTAGGCAGAAATCTTCATAAGTGGCATATTCCCTTGGAGAAACATACACATCATAATCTAGAGTGTTGATCTAGAAATGATCAAAGTTGTCCGCTTGATCAATAACACTAGTGCCATCATCTACAAGAGATCCTAGAAGAGCCTCATTTACTGAGGTTTCATTGTCATTCTCAGTTGGAACGAGACCTGGAAAACCTTGTTTGGTATCTGCCCTAATTTTATGGTAAACTATGTTGCCTTAAACATATTCCAGATGCCAAATTGGAAGAGAAAATGTGTCATTGGTCTCTATAAAGGATGAAATGTCTTCATGTCCATCTCTCCAATACATGATTATCATAAACTTATTCAGACTTCATTTATTGTAATTTTGGAACTTCAAAAAATCTCAAATATGAATTACATAAAACATATTGACCACAAAAATGATGCAAATATGTCTTAACCACCTCCGAACCAATGCAATCCTCAGATTTATAATCCTATTCTTTAAATAATGTTAGGTGTACATAAATCACTTCAAGCTTTTCCTTCAGAATAATGTTTCTCCTTTTTGTGGAGCTCGATCAATATGCATTTGTTTAGGTGGATTTATTCATTTAACCAATTAACTTCCTTCTTCCTGGATAAGAAAATGCTCTAGAGAACTATCTCTATGATAATTTATGTTGGTATAAACTTAAACTTAGTGAATATATTCAAAAAACCTCTACACTGTTGAACTATTGATTCATTGCTTTCTTTTCTTGCAATCAACACTGATTGGATCTTTTCTAACGTTGAAACCATGAATGGTATTGTGAAAGGGGTATTAGCTGGTAAGTGGTATAACGTTGTAGGGTTCCACTACAACAAAAACTTTCCATGTTTCAAGGGTGATTTGGAAAAATATTCCAATTACGACCCCCCCTCTTTTGTTAAAAGTTGGATGGGAAAGAGGTCGCGCAATTGAATTTCAATAGTTGAACTGTGAACACCGATATTTTCCATTAAAAACTAGAATTTTATGTGTGTGTTGGCTTGAGGGGTCCTGACCCAGGTTCAGAGTTTATGGATAAACCAAAAAACCCTCCAGCTACTGGCCCTTTTGGAAATGACTTGCTTGCGCAGACCAAAGTCTCACCCAAAGCAGTATGGGGGGGTGCTGGAACCAGGTTTCCGCACCCTGAGGGAGAAAATAATGAAGTGGTCCTCAGAAAACTGAATGCAAACTTATATCGATCATAACAGATGCACGCAACAGACTAAAGAAGAATCACAAGGAATGCACAATATTTAATAGAATAAAATAGAGTCGTTGTTCGACTTAGCGCAATAAACGTAACAAAACCAGATCTAGATATTAAACAATGCAATTACTTAAATATATTTATCAACCATCAATAAGCATGCATAACCATAACAGATATCCTTTGCGTAATAATCAATAAGCAAGACATAAAAAATGCGATCTTAATAGAACATAAACAATAAATAACTCAGCTTAATACATCAAACCCTTTCAATACATCAAAATTTCCCTTACAAAACCCTTCCATGCACACAACCAACAGAGTCTGTACACAACTAGGACTAGGTCTCTGCGCACACAGACAGCAGGAGCCTTTCAACCCAACCCAGACAAACCCTTACAACATATTACATACGTATATAGATCACAATATCATGAAATTATTTGAACTTAACTATTTAGACTCAATCTATCTATTTATAATTGCCCAGGGTGTAGATACTATGGTCTGAAACCATGGTTTGAGGCCCATAGTTTACCCTTAAACCCATTTACATCAAAATTAGGGAATTTGACCCACCCCAAAGCCCATTGACTCAATCGTGCAACACACACATACCAAATTATACCAAATTTACATAAAAGAATTTGCCTCAGGGGACCTCGCTCCAACAGGTCCCCAACACAAACATGTGACTTGTCCCGAGTCACTGAGGCACTTGCTCCTTGATCTTGGCCTGAAGCGTGCTGATAGAAGATTTAAGAGGGAGAAGTAATTCTAAACTTTGTGTTATGGAGCCCTGTGCTTGCTGAATCAATTTTTCTGTGGTTGGCCCTTCATTAGCCATCTCTATGATGTGTTGAGTTTGTTGAATAGTATTCAGAGTGTTATCCAGCATCTACGAAATTTGAAGCACTTCTTCTGCCCATGGTTGCATGCATGCTTCTAGTAGGTGTTCCTTCCAGTGCAATTCTTCAATTTCTGTTTGAATGGTTCGAAACTCCTACAAACGAGCGACGCACTGTGTAAGAACCAATGTTGGTGCCACTGTCTTGATTTATTCAAATTACTGCTCCTTTTGATGGAGTGTGTCACGCAGCTGCTGAACTATTGGATTATTTTGGACTGAGGTCCAAACATTCATGGCTTCATCTAACAAATTGTCACATTGAGTGACTACAGCAACAATACTATCTTGGGCTTTTTTGACTTCGGCTGCTCTTTGCGAGTGGAACTCTAGTGGAGTTTTGGGCTGCAACTTGGTCTATAGATCTGAAATCTACTATTCATACTTAGTTTTGATCGTTTTCACCTCAGCGTGCATTTATTTCATCGCGAAAACCAATCCTTCTAACTTCTCATCTGGTGCAGCTGTGGCTAGGACAATTGGAATATCTCGGCAGACTTGGTGTATCTTTTCCTCCATCGCAGCGTGTTGGGTTCTGGCTTCTCAGCAAGCTGCTTCTTCTTTTTTCTACTGTTGGTGTGCTTGCTCGGAGTATTGTTGGGATTCCATAGTATGAGTGTGCGCGGTAGCCTCTCTGTACTAAAGCTCGTCCGCGATCATTGAGTGCATTAAATGTAACTTCTCTGCAGGTAACACGGAAATGTTAATATTTATATTACCTGATCCCCTGAACTAGGCACGTTGACTGGCGTCCATCTGAATTGATGGAATGTGTATTTCAACAAGGCAGGCATGTTCTAAGGCTGGTAAAACGACGTATAGTGGTTTCGAATTTGTGACGTGCGTGTTGGTCTAGATTGCTTGAGCTACGTTTTCTTGAATCTAGCTCACCTGCACCTTCAACTTCTATAGTCCCACTTGAACAAGCTCCAGTGTAGATTTGTACTGCACCTCCATACATATCCATCGATCCTCGGTCACAGATGTGACAATGATGGCTATTTCATGTAGATCTTCTTCTATCAGTGTCAAGACCTCCTACCCGACCTCTTTGGAACCCTTCCTCTTTTTTATCGATCCTCCAGTGGCCTGAGAGCCACACTTGGTTCCCTTAGAGGTTTCATCTTCCCCTGTTTCCTTTGGCACATATCCATTCTTTTCTGGCACTGTTTCTATTTCTATAGTCTCTTTAGTGGTCGTGGGGGTTGCTTATTTTTCTATTACTTTTTAAGTGAATTTCTCTGTGATCTTCTCTGTTTCTTTCTCAGTTGGTTTCAATGTCTAAGAGCTAGTGCACGACTTCATTGGGGTGATTTGTGATAACAAGGTTGGTGGCAATTCAGCCGTGACTCTCAGTAAATCATCCTCTGTCATCAGGTATGGTAAATCATACCATACTCCTTCTATGACGCCCTTTGAACGGATGTGCATATTGTGAAATGTAGCTTTAAAGTCAGCTACCATATTGTAATGGTCATATAAAGTGGGTGATAGTCGCGGCTTGGACTGCACCACTTGATTAAGAGTAGCATCATACAAAACCAAAAAAATCTTATTTTCTAGGGCTCGCATTAGGTCTGAAGAATTCCATAATGTCGCATAGCGCGTAACCTCGCACATATTCGGTTCAATCTCTGGGAACTGAGTGTCTTCAGGGGTCTTCCACCCAATCATCACAATCAATAATAACAACCAATCATAGTGGAAATTCTTGCGTTCCCCCTGTGCCTCACACACATTTTCAAGGAATTCTTTGTAGAAATAGCTAGACCAATTATAAATCACCCCCTTCTCGCACCATCCAACGAGTGCAATGACGTGTGTGTCCACCTCCTTAGGTCTACACTTGGGCATCATATTGTAGGCCAAGATGATCGTACCAAAGCGCACTGCTGGGTCATTAATTTCATCAACAACAAAACCCCGACTCTTCCTTGTGACGTTATATTTATTTTTAATTTGATCTGCGACGATTTTCTCTTGCGCCTTACCGCTGAAATCAACAATAGGGTCAACTCCTTTAGCAGGCAGACCCATGATCATGTGGATCAAAGTAGCATCAATAGGGATGCACTCTCCCAACCAGAGCACATCGTCGTGTAGAAGAGCGAGCAATTGTCTGACACATATATCATTTATAGGGCTATGCCCAAAATAAGGGATCTGGAGAAAATTGAGTAGGCCTGCCTTATGCAGACCTGGCACCCATCTTTTTGGATTGAGGCGCACGATGCCTCCTTCATAAGTAATCTAATCCAGGTATAGCTCCTACGTAATATCTAGAAATTTCTCGACACAAGTGATGTCCCAATCATTGAATTAGAGCTACAGAATCTTAGCAAACATGTCACCTTCCATCGGGACATTCTCATGGATTAGGGGCATTTTAATGCCCACGCGCACCTTCTCCAGGTCCTTAGGTACTCTGAGTGATGGTTTTCACAGCACAACATAGCTGGACAACTGCGAGAATGGGGCCACTTCGACCACATCCTCCAATCCTTCTTCAATGGTTTCAGGGATCTCAGACATAGGCCTCTTCAGATTCTCAGCCATAGAAAGGCGGGACCTTGGGGCCTTCTCCCTCAGATATCTGCGCGTACCAGATGATTTCCCCTTTTTAGATTTGGAGGGCGCAGGTGTTTCAACGATGGGGACCTTAGGCATAGAAGGGTCATCTCCTGGTCTAGTGGCCATAATATTTTTAGGAATAGCGTAGCCCAACCCTACTTGGCGTAATGTGTTACACCATTTTTTGGTCATCTAATCCATTGTTATTAGATGGACCCAAGTACACCAAGTAAGACCAATTTTACCCCAAGTAAAATCTCATTCACTATGAAAAATAACTTAGTAAACCACCTTTATTAAGTTGTTTATGGTCTAAACAGGAAACCCCATGGGGAAACATTAAATAAATCCATATTTGTTTTATTTTCCTCAAGGAATAATTAATTAAACAATAGTTTAATTAATATTCTTGGTTATATTTAACCCAAAACAAGGAAATTAATTAGATAAATCATTATTTATCTTATTTTTTCTAAGAATAATTATTTAAACATTACTTAAATAATATTCTTTGTTAAATATGACTAAATCTCCCTCAAATAATTAAATAAATCATTATTTATTTGGTTATTACACAATCATATCCTTAAAATGATAAATAAATCATTTATTTATTTATTATTTTTTAACCACATCCTTAAAATGATAAATAAATCATTTATTTATTTATTATTACTTAATCACATCCTTAAAATGATAAATAAATCATTTATTTATTTATTATTTACAAATAAGGGGATTTGACTCAAGTCAAATTCCTTTTTTCCTCCAACAAATATAATAAAATATTCCATAAAAGTTGGATCTAGATTTGGTTAATAATATTTTAATTATGCACCAATCTCTAGACTAACTCAATATTTTGTTATAAATATAAGGGTTTTCCCATTCATTTGTCACCTTTTGTTGCCTAAATATCACTTTGGATCTCAACTATTGGTCTGGCTATTGATCCATTATCATAGCCATATTTTTCCATTTTTGTCTGGGTTTTCTACACCATCAAGAGAGAGGAATTCTAAATCTAAAGTGCTGAGGACTTACAAGAACCCATCCCATTGAGGAGAACAGGGAACACCCTCTTGTGTTTTCCTCCCAGGTGCCATTACTAAAAATTTAATTGGATATATTCTTGTCTTGTCTATTGGATCTATGGAGTAAATCTTATTTTTCTACTATTTAATGTCTTCTAATGCATAGATATAGTTTTTTGTAGCATTTCTCTTGATCATCTAACTGCAGATCTGAAGATATTGGCAGTCATTTATGCTGTTATGGTTGTTTGTTATGCGCAACTAAAGTGGTCTTTTTTTGTACACCTCGAATCAAGATTCATACTAACAACTGGCAACTCCACACGGGTTTACAATTACGACCGTTGTCGTTTTTCTGATCCTTACATATCCAGCTGCTTCAAACCCTAGGATTTCTCTTTAGCCCCTTTTTTTTGCTTTTCTTGATGTTGTTTTTAAGCCATAAAACCTTAAAACGATAAAAATTCTGACTTCCGTGTGTTTTCGGACCTATTGCGCAGGTGACAGACATTAGCCGCAGCTGAGACGACAACTTTTTCTGAAATCTGCCGCCGAGAGTGCCGGAAGTGTAGGTCGCACATTTTAGCCCAAAACCTGCGACTTGGACCTCCAGGTCGCACTTTATAGCCCAAAAAGTGTGATCTCTACTGAAAACATGTCAGAAACTGTGGCCTGAACTTTTTGCAGAGATTTTTCTGAAAGTTTTATGGGTTTGTCTGAGCCTCTGTTTAGGGTTGTGTGACCTCTATCTCTGCCCGTTTTGGACCTGTACTTGTTCTGTTTCACTCAAATAAGTGGGAACCTAGCCCCCTAGGGCTCAGTACCCTCCACTTTTTGTGGAAGATTTTTTGCTGTTGCAGGTTGTCTAAAATTTCAGAGTCTTCAGCCATTTTTTCAGATTTGATACCTCACCTTTAGATCTACTTCAGATCGGCTTGTTATCCATCCAAATCACCTCATCTAGCTTTTTTTGGTTTTCCTCTTTGGTTCACTATGTTTCCCTTTAGGAGATGGCCTTTCGCCACCATTTTTACAACAATTTTTCCTCTGATTTGTTGCTGTTTTCTGCACCACTTTCCAGCAGATTTTGTCTTTTAGATCCCTGTCCCTATTGACCTTAGATCTATTAGTTTTTGTTTTAGTGTGTTTTGATTAGTTTTTTTTCTCACCTATAGACTAGTTGTTGAGAGGCCCAACTCCTTGGGTTTAGATTATTGCATTATTAGTTATTTATTTTATGTTTTTTCAGGCCTATATACTGTCATTTGTAGGTTTATTTACAGCCCTACAGCACACTTTTTATTTTTCTCTACAAACGTCTGGGTTTAAAAATTAAAATTTACACACTTTTACACACACACCCTAAGCGAAAAAGGGCTTGGTTAACACCACCAAGCAAAGACTATAAAACATTGAAATCAATTGATCCTACACCTTTCTGCCCTTTTTTCGACATTGTAATCAGTTGATCCTGCACCTCCCTACCCTTGTCGATATCTTTTTCCTTTGTGCCATGTTTGTGCCATCACCATTGCGCCACCAAGGCGTTTATCCTAGAGAATTCTTGGCCTTCATCCTCAGTTTCCGGTAGGAGGACTTACTCCTCCGCATAGGATTCGAGTTAGTCCTCCACCGAGTCTGCACACTGACTCTTCTTTTGGTCCTTTGGGTTCTCCTTCTCATTCCACCTTCGGTTCTCCCCCTGACACCTTCACCATGTCTGGTGCAGGACCTTATGTTGGTGGCAACCTCGGCCCTCAGGCTGGGAATACCACTAGTAGGACAACTACGGACACTACCCTGGCTATGCCCTTGCTCCCCTTCATGGCAGTCCTCAGCCTCCCTGACTTGGACCGGTTGATAAATGACCCTATACACCATGATGCTAGTTGGCCTGCTATGCTGAAAAAGCTCCCTTCCGACATCCCAAATTTTAAAGGCCTTGCTGGAGAAGATCCTTCAAATCATGTTCATTCTTTCCACATGTGGTGTTCATCTAACTCCATTACCGATAACTCTGTCCGTCTTCGATTTTTCCAACAAACACTTATAGGTGAAGCTTCTAAGTGGTATGTTGATCAGGCCACTTCCTCTCATACCACCTTTGCGACTCTTGCCCGGGATTTTTTATCTTACTTCCATCTTCCCCTTCGTTATGACACTGGTATCAAACTTTTGACTTATTTCCATCAATCATCTGCGGCCCGCCTATCCGATCATGTCCGAGAATGGTGGAGAAGAAAGAGGCTATGTCAATCCCCTACCTTCGAAGACCGTGTCTACATGGACTGGTTCCTTAAATCTCTCTTGCCTTCTATCGGGAAAGATGTCGCATCGAATTTTCCTCAAACCGAAGAAGCTGCCCTCCAAATGGCGTTAAAATATGACTTGATCTATGCTCAGACGGATTATGTTTATACCGTTCTACCTGATCTCCCCAGACCCGGTGGTGCCAACACATTGGGGGCACCTCATGCTACCGACGGTATCATTGGAGCTCTCTCTCATCCATACGCTCAACCTCCCATGGGTTATGGTTTTCCTGGGGAGGGGGGGAGCAGCACCTCCCACACTTTTCCCCCTTTTGGTAGCATGTATATAGGATACGACATGCCTCCTCTTTTGGCCCAACCTCCTGTTTACCACACTGTTACCCAACCCCCTTATTATTCGTATCCACAGCTTGGTGCTCCAGCTCCTCCAGCATCAGCACCTCCACCTACCTTGCCTTCTCAACCCCCGCAATAGTATTCACCGCCCCCTCAGGTGCAGGTGGATGCACAACAGGGATTTGTGGCTACCCAACCACCTGAAGGTTAGGTGGCCACTCAACCTCTTCCATATAGTTCCCCTGATTACCAGATTCTCATGATGTCCTCTGATCAGCCTTCTGAACCTTCTTCTCTTGGCCCTTCACCTTCATCTAGTACTCATGACCCCCCTTACCCTCCTAGAATGGTTCCTCCAAGCCTTAACCATCTTGGAGCCATCCCACCGGGTCATTACTCCTTTGGTCAGATACCGTTCCTAGCTCCCCCACCAGGAGTGTTCACAGTACCTGTTATGGCCACCCTCTCTCTTCCTAACCTGACCCTTGGGATTCCCGTCTGGTACCTCAATCCTCCAGCCACTACCCCGCCTGGTCAACCCAAACCTTATATTGCTTTGACCTCGGTCCAACTGGTCCCTATGATTTCTCCCTCTGCAACAGTGCCTCATTCACCTCAACAGGAACCACCTCCCATTGCGATTGCTTCGTGTAAGAAGGGAAAAGCTCGCAATGGGGCATCAAAGGAAAAGGCTTCCCCGACAAACCCTGCCTCTTTTTGGCTTCCAAAGCGTACCATCCAGTGTGCTTTGTGTGATGTCTCCCGCCACGCCACCCAAACTTGTCTGGAGTTGCCTCACCTTAAGTCCATGGTCAATGAGATGTTTCCGGAGTCTGATATCTCAGAGGTATATGTCACTATATCAGATTCAGTGCCAAAAATCAAGTCTTTGCGCATAAATCACCCTTGCGCTTTATGTGATTTCCATGGCTACTATACTCACCTCTGTCCCCACCTTGAAGAGTACCACTCCTCTTTGGCAGTGGTTCGCCAATTCGAGGCCAAGCACAACGAGTCCACCGCTCCCTTATTTGCGCGTTTTGCTTCGGAAAAACTAGAGGACATGAATGCTCCCATTGACATTCCCCCTCCTAATGTCAAGATGATGGAGCCTTCGCCCACCATTTTCTACCTATCATCATCCATGAGACCCTCGGTAGAAGTCCCCTTAGAGACTTCCCCTGATTTTTTTCTTGACATCCCTTCAGCGATCACCCTTGGCTCAACATCGGTAGATCCTTTACCTGATTATTCATATTTCACCACTTGTGACGATGTGCATGTGAACCTCTCTTCTCAAGATGATGAGTCATGTAGCTTCGCCATGTCAGATGGTATTTCTTTCACCAGTCACCCCATCCTCTATTACGATGATGACATTGTGGAAGCAGCCACCACCCTTGACTTTATCTACCCCCCATTACATCGAGCTCATGCATTCGAACCACATGCACCTTGTGGCCATTACATTGACACCCAATATTTGGGTAAGGGGGCACCCATATTTGAGAGACTAGGAGAATCAATTCTCCACAACTCTCCTAGTGAATCTAGTCGTGTCGACTCTAGTCCCATTATTCTTCCACATTTAGAAGAATCTCTAGAGTCCCATATCAATTCAGATCACTCTAGGGATGATACCCCTCATCATTCCTTCATCTTACATCAGCAACCCAGTCTCATAGACATTGTGGTTGACCAAACTATGAGTTTTCTGGGAGAACATCAGTTCATTATCCCCAAGTCCTACCTTTGGGATAGCAACACCATGTATGCCAACCCAAAAACTTAAAGTCCATTTGATTCATATATGCAGTACCAAAAGAGATTGGTAATTGTTTATTTCCTTTCTCAAACTGCATAAACATACCGAAAACAAGTGGCACACCACATCATTAAAATGTGTTTAGATCTCCCTTTTTCTAAATACATTTTGGCATGTCCATAACATGCCCAGGGGCACCCATGCCCCTCAACCATAAAATCCCAGATCTCAGCCCATAACAGCACTGAAACCCCCTTTCTCTGACATGTCACACTTTCCAGGTCCTTCCCTGGGATAGGTAGCAGTTTTCTTCCCAGTACCTCCTACCTAGGTCGCAGAACAGATCCCCAGAAAAGTATGACCTGTCCTGTTCATGAGCTCTGGGTACCTAAGCTGAACTTTCAACTCACTAAAATGAAAAGTAGGATGAGACATCTTACCTAAAATTGTCAGATATTAAATTTCATCAGTCTATTTATCCTCTACAACTGCCGCAAGATTTAAGGCCTCCTCTCCTCATGATATTCACCACAGCTCCATTGACAAATAAGTGAATCTGGAAGGAAAATGCTTTATTAAAAGAAAAACCCTGATTTTTCTTTCGCTTACTGCGACCAAATCGTAGCTCAGTTTGAAGAACTTTCTATACCATTGGAAGGATCCCACCAAGCCCTCAAATGGGTATCTATTATCTTTTTGTGATTTGATACTTCATCAGGACACATTTTGTCCAAGAAGCACCACTTCACCCTTCCTCAAACTCGAATTTATTCACTTGCAACACTCATACTAGGGGCACCATGTTGCCTCCATACTTTTCCACGCTCGTGTCGACTTTCATCGTGAGTTACCATCTTGTACTCATGCTTTTATGATCCCCATTGGAACCTTTTCTTGTGTGGCAGCACCATCGATTCACCCTTGTTTAGAGCATCCGAGTTGAGTCATCATTGCTTTGATGGAGTCTATCCTGAGTGCCTTCACACCCTGCTATAGTCCTCCATCCTTCATTGTTTGGTCCCTCTCTCGTGTTGCACATTATGGCCTTCAGTCCCACTGTCCCCTATCCCTCATGATATTGTGTCAGTCGCTGCCAGGTCGTCCATGCCATTAATTCTCTAACAAGGGAAGTCGTCTTTTCGCTACTCAGTTCCCCCCATTTCATCTTCATCATTGGTGTCAGTCTGTAAGTCACTCTACTATTTTCCCTCGTGCCTTAGTTGAGGATCCCTTATTGCCTCACCTATGGCAGACCTCCTTCTGTCGACATCAGCTCATTCATTCCAAAAGACAGGTCTAGAGGGCGGTGTACCTTGGTTCCAGCTTCCACTCTTGTTTGGTGCCTTGGATAAGGAAAAGGGACTCCTCATTGCCCTTTGAATTGATTGATTGTTTCTCAGCTCCAGCTCCTTTTCAGCATGATCGAGATCTGTATACTCGATGGTCCAGTGATGCAGCAACTAACATCGGTGATTCCCAGGTGTGTGTGAGATGTCTCAGCCCTCATGAGGGGGTGGCCCTATAGGTATCCCCCCACACACTCGGATGAACTCTTCATTACATCCTTCGATGTAGCTCCATACATTTGATGATGTCGGCCTCAACCGCTTGCAGTGCCTTTTCGTTTGCATGTATCAGTCAGAGTTTCAGAGCCCTTTCCTGTTTTTAGGGGAATCTGGGTTGCATTTATATCTCATGTACTCAGATATCATTGTACAAGTCCTGGTTGTTATCCTAGGCACAATATGTATGTGGGATTCATTATCGCGTTGTTTATCTGGCTCATGTTTATGCCAGCATTATGTCGTCTCGTGGTTTTCCAGACGCCTTATTGTTTGTACTATTGCCCCGGCAGGCATAGGTATGCCTCCCCCGCCGCCTATAGTAGGTACTTACTTATCAAAAAGACTTGTTGCACCTGTAATTCACCTCCTCAAGGTCTAGCTCTTTCAGCACTTTGGTCTACCTTACAATCCTCTCTCTTTGACTTCCCTGTTGTTGTCTAGTGATTGAGTTCTTACAACGTACATCGGTCATACGATTAGCTCCTAACGCTCGCACGCTGTGGGGCAATATGTTACACCATTTTTTGGTCATCTAATCCATTGTTATTAGATGGACCCGAGTACACCAAGTAAGACCAATTTTACCCCAAGTAAAATTGCATTCACTATGAAAAATAACTTAGTAAACCACCTTTATTAAGTTGTTTATGGTCTAAACAGGAAACCCCATGGGGAAACATTAAATAAATCCATATTTTTTTTATTTTCCTCAAGGAATAATTAATTAAACAATAGTTTAATTAATATTCCTGGTTATATTTAACCCAAAACAAGGAAATTAATTAGATAATTAATTATTTATGTTATTATTTTTCTAAGAATAATTATTTAAACATTACTTAAATAATATTCTTTGTTAAATATGACTAAATCTCCCTCAAATAATTAAATAAATCATTATTTATTTGGTTATTACACAATCATATCCTTAAAATGATAAATAAATCATTTATTTATTTATTATTTTTTAACCACATCCTTAAAATGATAAATAAATCATTTATTTATTTATTATTACTTAATCACATCCTTAAAATGATAAATACATCATTTATTTATTTATTATTTACAAATAAGGGGATTTGACTCAAGTCAAATTCCTTTTCCCTCCAACAAATATAATAAAATATCCCATAAAAGTTGGATATTGATTTGGTTAATAATATTTTAACTATGCACCAATATCTAGACTAGCTCAATATTTTGTTATAAATAGAAGGGTTTTCCCATTCATTTGTCACCTTTTGTTGCCTAAAGATCACTCTCGATCTCAACTCTTGGTCTGACTATTGATCCACTATCATAGCCATATTTTTCCATTTTTTTCTGGGTTTTCTACACCATCAAGAGAGAGGAATTCTAAATCTAAAGTGCTGAGGACTTACAAGAACCCATCCCATTGAGGAGAACAAGGAACACCCTCTTGTGTTTTCCTCCCAGGTGCCATTACTAAAAATTTCATTGGATATATTCTTGTCTTGTCTATTGGATCTATGGAGTAAATCTTATTTTTCTACTGTTTAATGTCTTCTAATGCATAGATCTAGATTTTTGCAGCATTTGTCTTGATCATCTAACTATAGATCTGAAGATATTAGTAGCCATTTCTGTTGTTAGGGCTGTTTGTTATGCGTAGCTAAAGTGGTCTTTTTTCGTACACCTCAAATCAAGATTCATACTAACATAATGCGTCCTCGAACCTCGGATCCAAAAGAAACATAGACACAGTGAAGGAAACGACAATCAAGGAGATCAAAGCACAAAAATCACTTAGAAAGAAAAGGGAACTATTGCAACCCCATATGTCATATTTATACTTGTTGCGCATCTAAAATGAATCATTTTGCCTTAATAAGGCTCCATTACTGACAAAAGGGTCCCAAATCTGGTAAAATCCCATCATTAAATGCTTCCTAGATGCTCCCAAAAATGGTAATAAATCTATCTTTTTCAGTATTAATGTTCCAACGGTTAGTTTTTGACACCTTTGCGACCCAGTCAACCTCGTTGCACAGCTACCATGCGCGTGTCGCACTTTATTACGCATATAATCTAGATCTAAGGATAAGCATCGACAGATCGTCCCCCCCAACATAGGCTTATTGACCAGGTAATTCAAAGCAGATAGAGTAGTTTCCGTCGCATCTCCTAATAACTGAAAACTTCTTTAACATTCGTCATCCCAATGGATTGTCACACCTTTTCTAAGTGATCTAGTCATGGGCACAGTGATCATCTCACACTTTGGAATGCGCTTCCTGTAGTATCCAACAAGGCTCATCATGGAGTGCACCTGTCAAGCATTCTAAGGGGGAGATATCGAAGTTCCAACAATAGCACGCGGTTCCCTAGATGCCATAATTTCCAATTTTCTGTAGTTCACAGTTTCCTTGATCAACTCATTATTGATTTCGTTAATCCAAGCATGGCCAACTGTATCAAATCCACTCTCAAAGATAAATGTAAGAATAAAACTTTCTGTTAGCGCAGATCATTCACTAGTGCCTCTATGTAGCTATGTCTCCAAATACCATTCTGTAGGCACCTTTCCCAATGCGTGAATAAACATATAGACCCATTCAGGCCTTTGTTCTACACCCTATACCTGATTCCATCTTGTGAAATGTCTACGTCGATCCTCTTTTCCAGAGTACACATCTTTCATTTTAATGACTGGACATTCAAGCCACAACCTCATCATGCGCACACATTCCTCCCAGTTGCTCATATTCTCCTTATGAGTTTCCCACCATCTTCCTGAAGTAGTGCGCACACCAAGATCCAAAGGATGGAATATATGTCCTTCAGGAACAACCCTTTCTATATCTCCTATAAACATTTTTATATCAGTCAATCCATCATAGTGGAGTAAGTCACGTACCTCAAATGTTATACATCATAGAGAGTGGGTCACGCGATTACAACACAGCGCAAACACTTCATGCAATCATTTCTGCAAATTTTCTTGTTCTTCATTAGAGTCTGGAAAACAAGAGCTATCCTTCTCCCACTTAATATTCCCATATGTTGTTGGATTAATCCAATCTTCCTCGCGTAAGGTTAGATTATAGATTTGATCGATCTCATCCTCAGTGTGCACTGGTTCAGTATACCTTTGTCCTTCTGAAAGATCTAGAGGAATGATTACCTAGACTCCACTATGTTCAAATTCTATCCTCCATTTCTTCACATTGATAACAAAATCCATGCCAATGGAATCCAGACCTAGCAGTGTAGGATAAGGATTAGTATCATCTACAATTTGGATGACCTCAAAGTCTATCATCACCTTAACACCCTCTATACTGACCACAACTTGCAACAACCTCCCTAAGGAAATGATCTTCTACTGATTGACCATGCGCAGTTGAATGGTAGACCACTCCAGCTTTGGCTCTCCCATGTGCTACCATGTTTTCTTAGGTAGAACATTAGCATCTGATCCCAGATCTAAAATAACTTGGTCCATTTCATAAGCACCAATCTACGTGGTCATAAACATCTCCCTACCCGTTCTCTTCTTGTTCTTGTATATTTTGTTGACCGCTCGCTTTTCTACCATCGGTTGTTCCTTCTCTGTGCAATTATCTATCAAAGCCTGTAGATTTTCTACGCCCTTCTTGTTGCGAAGTAAAGTTATACATGCTTGTAGAAATGGTTTGATTTCCTCATCTCCTTCTGCTTCCTTTATTGTTCTTCTTGATGTTGACGCACTTCCTTGTGCAAATTGTTTCCGTTCTTCAATAAAGGTCTCTTTTACGCACTGAATATTAAAGCCTTCTTTGTTTTTTGGTGCTTTACAGATCCATACATCAGTGGCTGGTTTCTTTCCTTTATCTTCATTGGTGGCTACACCAATCCTTGTAAGAACATTCACACTGGGATCTTCTTAATGGGTCTCAGCGTGAACCATATGAAGATTTTATGTTGGGGTTTGCGTCTTCTTTTCATGAATTTTAGAAATTAATATAGGACAATATTCTATGACATGATCAAATTGTCTATAGTACCTACAGGACTTTCATGTTGGATTCAGAAAGTTGCGTGCATAATAGCCAACATCTCCACAGTTATAGCAAATGACTTGTCATCTTCCTCGACCAACTGATCCACCTCCTTGGCCTCTTCCTTTGCCTTGAAATCCTCTATGCCCAGAAGTTGATGCTAGTGATGTAGGCTCATCCTACATTCTATATATTTCAGCTTTATCCAATATCATATCAAAAGTGCGACAATGCTGCTCATCATGTCTTAATGACGGTTTTTTTTTTTTCAAAACAACTACTTCAAGTCAGGTTGATACTTTCCGATCCTTGGTAAAGAATCTGTGTCATGTAATATAGAAATTTGATAGATAGTGCACCACACAGGATTCTTCAATGGACTAGGGCCTCCAGCATTCATATAATTGTTGAAGACATGAAACTGATCTTTATTGTGCCCATAAAATTTACATTTTATACACCAATCCTCTATGCAGACCTCCTTGCCCTTGTCCTTGCACAAGATTTGAATCTCTAGATGCATGGCTTCCAACTGATTCTGAATCTATTGAGTTCCTAGCACAATAGGTGTTGGGGTAGCCTCCAATTTCATTGCAACCTCTACAACCTTTGCTTGTGTGGAAATATTTTTTTGACCTAAGGGCTGGCATAGATGTGGGAAAAACATAGCAATGAACAATTCCTTATGCCGAGTATCATCAATAAAAAATCCACCATATCTTATGGTGTGCTTCAACCTTTGATCAGCTTCCTACACATATTCATTAGCCTCTTGGTGAATCTCCTTCATTTCGGTCACTAGTTGCGCGTAAGACTTAGGCTTCTTAAAATTCTCTTTTAGGCCTGCTTTGATTTGTTCCAAGGTAGCATTAGGGTTTTCTTGAGCATATCTAATGTACCAATCTAATGCACGATATTGGAAAGCAGTAGCCAACTGCACCTTCCTAATATCAATATTGTTAATTTGTTGAGACTGCAATACGACCTTAGTCACAAATCAGAAGTGATTAGTATCCTCATTTTCAATGCCTATGAAATTAGGTAACTTCATTTATGAAGCCATATCTACTTCAGGGGGAGGTGGAGGTGGTGATGGAGATGGAATGCGTAGTGGAGTAGGTGATCTATGATGTGAGTGTAGAAGTGGAGTGGATGGATTTGGAAATATACTCAAAGGTTTCTAGTGTGATGAGCTTTCTTCTTTACAGTCACTTGAGCTACTAGTTTCTGGTACAACCTCTCCATCAGATCTAGGCTTCAGAGGGATATAAATAAAATTTTTAAAATCTTCACGGTAAACTTTTTCACTGTGTTGGACCTCTTTGATGCATTCAAGAAGTATGTTCGCACAGAAAACCCCATTCACATAATAGAATTTTCAACAATAATTTCAATGAGTGCAATAACTTACCTCTAGGGCCTTTGAAAAAACTTCTTTCTACCTTAGAATAAGACACAAATTGATCAATAGAAAATTCAGTCGCAAATCCTCCTAAAATGTGATCGATCCAATGATCTACCGTGCGGGTGATTTTATTTTCAAACTTCTCTACTTGCTGGATCAATTCAGGAGTCCACTCAGTGACTACGCCATATTTTATGAAGTGATGGAATTTAGCTAAGCACGATAATGACTCCTATAGCTCGTGTGCAAAGGAAAAAAATAATATTTCATGCACTTCTGTAAAAATATATTTCTGTACCCACTGTTCTTCAGACAACTTAGTACTTCCATTCTCTTGGAGTGAAAATTCAAGGATATTTCTATCCAACCAATGTTTCAATTTGTTTCCTAAAGGATACCACACCATCAAATCTGCCTCCAAATGATCCTGGTCCTAACAACGAAACCATTTTTTGGCTTGAGGGGTCCTGACCCAAGTTCAGAGGTTATGGATAAATCAACAAACCCTCCAACTACTGGCCCTTTCAATAATGACTTGCTTGTGCAATCCAAAGTTTCATTTGAAGAAGTATGGGGGGGTGTTGGAACCAGACTTCCGCACCCTGAGGGAGAAAATAATGAAGTGGTCCTCAAAAAATCGAATGAAAACTTATATCGATCATAAGAGATGCACGCAACATACTAAAGCAAAATCACAGGGAGTGCGCAATCTTTAATAGAATAAAACAGAGTCGTTGACTGCCTTAGCGCAGATAAACATAACAGAAGAAAATCTAGATCCTAAACAATGAAATTACTTAAACAAATTTATCAACCATCAATAAGAATGTATAACCATAACATATATCATTTGTGCAATAATCAATAAGCAAGACAGAAACAATGAAATCTTAATAGAACATAAACGATAAATACTCAGATCAATATCATAAGAAGTAGCCAAAGTCTATCCTTTTTATTAATCTTCAGATCCTTTCAATACGTCAGACTTTCCCTTACAAAACCCTTCTATGCACACAACCAGCGGAGTCTGCACCCAGCCAGGACTAGGTCTCCGCATACACATCCAACAAGAGTCTTTCAACCCAACACAAAAAAACCCTTACAACGTATTACAGATGCATATAGATCACAATATCATGAACTTAACTATTTAGACTCGATCTATCTATTTATAAGCACCTAGAGCATAGATACTATGGTCTCAAACCATGGTTTGAGGCCCACAGTTTACCCTTAAACCCATTTACATCAAAATTAGGGACTTTTACCCACCCTAAATCCGCTTGACTCAATCGCGCAGTGCGCACATACAAACCTATACCAAATTTACATCAAAAATTGTGCCTCGGGGGACCCCGCTCCAACAACGTTCTTCTGCCATTGACCTTTGAATATAAATGAAAACCATGCAATTTTTGGTCGATGTTGATGACTTAAAACCTTAAAATATGGAAGGTCTTCATCTAATAGTGTTGCAATTTTCAAAAGTGAAAACAAAATTTTCTCAATAGATCTTCCAAAGTTTGTCACAAGTTTTCCCATCAAATCAGATACTCAAGTGCAATATTGTGAAACTTTCTACATAGAATATGAAGTCAAGAGAGACTATAAACATGAATAGATATAAAAATCCTCCTGGTCTGATATTTTCCTCTAAATTATATGTCAACATTCACTGAAAATAGACCCTGCAACTCATTGCGTTCATAGGAAACTTCATGACTAAATAATAAACTAAATAATAAATGGAATTTGAATCAATTTAACCCAACGCCAAAGGAATTGCATGAGCCTCTAATTATTAGGAAAAAATTTTATCCTTCACATCTATAATGGAGTAAGAATATTTGTTTTCCTTCATCGATTTATTAACGAGTCATGAATTGAATCAATGACAAGAAGATATATAATGAAATTAAATCAAGCTTCAAAGCAAAGGAAAGGGTTTCAATTGCATGTGGAGATTTGATCAGAACATTTGGCACTTGGAATGAAATATTAAGGCATTTGAAATTCGAAAATATCCCATGTGAATATCATTTCAACAATTAGTCTAGATTTGAATGATTTACGGACACTTTTGGTCACTCAATATCCATTTGGTAGTTCACTTATTGCACACGTGAGTATTTGCATTATGCACTTGTGGGATATATCCCACATGCAATAGGATAGAAAACCTTTAATTGTTCAAATACTATAGTGTCTTCATTTGTTTTCAACGCGTTGTGCAATATTTGGGCCCTTGTGGGCTCCTACCTTAGGCTTGGTGCTTGTTATGTTGTGCGCTGACTTGCTTGGACTTGGCTTGTGTTTGACTGCTAGTTGGTTGACTTTGATAACATATATGGACTAGAATAGGGACTTGGAGATTATGCTTTCAAGCCTAATATTTTTTTGATAATTCTACAATATAAACTATTGGAAGCCCAAAATTCAAAATTTTACAAAATTAATTAAAATTTTGTATGGCCAGAAAACAAACTGGCACATTTTCAAAAATTTCGTAACATTTCCTTTGGAAAAGAAAATGCTACAACGAAACTGTCAACATTAGAAATCACTTAAGAACTTATTATCCTCCTATTATATCTAGTGAAGTAGCTTACCTCTTAGGTGACCCATAATCAACAGTGACTAAGCCAAAAGGAAAAAAAATGGATACAAATGTTGTAGCAGATGGTCTTATTGATTTAGTGCATGAAGTTGTTGATGCCATTTCTTCCACTTGTGTTAATTCACCCATAAAGAGATTTTTGAAAAAGAAGGATCAAACATCTTCTTCAATACTCTACCTCTACAACCATCCACTCAACCTCCACTGCCTCTAATTGATATGTCTCCACCATAACTAATGTAACAACATTGTGACAAGCTGAGAAGGAATCCATTTATTATTTTCTGTTTCATCCTAGAAATTATTACAATTATCATAAGATATCGAGGTGTTCTATGGAAGATACTTATTATGTTTATGAAAATGACAACATTTAAAAATTAGCAAGATTGGCCAAGGTCATTAGCATCATCATCAACATAATCATTGTCATCATCATCATCATTGTCATTATAACCACAATTGTCTTTAACATCATTGTCATTATCATCATAATCAAAGTTCATGTCATCGTCATCATCTTCGTGATCATCATCGTCATGATTATTGGTATTGTCATTAATTGTTCATAATTGTCAATGTCATAAGAAATATCATCGATTTATAAAATATGATGAGTGTTTGAAAATGGATGCAAAAGCGAACACAAAAATTGGGGCAACAATAAACGTAAAATTGGATGAAAAGTGGATGCAACATAAGTATATGCAAAACAAGATGCAAAAACTGACACAAAAGTGGATGAAAATGAAAATGCAATAGTCAATGCAAAATTGAATGAAAAATAGGATGCAAACTCGGATGCAAAAGTGGAATAAAATATGGGTGAAATAGTAGAGGTAAAACTTGGCATGAATAGTGGTGAAACAAATGTGGATGCAACAAAGAATGCATAAAAGGACACAAACTTGGATGCAAAAAGGAGGAAAGCTTGGATGCAAAATAAGATGGAAAAATGGATGTAAACATGGACATAAACATGGGTGAAAGAGTGGACACAAAATTAGATGAAAAAGTTTATGTAACAGAAGTGGATGCAAAAGCATATGCAAAATGAGATGCTAAACTTGACGTAAAAATGGATGCAACAGGGGATGAAAGAACATACACAATATTCGATGCAAACTTGGAAACAAACAAGGATGAAAGTGTGGATGCAAAAGTGGAAGAAAATTTGGATTGCAATGGTAGGCGCAAGATAGGTCACAAATTGTGTTGCAACAAAAGTGGATGCAAGGTGGATGTAACAAAAACCACAAAAAAATATGCAAACTTGGATGAAAAATAAGATGCAAAAAGGGATGTAAAAGTGGGTGCAACAAGAGAAACAAAATTGGTTGCAAAAAATGGATGCAATTTAAGTAGATGCAAAAGTAGATACAAAATGAGACCCAAAACCTAATTCATAAACCTGTCAAAAGAGATGCAATATTTGATGCAAATATTGGATGAAAACATGAATGCAAATTTGGAGGCAAATGTTGGTAAAATAGTAAGTGCAAAACATGACACAAATTGTGGCACAACAAAAGTGGATGTAATGGTAAATGCAAAAAATAAGTAAACTTTGATTCAAAAGGGGATGCAAAAGTGGACGTAAACATAGGTGTAGTAGTGTATGAAAAATTGGATGCAACAAAAGTTAATGAAAAAGTAGATGCAAAATGAGACATAAAACCAAATACGAATCTTGATGCAAAAGTGGATACAAAAAGGGATGAAAAAATAGATGTAAAAGTTGATGAAAACCTAGATGAAAATGTGGATGCAAAATTATAAGCAAAAGTGGGTGCAAATGGAAGTGCCAAACTAGATGCAAATTGTGGCACAACAAAATTGGATGCAATAGTGGACACAATAATATATGCAAAAGAGGACGTAAATATGGATGCAAAACAAGATGCAAAAGTGGATGAAAAACTAGACACAAACCTCAACGCAAAATTTGTCACAAAGGGGATGCAAAAAGGATTTAAAAAGGGATGCAAAAGATGATACAAAATTTGACGCAAGTGTAGGCGCAAAAATTGGATGCAATATAGGATGAAAAATTGGGTGAACAAAATTAGGTGCCAAACTTTATGCAAAACCTAGAACAAAACTTGGTGCAAAGGATGGCACAAAAATTGGCATAAAACCATGGTGCAAAACCTATTGCAATACCTAGTGCGAAACTTGGTGTAAGGCTTGGTGCAGAACTTGGTACAAATTTTGCATAAAGTTTTGCACCATATTTGATAAATGGATGCAAATAGAACAAAAAATGGGCTCTAGATGCAAAAAAGGAAGCGAAAAGGGATGCTAATCATAGGGTTTTGTTGTAGTGATACCATATTTTTCTTTTATTTTATGGTATAATCATTCAATCGAAAATAAAATGGTCAAGGGACTTCCCATCATATGACGTCTCCATTTTTCATCTCTTGGGACAAGTATTGTTCCATCACACCACCACACAAAAATTCCTCAACAACCCAAAATTGTGAAATTTATGCGTTTATTGATGATGAATTACATGTTCTGCAACTTTCATTGACCACAACACCACAACAATACTGCATAGTATACACCTTAGAGCAGGATACACCATAGTGAACCTTTAGGGTGCCACACTCCACAATGATGTGCCCCTCGAGTATGTGGGCCCCATTACCACGTGGTGCCTCCAACCATTTCCATGTGTTAGGTGGATTCCATGTTTTTAGCCACCAAAAAAATGATTCTTGTTTCCATGTGTCACATGGTTAACATGCCAGTTCAACGCTCTTTCCATGTCACCGACCCACATAATCAGAATCTCTTACGTGGCATCCCACATCACCTCATTCAACCTACGTGTCCTTGGCCACCTTAGATCAAGTCTGTGGATCCCACCGAGCTCGACCCTTCTTGTGTTTGTCGACATTTTCATGTTATGATGGTTTGGGGTAGTTTGATCCTTTGTGAGTTTTATGTTGAAATTGGCAACAAGAGTGGCTCCCCAAGGGGGATTTTAATTTAATTTTCCTTTAATTAAATTATAATTAAATTGTAATTCCACATCACAAGAAAAATTGTAAGTGTTAACTAAGTGAGGAAGACTTAGTTAGCTCAGTCAATTCGAGTTGAGGGTCAAACTGGAGACAAGTAGAGTTATCCCTAAGTTTTAGGGGGTCCAGTTGCAGTTTATTTTGAGTTGTAATTAGTTAAGTAAATTATTTGAGTTAAAATTAGTTTAAATAGTTATAACTGAGAGATGAAATAGTGATAGGTCCAGGAATTAAATCTGATTTAATTCACATGTAGTGATAAATCAAATAACTAATAATTCGCTATAAATAGTTGTTGCATGTTAGTTATAAGAAAGACCCAGTTGAGATTGGAGTTAAAGGGAAGAAAACTATCAGTTGTATAATTAGAAAATTGTACAGGTCATGCATGAGGTCATCAGGATTCCTTGGATGTATTGCAAAATCTATTGATGGGAATTTCCTAATTAATAGGGGCTCAATTAGCCCATGAATGCATGAAAAAGGCTAGTAAGGAAGAGGCAAGGAAGTGTTTAAATATTGGAACAAAATTGCTTAGATCAAAGTGAGATAGTCAACAAAGTGCAAAGGGTTCTCATGAAGAGAAATAACATTGTATTGTTTCGTGTTCTTGACTTTATGCAATATACATATAGCGGGGTTTTTAGGTGAGGATTTCCCAAGAGAAATAATTATGTTGTGCGATTAAATTTGTTTCTCTACTTTGTTCATGTTATTGTGTGATCGTAATTGGTTTCTGCAATTTTTAGAATTGATTCAGTATTTTGTTTTAGCATATTACAATATTAGTTGAATCTATTTAGATATTTCTACATGGTATCAGAGCAGGAATCACTATAGAAGAGAAGAACCAGAGTTTGTTTTGAACAGGCGAATCAAATTTTCAGATTTATTCTTCAGGACCAGCAGTGGATCAAGATGCCTTTCTTTGGATTGAGAATCGAAAATTACCTTGAGGGTAATTCAAATTACATAGCATCGAAGGACGGGATGGAGGCAGTGATGGAGGAAAATATATTGAAGGAATTCATAGACATTTATATTCCACAACCCACAATAACAAATGCTCAACTTCTTGATGCATGGAAGAAGAATTTAGCAAAGGCGAGAAGGATTCTGTTAGAAGGAGTTCGAGATGATATTGTTTAGAACCTACATGGAAAGGAAACTCCATATTCTATGGAAGGCATTAACATATATTTTTTAGAATAGAAATGACCACAGGAAGATGGTGCTAAAGGACAAGCTCAAAAATATCAAGATGGATAAGGGCAACATGATTCCAAAATACTTGACGAAGTTCACTCAATATCGAGATGGGCTTGGAAGTGTTGGGGTGACAGTTTCCCAGGATGATTTGGTGAGCCTAGCACTTCTAGGCCTTCCTAAGAGCTGGCATAACTACCAGGACTCGATGAATAGGAGGGAGAAGTTACCAGAGTGAGAGTGATTGTGGTCCAACTTAGCATAGAAGATATTCGGTGGAACACGAGAGATGGATTCTCAAAGATTGATGATGAGGAGAACCGTGCCTTGGCTGGAAAGGAAAAGAAAGGGAAAGGGAAGGCGTCCCATTCCAAATTGGATTCCGATCAAGCGGGCAATAAACAAGACTTGTAAAAGGTAAAATGTTTTCACTGTCATGAGCTTGGACACTATGCTACAAATTGTACGCACAAGAATACCAACAGGAATTCCTCAAGAAGAGTGGTAGGTGAAGCACTTGCTTCACATTTATAGCTGGATTTCACCCTCATCGAATTCATGGTGTCATCGGTGATGGGTTTTGTGTGGTACTTAGATAGTGGAGCTTCGTTCCATATGACCGACAATAAATAATTCTTTAGTAACTTGGATGCGAAGGATATCCAGATGCACATCGAGATGGGAGATGATGGGATGTATGACACTACCAACATAGGTAAAATTACCTTTCAGAGGGAGTGTGGTACTCCTCTCACATTAAAATATTTCATGTATGTTCCTGGTTTAAAGAAGAATTTGGTTTATGTTGCTATGTTGGAAGACCGTGGATCTGATGTGATATTTAGTGAAGGAAAGGAGTTCCTTCGTCACAGAGCCACAAGCCAGGTGAAGAATATTGGGGTTTGAGTAAAGAAACTCTACAAATTGGATGTAGAATATTGTGTTGCCTTGAACACGAAAGTAGAGAAGGTGGAGAGGCGAGACATCTGTTAGTTATGGCACAGGAGATTGGGCCATCTACACTATGGCGCTTTGAATATCATGTAGTAGATTTCTATAGGAATTCCAAAGGGTGAACTTGCGCAACAAGATACATGAAAAGGGTGTACATTGGGGAAGTATACCAAAGCCACCTTTCACAATAAGGAAATTCGAGTAAAGGTGATCCTTGAGAGAGTTCACTCAAACGTGTGTGGACCATTCTCGACAGCTTCCACAAAAAAACATAGGTATTATGTGATTTTTGTAGATGTTTTTTCACACAAGTGTTGGATTTTATTCATGCAGAAGAAAGATAAGATGTTCTCCAAGTCTTCCAAGTTCAATTCACTTGTCGAGAAAGATACAGGGAAGAAAGTGAAGGCTCTGAGGAGCGAAAATGGTGGATAATATGTCTCTAATGAATTCAAGAACTTTTGTGCTTCATAAGGAATGAAAATGGAATTGATAGCACCTCATAACCCACAGAAGAATGGGGTTGTAGAAAGGAAGGATACAACTATTGTGGGAGAAAAATGAGCTATGTTGCATGATTAGGGCCTACCGTTGCATTTGTGGGAAGAAGCATTCCATACAAAAGTATTTGTGCAGAACAAAAGTCCTCATCAGATACTTGGGATGAGTACACTAGAAGAAGGCTTTTTAGGTAAGAGACCAAATGTGTTGCATTTTAAAATTTTTGGTTCATCATTTTATTTCCATGTGACCAAATATGCCAGGAAGAAGCTAGAGCCAACAACTGAGTTGTGGATTTTGGGGTACATTGATACACCTCACAACTATCGGCTGTACTTTCCAACACACAAGATGACAATGGTAAGAGGAGATGTGAAATTCGATGAAGAGAATACCATGAGAATTTCCCTTGAGAGGGAGCTTCAGTTGCATGTAGTTGAGGATATGTTGGCTCTAAAAGAAGAACCTCAAGATGTGGAGAAACAACAAGCATAGGTGTAGAGAGTGGAAACACCCACTCATTCAGAGACATCTCGAAATGGAAGGAAGCACACCAGAGAGGTTGGAAGGTTGTTGCTAGATGCGAAAGATAATGTGGGATCAACCACATCACAACACAGACAGAGAAGGTCCCCAAAGCGGTACATTGGATACATGGCTCTTATGAGGGAAGGTGTAGAGATAGAACCATCCTATTTTGAGGAAGCAATGGAAAAGAAAATTTGGGTTGATGTCATGGTTAAGGAGTATGACTCCATTATTAGAAACAATGCATGAGAAGTTGTCCCAAGACCGGAGGGGAAGTCAGTTGTAGGATCCAAGTGGATCTATAAGGTGAAGCAGTCTATTGATGGGAGTGTGGAGAAGCACAAGGCCAGATTTGTGGCAAGAGAGTTCTCTCAGGTGGAGGGGATTGGTTATGATGATAATTTTGCACCAGTCACAAGGTACTCATCAATCAGATCCATCCTTGCACTCTCAGCGCATATGGGATGTACGATACATCATATGGATGTAAATACAACCTTAATCAATGGGGTGATTGAGGAAGAGTTGTAAATTGAGCAGCCGAAAGGTTTTGAGACCTTCAAAAGGGAGTCACATGTGTGCAGAATCAAGAGAGCATTGTATGGGCTAAAGCAAGCACCTCGTGCTCGGTACACCAGGATCAACATTTATTTCACCAGGTTGGGCTTCACCAAGAGTGAAGCAGATGTGAACCTTTATCATATTGTGGTATAAGGTAAGCTCTTGATCATTGTACTTTATGTCGATGATTTGATACTCACAAGTGATGAGCAGCTCATCAAGTCTCACAAAGAGGATCTTGCAAGAGAATTTGAGATGAAGGACATGGGGCTCTTGCACTATTTCCTAGGATTTGAAATATGGCAAAGATATGGGGAACTATTTGTATCTCAAGGAAAGTATGCCGACGAGATCCTCAGGAAGTTCCACATGGAGGGCAACAAACCAATCAAGACTCCTATAGTAGGAAACTAGAGGAAGGAGGTTGCTACTTCAGGCGAAGTACTAGATGCTACTGTTTACAAGCAGCTTGTGGGTTCACTCATGTATTTGGTGAACAAACAAATAGACATTTCTATGTGGTTAACCAACTTATTCAAGCTATGTTCAAGCCTACTAAGCTCTTTTGGAAGGCAGACAAGCATGTGTTGGGATACCTCAGAGGAACTACAAATTTTGGTCTATGACATAGACGAACATAGGGAGTGAAGCTTCAAGGATTCACATATGCAGATTTGGCAGGGAATCCATCTGATGGGAAGACCACATCAGGGGGAATATTCAATATAGCATCGACAACAGTTTCCTGGTACAACATGAAACATAGATTAGTTGCACTCAGTTCAGTAGAGGAATAGTACATGGCAGCCAGTCAGGAAAAATGTGAGGCCATATGGATGAGGAAGATACTTGTTGGTTTGTTTGGTCAACATATGGATCTGACGGTGATTTATTGTGATAACCAGATTGCATCAAACTCTCGGTTAATCCAATTTTTCGTGACAGGTCCAAGAATATTGATATATGATATCACCATCTTAGAGATTGTATGCAAAGGCGAATTATGTCATTAGAGTACATTCCCACGGAGGAGCATGATGCAGACATCTTGAAGAAGGGACTACCCAGAAGAAAATTTGAGTTCCATAGAGGTAGGATCGGGGTATCAGACAATCCCTTTCTTGTTGAGAGGGAGTGTTGAAATTGGAAACAAGAATGGCACCCCAAGGGGGATTGTAATTTAATTTTCCCTTAGTTAAATTAGAAGTAAATTGTAATTCCACATCAAATGAAAAATTGTAAGTGTTAACTGAGTCAGGAAGACTTAGTTAGCTCAGTCTTGAGTTGAGGGTCAAACTAGTTGCATGTTGAGTTCTCCCTAAGTTTTAGGGGGTCCAGTTGCAGTTTATTTTGAGTTGAAATTAGTTAAATCAATTATTTGAGTTAAAATCAATTTAACTAGTTATAACTACGAGATGAGATAGTGATAGGTCGAGGAATTAAATATTATTTACTTCACATGCAGTGATCAATCAGATAATCAATAATTCACTATAAATAGTTGTTGCATGTCAGTTATAAGGAAGGCCCAGTTGAGATTGGAGTTAAAGGGGAGATAACTATTGGTTGTATAATTAGAAAATTGTACAGGTCATGCATGAGGCCATCAGGACACCTTGGATGTATTATGAAATATATTGATGGGAATTTCCTAATTAATAGGGGTAAATTATCCCAGGAATTTGTGAGCAAGGTTGGTTAGGAAGAGGCAAGGAAGTGGTTAAATATTGGACCAAAATTTCTTAGATCAGAATGAGACAGTAAAAAAAGTGCAGAGGTTTCTCAAGAAGAGAAATAAAATTGTATTGTTTCATGTTCTTGACTTTATGCAATATACAAATAGCGTGGTTTTTAGCTGAGGCTTTCCCCAGAGAAATCTTTGTGTTGTGATATTTAAATTCTTTCTCTTACTTGTTCATGTGATTGTGCGATCGTAATTGGTTTCCATAATTTGTAGAATTGATTCAGTTTTTTTTTTTAGCATATTACAATATCAATTGAATATATTAAGATATTTCTACATTTTAACACTTTACTATTCCCCAACCACCAGGACACACAATTTCCCATTCCCCAAGACGTGAAATCCCTGACCCCAACACTTAGTTCCCATCCACTAGGACTTACATTTTAGTTTCCCTCGAATATGAATTCCCCATCCCTGGCACATAAGTTCCCATCCCCTGGGAATTGCATTCCTATTTTATAAAAAGAATACTTCTAGTCAAGCCCCATGCCTCTCGTCTATATTTTTATACTCCTGTAGGAGCCTACATAACCTTGAGTACAAATCATGCGATGTTCATTAGAGTTTGAGCTGATCATTATGTAGCCATTTAACTGGGTGATTAATGGTTAATCACGAGGATTAACAAGGCTCCCTACCTTTATGAAATTTCTGGGTTTTATTTAGGTTTAACAGGTCCATTCAACCCAAGATTATGTCAAGTGAATTATCATGAATTTATTTAGAGTTCTAAGGTACCTCTATGGACTTTCCCAACTCTTCCTGAGCCATGAAATCACTTAGAACACCAATGCTTCCCATGGATGACTCCCTCATTCCCTCACTAGAAGTTTTATATTTAAAAATGGAATAAAAGAAAAAAAATTTCTAGCATTCCTACCAAAAAACATTAGAACTCGGATAATCCATGGCTAATAACACTTTTTAGTTACAAATACTAGACCCTCCACAAGAGTGGATTTCAACATTACCATCAGATATGTGGACATACCATGCATTGTTTCAATATTTTTCCTCTACCCAAAGAACACATACAAATAGTATTTTAACTTCATAATGTATGTTAATCATTACATGCCATCTACAACATATCGAAAATATAATTACAAAGGTTCCGAGACAGTTATATACTATTACTTGGATCTGTAAATCAATAAACTGACAGTAATATAAGGATCTACTAGTGCCTCACTCCATGAGGACCATCACATGAGTTTCTCATTGGAATACACATAAATCAACACGTCCTTAATCAACGGTGTTTTCAAACCCAATGATATAACCCATAAAAATAATATTTATCCTTGATAGTGAAAATATCTATACATAGATATGCAAACACTTATACTTATCTTATTAGCTAGAAATTGAGGGAGGAACTTTGACTCTCTTCCCAACCGTAATATAACTACACTACAATTTTTTCTTGTAGTTAACCACCCCCAATCCATATTCAAATCTTAAGAAGAGAATTGCTAAAGGGAGTTTTCACCAATACCAGATAGTCAGTTCATGTGAGGATCCAGAGTACTTAATGTCTCCACCTGAAGCTCATGAGTCCAATGAACACAATATCTCCACCCAACAGCTTGTTAAGGGAATCTAGAGCACTAAAAAGTACACCAACCAAACTTAATCTCCACCAAATTAATTATCATAAGAATACAAATAAATAACTAGTAGCTCCACCTGATAATTCACACAGGCATCCCAAGCACAAAACTAACACTCCACATGTTGTACCCTTTTCTCATTCTTCGATTTTGACCTTTTTTTTTGTGCTCATTCTCCTTTTGTGTTGAGAATTGCATCTCATTTTTTCAAGAGAAACCATGGGTCATCCATTTTTTTTAGGATTCCACACCCCATCTTTAATACCTATGTAGCTTATCCATGCCTCCACTCAGGAGATATGTGGAAATAAAATGCAGGTCTAATTTTATCAACTTCCGCAAGGAATTTCCCAAGTAAATTCTCCTCCCAACTCTGAATCTATGTCGTCTCCTCAATCTGTTCATTATTTGTTCTTTTAACAATTATTTACCATTGTGCATGAAGTATTTACATGAGGGGGAAACCAAAAAGGGTTGTTACATGGATTTGTTTTAGAATAAGCTACACATGTAGTGAATTTTGAATGGTCAGTTTTGAATACTGGAATACGAGTATAGATTCAATGCCATAAAAATATCAAATGATAAATCTCATTCTCAATATCCTTCAAGATACATGTTTTTATATTAATCTATAAATTTTACACCTACAAAATGTATTGTTTCACATGACAATTTAGTTATAACATCAACTTAACATATTAATTTCGACTACACTATTATGATGGTGTTATATTTCTCATACATTCTAACACACAAATCTATCATAACTATTTATAGCCTCATCACTTAAATCCTTACATTTATAATGGAAAAAAATAATATTTCTCCTCTCACATGACAATACGATAATAAAAATCCATATATACTATTGGATTTGGAAAAACTATGACTACTGATTATTAACGTTGTTTCTTTTCATTGCAAAATTCCATTCTTAAAATTATGAAAAGGAAGAAGTTATTTACTACATAATCTCTTAAAAAGACAAGAAAAATATACAGTAGAAATGTTGGTTGTGTGTTATATTCTTTCTAGGACTAGTCGAATGCATGGGGGCGGGGGGGAGGGGGAGGGGGTTATATGGGGGGCTGGAGCGCCCCTTTTTGTTGCAACGAGCACAATAAGGGGGCAATAGTCCCCCTACATGGGGTATGGGGCAACACCCCATATTTGTTTTTCCTGTATTTATGCAGACCCAAGGATGGGGGTGGACCCAAAGATGGTGGGCAGACCTACCCATGGTTTTGTGCATGAGTTTTGCACCTGATTTTAGGCATGATGGTTTTCTACCCATGGTATTTTGTAGATCCTGTCAAGGGAAATATAGTTATGTTCTAATCCAGGGTTAATGTATTGGGGTATATGAATGCTTCGAGATAGATATATATATATATATATATATATATATATATATATATATATATATATATATATGTATGTATGTATGTATGTATGTATGTATGTATGTATGTATGTATGTATGTATGTTTGTATGTATGTATGTATGTATGTATGTATGTATGTATGTATTGAAAGGAATATAATGAAAAATCAATTTGGTAGTCCTGGTTTTGGGATCTAGGGGAAAATATCTGTGTATATTTATTTTATGTTCTCTCCATTGTTTATTTTTATGTTTTAAGAATTCGTTTGCAGGTAATTTCTGTACATGGTTAAAACCTACAAGAAATTGATCTTGAAAGGGTAGTGGTAATTCCTTTATTAAAACTGCTTTGTCCTATCTTGAATGACATGAAGCGACAACTTTAATGGAATTTTCAGTGTTTTTTGTGTGCAATGCAGTGATGGCCACTAAATGGTTTTAAAAATTATAATAATTTGATCAATATAGTATTGTAATTTGAGGCTACAAACTCCAATAATGACATGGGAAAATATAAAAATGTAATAATGGAATGTAAGTTGAACAAATTCTTTAATGAATTGTAGCAAGGGGATAGAAACTATAAGGGGTAAGAAACAAACAAAAAGGAAATTAACATATTGTAGCATCAAGATTGTAGCAACAAACTTTGCCCCAAGACGAATCAACTTGTGAACTTGTGACTTTATGTTAAAAAGACTATTGGCAAAGGGAAACAAGAATATGAATTCTTTTCATGAACAATTGGATTGCAATGAAAACATTTTCCACAAGTGTCCTATTCCTAAATTTTTCATAGGATAAATTAATAAGATGAGGACTATGTATTGATTAGGGAAGATGTGTTAATGAAGCTACTCAACCTATTTTGCATTGTTTTAGAAACAATGAGAATAAAATTGTTTAGGTCAAAGTTTAAAACACTAAAGAAATGGAGATTTAATCCGTTGCAAAGTAAACTAATGGAAGATGATTATCAAAACCAATGATAAATAATAGGCCATAAGAATTGTTTTGATCTGGCAGGTGACAAAGCATGCTTAATGCAAACTTATGAGGTTTTCAAAGACTTAGATGGAATAAAGACATGAATAATAACATCAAAGCTATTATATTTATCATATTTTGATGACTTTGGAGATAATCATATGGTTGAGAAAGTATAATAATATAATACGAAGTAGAGAAATCCTTTCCCACTATTTATCTACACAAAAAAACCCTTAACATTGAAATTGCATTATCTAGGACCATCAGAGATGTGGATTTCACATTTTATTTTGAAAGAGCTCCTAACAATGGTGGGTAATAATAATATTAAATTTCCATGAAAATTTCAGAGGTTATGGTGCATTGGATCAATAATTATACACATGAAAATGCCTAGAATAATTCTCCTAATCAAAAACATGAGTGCCAATTATTTTTCTCGCTCATATTATCAATATGTATTCTCATTGCATCTTTAGCTTTAACCATTGCCTCATGGTAAAATTTTGAAATGCAAGCCTTGATTCGATTCATGGATCATTCATAAACCTCTATTTTTAAAATTTTGGCCCATTATCTGCATTGATAGATACTATCCTTTAATCATCACAATTATGTGTGAGCATGCCAATGAGGAAATACGAATGATATGAAAATGAAGTTTTTATCGGTAGCAAATGCAAAAGAAACATTTGCAGCATTGATAGTGAGAAAGAGCCCCCAAGGTGAATCGACCTATGAAATTTTTATTTTACATGATATGCTTATTGAGGGATGGATATGACAATATGGAAATCTTGTATGAAAAATTTCAATGCAATTATTGGAATAAATTGTCATTGATGCCAAAGGGTGAATGTGCCAACATTTGTTTGGTAATTTGTCTACATAAGTTAGAGAATTTGGATGCAAAGGAAATCTTGTTTGGTATCCCTTGTCACACCATTTCATGTGATAGGTGGCACATCCTGTGGGTCCTCTTGGTTGGAGAGATATTGATTTTTGAAGTTGTATTCCCCAAGGATGGGTTTAGAATCAAACCCTTTGCCCCAAAGTTTTATGACCTTAATACTTCATTGAAACTCCTAAAAGAAGTTCAAAACTATCATTTTATTTAGCCTAAGTCCACGGGTCCAAAGACAACCTTAAAAGAAAATATTATTAAAGGAAAAAAATATTTTTAAGTTTCCTAATATTTCTTGAAAAGGTCCTCTTTGATCAAGAATTTTAGTGTGGAAAGAAATTGAAATACTTTATGGGAAAGTTGGCTCCAATCTAAGGTCCTCTCCAAATAAATATATATACCTCACTTGTGGAGGAAAAAAATGCAAATCAACTTGGAATTTGAGGAAATAAGATATGTGGAGTAATTTGGAGTAAGTAGAAGACAAAATCTGGGACTTGAAGCACAATGACCAAGGCTGAGAAATCAAATTCTTCAAGTATTTTGTAAGATTAATTCTACGGAAGCGATTTGATTGATCAAGGTTATTCTTTTAATGGAAAGGAAAAAGTTTGTTGCAGAACCATAAGCATATTTCTATCTTCTATTTGAAGGACTAATGGACAAAAAAATTTGGCCTCCCTGAGGTTCTATAGGGTATAAAAATACAGTGTCCTTAAGCCCCCATATGAGGCTCTCTATGGCAGCAAAATTTGACTTCCCTGACAACCCATATGAGGCTCTCTGTGGTAGTTAAATCCATCCCTATATTAGGGAAATTTTATGAAACTACAAGGAAAAGAACCTCTAGCGGAGGTTATAAATGAGTTTTTTAGTGTTATAAAATTGGCCAAAATTGTCAAAAAAACATTTTCTACAACATCCATTTTTGGTAACGGAGGTTTTGGCAGAGCTTTTAACGGAATTTCAACACAACTAAAAAACCTAGGTGGCCGAAGGTTATTACAGATGTTTTTTTCATCAGTGCGCTACTAAGGTGTCAACGCACCGGTGCGTGTCATATATATGGTCGGCCCGAGGCGGTCGAAGGTGCATGCACTGGGTCGTAACGGTATACAACCACACTGGGCGCACTCTAGGTGACACAATGCATGGGGCCATTATAATTGGTATTGGGATTTGTTCGGTGCCCATATGTCGTATCAATGCACCAGTACGTAGTCTTATAGAAGTGTACTGGTGCATAGTATTAGATAAACACACCGATTGTACTAATTCGTATTGGTATTTTTGTGGTGCCCATATGTCGTATCAACTCACCAGTACGTAGTCTTATTGAAGCTCATCGGTGCGTAGTATCAAACAAACACACCGATTTTTCTATTTTGTATTGGTATTTGTGCAGTGCCCATAGGTCGTACAAATGCACCAGTGCGTAGTATCGCACAAACACACTGATATTTATAATTGGTATTGGTATTTGTGTGGTGCCCATAGGTCGTAGAAACGCACCGGTGTGTTGTATCATACAAATTCACTGGTGTACAGTAACTGACACGCACCGGTGTTCATTTTGTATTTTTTAGAAACGTCGACTTGTGACAGTGCAATTATTGTGATTTTTAAAAATTCATTGTTCATCAAAATTTGACACATCTTTTTGTTAGCATGAATTTTTTGTCATAAAAACTCACTTTAGCTACGCATATCAAGTAGCCCTAACATAAGTTATGGCTGCAAAATATCTTAAAATCTGTAATAAGCTGCACACATCTAGATCTATATATGAAAGATATTAAGCAGGTAAAGTAAAGTACAAGCACCAATGGACAAGACAAGAACATATATGTCTAAAAGAATCTTTTTTATTATATCAAATAATGGGGCATCTGAGAGGAAAACAAGAAAGGTGTTTTCTGGTTCTCCTCAGTGGGCTGGGTTCTTGGAAGTCCTCAGTGTTTCAGATTAATGGTCTCTCTCTCTAACTATTGTGGAAAACAAAACATGGAACTCAATGGGAGTTCATAAAACAGAAATGCAAAGTGGTGACCAAAAACAGATCTAATGTGATCCAATGCAATGAAGGTGACTAATGAATGGGAAAAACCTTCCTATTTATAACAAAATATTGGGGTGTTCTAGATCCTGGTGCATGAATAAAATATTATTAAACATTTTCTAGAATCACCCTTTAGGAATATTTTATTATATTTGTTGGAGGGAAAAGGGTTTTTGACTTGGGTCAATTCCTTTATTTATAAATAAAAAATAAATAAATGATTTATTTGTTATTTACGGGAAATGAGGGGAATATAATTAAATAAATAAGGGTTTATTTAATTATTTATATTTGATTTAGTCAAATTTAACTAAGAATATGATTTAAATAGTGATTTAAATAACTTATTCTTAGGAAACAATTAAATAAATAGTGATTTACTTAATTGATATCCTTATTTTGGGTTAAATATGACCATGAAACATAAATAAATGTGGTGAAAGCAATTTTACTTTGGGTAAAATTAGTCTTACATGGTGTACTTGGGTTAATCTAATAATAATAGGTTAGATGACCAAAAAATGGTGTAACACTTATAACAATATTCATATTAATTAAATTTTTATTAACACATTTGAATGTGATGTTTGGATTTATTTGTTATATCATATCATAATTATTGTTATTTTCTAAAATTCATTATTCATCAAAAGACGACACATATATTATAACAGTATTCATATCAATTAAATTTTTATTAGTGCATTTGAATGTGATGTTTGGATTAATTTGTTATATCATATCATCAGATTTCACATCTCTTCATTATAATATTCAATCATCCATGAATTTAATCAGTGGTGTTACATTTCACAGCGACAATGGATAATGCAATAGAATAAATTAAAACATATTTTATTATTGCGCTGAGAGGCGCATCTATAGCCCAATTTGACCCCGATGTCAGGTATGTCACGTCCTCATACAAAATGTTGGCTTATGTTTTAAATTTAAAAAAAAAATCGTATTGTGCTAGAACATATATCAATTTCTAATACAATTATGTATTATTTATATAATTTGAATGGATAGTAAATTATATACGTGAATTTGAATGGATTATAAATTTACCTTTAACAAAAAAAATTACCACATTGAATTTCCAAATTAAGTAAAATTTTAAACATCTTTACTCTTTACTAAAGTCAATACCATTTCCTAAATCAAAGGAAAAGAGTTAATTCAACACAAACAATCAAATCCAAAATCTTTTAATATTTCTTTTAATTAAATATTTGTAAAATGAATTTATACTTACTCCAGAGCTATGGTAAATAAATAAAAAAATATATAAACTAAATGTATGGTAAATAAATAAAAATTCTTTTTATATTTATTCCATAAACCTTTTTATATTTAAAAAAACTTTAAAAAGAGGTTTTATTTAGATGAAGCCTATGGGACGAATACCATGGGACAAATTAATATTGATACCATGGGCCAAATACCATGGGTAAATAAATAAATATAAAAGAGGTATAAAAAGGTATGATAAATAAATAAATAAATATAAAATAGGTATAAAGAGGTATGGTAAATAAATAAATACAAAAGAGGTATAAATAGGTAAGGTAAATAAATAACAATATATCAAATAGGATTATAAATAAAAATCTAATTATATAACAAGCCTATGGGCCAAAAACCATAGTAAAGAAAAGGGGTATGGTAAATAAATAAAAATATAAATAAACTAGAGGTATGGTAAGTAAATAAAACGTCTTTTCATATTTACTCCATAATCTGCTTTATATTTACGAATATTTATGTTCATTAGTTTACATAACTAAGAAGAAATAGAGAGAGAGAGTGATAAGGGAGAGATGGAGAGAGAGTGTGTATGTTTAGGGTGTTGGAAATATGATGCAGAGTGTTGTCCTTGATGGCAACCCACTAAATGAAGATGAAGACATGTGACTCTTGACATGTGTTGTCCTTGATGGCAATCCACCTGATGAATTCAAAATATGATGTTTCTACAGTGTGTACAGAAGGCAATGAATTTAGAATGTGCTCAAAATATGATGAAAAGAGTATGTCTCTGTGTATGCGCGGATTGGCCTAGGGGAAGTCGCGTATGCACGCGGAAAATAACGTTCCAAGTCGCGTATGGGCAAAAGCGCTCAAAAAGTGCAAAACCAAGGGTAACCACCATGGTATTGACCCATTGTATTGGGTAATGATCCGCCTAATTGACCCCGTCCAGGTAGTTTTGGGCTCATGGTATTGTTTTGGCCCATGGTATTGAAAAAGGAGCTCATGGTATTGAAAAAGGATAAACCTATATAAGGAGAAAAAATTCATTGTGCATCATGTGAGTGTGGGTGCAAGATGTCTGAGCTTGAATGAATACTTCTCTATGAAGTATTTCTGAATGGAAAGGGTTACACTTGAATGATAAATCTGAATGTATGATGCACCAATGATGAAGAAGGGGATCTAGATCTGAATTGCTCTTGTATTTGCTAGATCTGATTATGGAAGGCTTAGATCTGTGATGAGGCGAGCATCTAGGCGAACATCTGACTGAAGTGAAAAAGGGTAAATCTGAATTGAACATCTGATGTGATGAAGTACGCTGCTCTGTAATCATTGAAGATCTATACGCTACTTTGCCGCGAAGGAAGCGCGTATACACGCGGCTTCTCTGAAGTAAAAGCGCGTATGCGCAATAAATATACACTGAGGTATACGCTGGTTCGTGTGGACGGAAGCGCGTATATACGCGAAATCAGTGAAGTAAAAGCGCGTATGCAAACTAGGGTTTGATGAAGCAAGGGGTATGAAATATCCGGGACCGTTTCCGCCGTGTTTCTCGCTTATCCGATCCGGGGCTGACATGTATCTCTGATGATGTATGTTATTACTTAAAAAGTGGAAAGGGTTCCTGTCCGGGAAATATGATGAATCAGGCGTTGTTGTGTTCTCTATTGAAGTGGTTGGATCCAAACAGGAAAATTGATGAAACGTGTCCAAGGTGGTGCTGGGTCCAAGGTGGTGTCGAAGGTTGTAGCCTTCACTGGTGGGGTCGAGCCTTCCAGGTGAGGCCGGTAAACGAGATCGGCCGAGCTCAGGAGAGGCCGGTAAACGAGTCGTGGGTTGGAGTTCCCTTCCAGGAGAGGTCGGTAAACGAGCGCAGGTGGTGCCTCGCGTGTCAGTCAAGTCTGTGTCACACATATGTTGTAAGATGTTTTCTCTATAATAAAATATTGAAGGTCAGAAAGCAACTGCACAGGTTTTCTCCGATCTGGGTTTCCACCTAAAAATCCTGGTGTTCATGTGTGATGCTTTGTGTGATGATTTATTCTGTTCTTACTGCACATGTTTACTGCTTATTGAATATCTGATGAATAAATGAAGGAATGATTTAAGTGAAGAATTAATGACATAAATAGATATCTGTGTATACGCGAGTTTCGTAAAGGGTATCCACGTATATACGCAAGTCTGGTTCAGAAAAGTAGCGTATGCATTTTAGAAGCAGGAAAGTGAAAGTTTTGAATATGCAAGAAATTATTCACCCCCCCTCTCAGCATTTTTCCCAACAATTGGTATCAGAGCAGGTCCTTCTGAAGAAGCTTAATCGCTTGAAGGAGATCCGTCGCAATGGGAAGTCAAGAAGGAGTGATGTCTATAAAGCCACCTCTATTCAATGGAAGCAATCTGATATTCTGGAAGGTACCAACAAAAGCGGATCTGCTAAATCTTGGTACAAAACTATGGGCATTATTGAAAGGATGTGAACAAGAACTTGGAGAAGAAAAGGGTATTTTTATGGATTCTCTAGAAGACAATAATCTTCTTGAAGAAAACATTCAACTCAAAGTAAGCCTAGAAGAAAAGAACATAATCATAGAGACTCTTAAAAATCAGCATGAAGCAAGAGAAAAACGCATGGAGGAATTAGAATGTGAAGTAGTAAGTCTAAGGAAGGATAATGAGAAAGTGAATTCTCTAAATCTCAGATTTGCTAAAAGTTCAGAAACCTTAGATGAGATTATCAAGGTACAACGGTCTCCTCTTATAAAAAAAGGTCTTGGATACACTGGGGAATCTTCCCAGACATCAGCATCAAATTCTCTAAAAGCAGCCACAACTGGTTCTCTACATTCAGCCACTCAGCAGGGGAACAAAGGATCTTTACAAATAAAGCATGATCGCCTCAATTCAAGAAACACTAACAGGGAGATCTTTCAAAATGGCTACAATCAACAGGTAAATTTAAATAGAAGATTTCATGATCACAGAAATTTCTACTTCAATGGACAATGTTTCTCATGTCACAATTTTGGTCATAAAGCTGTTCAATGTGTTGCTCATAAAACCATCATGACAAGAGAAGCAAGAAAGATAAGGATGAATGTCGAATCAAAGAAGGACACCTATAACAACTTCTCTCCTCTTCAAAATGAAGTTGAATGTACTTATTGCAATAACTTTGGTCATGAAGAATCTGAATGCAGGAGCAAGGTGCAGCCAAAAGAACATGTTCCCTCAAGCTCTAAAGTATGGAAAGAGAAAGAAATACCGGTTGAAAATTGTGGGATAGCGTTATTTGCAGAGGGTGAAGAGAATCAATGGTACATTGATAGCGGGTGTTCAAGACACATGACAGGTGACAAAAGCAAACTGCATACTTATAATGCTCTAGAGAAGGAAAATAAAGTTACATTTGGAAATGATACTCCTGCTGTAATTAAAGGAAAAGGGGCAGTATTTCTAAAAGAAAAGGTGAAGGCTAAAGATGTCATGTATGTGGATGGATTAAGACATAACCTTTTAAGTGTTAGTCAAATGTGTGATCAAGGAGCAGAAGTGGTCTTTAGTTCCAAAGAATGTGTGGTTCGCGATCTTGATACAGGTAAAATCATTATAAAAGGAAAAAGAAATCCAAGCAACCTGTATGTACTAAACGGCATAGATCAATGTTACTTGAGAAAGTCTTCAGAAAATTGGCTATGGCATAGAAGGATGGGGCATCTGAGTTTCTCTCAAATCAACAAAGCAAGCAGACTTCAAGCTGTTCGTGATCTTCCCAAGATCAATCTTCCAGAAAGTACCATATGCAAATCTTGTCAATTTGGTAAGAAGACCAGAGTTCGATTTAATGCCAAAGAAGGATAAGCAAGTAAGCCTCTTGAACTCATTCATACTGACATCTGTGGACCTATGAGGAAAAGGTCAGTACGTGGGGAAGAATACTATATCCTATTTATCGATGACTACTCCAGAATGTGTGAGATCGCATTTATTAAACACAAAGATGAAGCTTTTGGAAAATTTCAGAATTACAAAGCCCTGGCAGAAAATGAATTGGATTCAAAAATCAAGTGTCTTAGATCTGATCGTGGTGGAGAATATTCATCAAATGAATTCTTTGAATTTTGTGAACAACATGGCATTAAAAGACAATTCTCTGTCGCAGGCACTCCACAACAAAATGGTGTAGCAGAAAGAATGAATAGAACAATTGTTCAAATGGCTAGAGCTATGATGGCTGACTCTAATGTTCCTGACATGTTCTGGAGTGAAGCAGCACGTACAGCAGTTAACATTCTCAACAAAGCTCATGTTCGGGCAAATAGTGACAAAACTCCATATGAACTCTGGTATGGTAAGTCTCCCACTGTAAAGCATTTTAAAGTTTTTGGAAGTAGATGCTTTATCAAAAATAATGATGAAAAGATTGGCAAGTTTGAACCTAGATCAGATGAAGGGATACTTCTTGGGTACTCATCTTCAAGCAAAGCATTCACATGTTACAATAAGAGGCTTCAAAAGGTTGTTGAATGTATTGATGTGGTTATTGATGAGTCTCCTGCAGCTCCTAAAGAAGAAAAACAAACAATAAAAGAAGATGATAGCGATATATGGCCATCTACATCAGATGAAAATGATATAGGCAGTGAATCCAATGAAGAACCTGAAAATGATCTATCTGAAAAAGCTCCATCCATATATGTTCAAAAGAATCATCCTGAATCTCAAATTTTGGGAGACAAGGAATTAGGTGTACGAACAAGGAGAACTCTTGCAGGATCTTCTAGTAATTTGGCACTTCTATCCACAATTGAACCACACAATGTCAATGAAGCTATCAAATATGAATGTTGGAATAATGCCATGGATGAAGAAATTGAGCAAATTGAAAAGAATGACACTTGGGATTTGGTACCAAGACCTCATGATAAAAATGTCATTCGAACTAAATGGATCTTCAAGAACAAGTTAAATGAGAATGGGGATGTTGTAAGAAACAAAGCTAGACTGGTTTGCAAAGGGTATACTCAACAAGAAGGTATAGACTTTGAAGAAACTTCTGCTCCTGTAGCTAGACTTGAAGCCATAAGAATGTTTCTTGCTTTCTCAAGCTATCAACAAATCAAAGTTTATCAAATGGATGTTAAGTCTGCTTTTCTTAATGGTGAGCTAGAAGAAGAAGTATATATAGAACAACCGGAAGGATTCATTTTGAGAAATAATGCAAATCTTGTTTGTAGACTTAAAAAGGCTGTATGGTCTCAAACAAGCTCCAAGGGCTTGGTATTATCGTCTTGACAAATATCTTCATCAACAAGGATTTTCAAAGGGGTCTGCTGATAGCAACTTATACACAAAAGTTGAAAATGATAAACTATTGATTGTAGTTGTATATGTTGATGATATCATTTTTGGGAGTAACGATGAATCTATGAGTCAAAAATTTGCTTCTGTCATGCAACAAGAATTTGAAATGTCTTTACTTGGGGAACTAACATTCTTTCTTGGCTTGCAAGTGCATCAATCTGCAGATGGTATATTTCTATCACAAGAAAAATATCTTAAGCAAATTCTAAAGAAGTATGGCATGGAAGAATGCAAACCTGTAAGTACACCAATGATAACCGGATGCAGTCTCAGTTCTAATGATGATTCTCCCTCTGTGAATCAACCAGAATACAGATCGATGATTGGAAGTCTACTTTATCTCACTGGGACCAGACCAGACATTATGCATGCTGTTGGGATTGTTGGACTATTCCAAGCTAATCCAAAAGAGTCTCACCTTCAGGCTGTCAAAAGGATATTCAAATATCTACAAGGAACTCAAGACTTTGGTCTATGGTATCCAAAGGACGCTGATCTTACTCTTCATGCTTACACTGATGCAGATTGGGCTGGAAGTGTTGATGATCGGAAAAGCACTAGTGGTGGTGCATTTTACATGGGGCCCCGGTTAGTATCTTGGTTCAGCAAGAAGCAAAATTCTATTGCCTTATCAACAGCTGAAGCAGAGTATGTAGCTGCCGCATCTTGCTGCACTCAACTCCTATGGATGATGCAAACCTTGCAAGATTTTCAAATCAAATGTGCAACTCCTATCTCCATTATGTGTGATAATACAAGTGCCATCAGTATCTCAAAGAATCTTGTTATGCATTCAAAGACCAAGCACATTCCCATCAAGTATCATTTCTTACGTGAACAAGTGCTTGAACAAAAGGTGAAGTTGGAGTATGTTACCTCCAAAGAACAAGCTGCTGATATCTTTACCAAACCTCTTCCCAAGGAAGCGTTCGAGCATCTAAGACAGAAGCTGGGAGTGTTCTCTGCCAGTCAAAAGAAAAAATCTGCATAAAGTTTAGAAGATGGCTTGGATACGCGGGTTTCCTGAAACACAGTCGCGTATGTACGCGAGTTCCTGCACATAAACCCGCGTATGTTTGGTTGCTGACAACTTTTTGGATGGTTCAACATTCTTCAGCATAGCTGCAGTGCTGTCTGATGCCTTGATGATTTGTTGGTGGAAGTTTTCAGGATGCACAAACTAAGGGGGAGCCTTAGTCATTTGGAAAGATTGCTTGGTTGCACAGATTCGGGGGGAGCATTAGTTTTTCTGAGCATAATGCATTGCTGGCATTATGGTGGTTCTGATATATGATCTCTCTTGAGGTTTTTTTGGTATTAATTATGAAAATTCATATTTGTACTTTGATGAAAAGGTCTGGTTGAGACCCATGTTGTAAAATTTTAATATTCAGTCATGTAAGGACTTGTCAAGTTGTAAACCCACTTGGTTGGGTAGCTGTGTCAATTTTGTAAACTCACTTGGTTGAGTAGCTGAGAAAAATGTGTAAACCCACTTGGTTGGGTACTTGAGTCTTATATGTAAATCCACTTGGTTGGATATTTGATGTAAGTATGAGTCTTTTGGTGATAGGAAGTTCATAGAGTCATGTACTTCATTGAAAAATATTCAGCATGAACTCAGGGGGAGCTTGGTCACTTCAGTATACATCAGATCTGCAGAACGCGTCTTCTACATAAGGAGAAAAAGGGGGAGAGTGTGTTGGTTTTGATCCGCTGGTTTTGCCCTTTGCCCTTGATGTCAAAGGGGGAGAGTGACATGGTGTTTGTATGAAGAGAAGATAATGATGTCAAATATTTGGGAGAGTGACATGATACCTATCTGTTGTGGTAACCAAACACCATCGTGGTTGCCATCAAGTCCAAAGGGGGAGATTGTTGGAAATATGATGCAGAGTGTTGTCCTTGATGGCAACCCACTAAATGAAGATGAAGACATGTGACTCTTGACATGTGTTGTCCTTGATGGCAATCTACCCGATGAAGTTATTATATGATGTTTCTACGTGTGCATGTATGCTACAATGAATTCAGAAATGTGCTCAAAATATGATGAAAAGAGTATGTCTCTCGTGCAGGTCAGATTTGTCTAGGGGAAGCCGCGCATGCACGCGGAAAACATATGCACGCGGAAAAGAACGTGCCAAGTCGCGTATGGGCTAAAGCGCTCAAAAAGTGCAAAACCAAGGGTAACCACCATGGTATTGACCCATTGTATTGGGTAATGATCCGCCTAATTGACCCCGTCCAGGTAGTTTTGGGCTCATGGTATTGCTTTGGCCCATGGTATTGAAAAAGGGGCTCATGGTATTGAAAAAGGAAAACCTATATAAGGAGAAGAAATTCATTGTGCAAATCATGAGTGTGGGTGCAAGATGTCTGAGCTTAAATGAATACTTCTCTCTGAAGTAGATCTGAATGGAAAGGGTTACACTTGAATGATAAATCTGAATTTATGATGCACCAATGATGAAGAAGGGGATCTAGATCTAAAATGCACTTGTATCTGCTAGATTTGCTTATGGAAGGCCTAGATCTGTGATGAGGCGAACATCTAGGCGAACATCTGACTGAAGTGAAAAACGGTAAATCTGAATTGAACATCTGATCTGATGAAGTACGCTGCTCTGTAATCATTGAAGATCTATATGCTACTTTGCCGCGAAGGAAGCGCGTATACACGCGGCTTATCTGAAGTAAAAGCGCGTATGCGCAATAAAATATACACTGAGGTATACGCTGGTTCGTGTGGACGGAAGCGCGTATATACACGACATCAGTGAAGTAAAAGCGCGTATTCAAACTAGGGTTTTCTGAAGCAAGGGGTATGAAATATCTGATCTGTTCTGCTATGTTTCTGCTATCTGATCTGTGTTGATATGTATCTGTTGATGACGTATGTTTGTACTTAAAAAGTATGGAAAGGGTTCGGTCCGGAAATATGATGAATTGTGGCCAGCAAGTTGTGTTCTATTGAAGTGGTTGGATCCAGTGTGAAAATTGATGAAACGTGGTCCAAGGTGGTGCTGAAGGTTGTAGCCTTCAGTCAGGGGGTCGTAGCTCCCTTCCAGGTGAGGCTGGTAAACGAGATCAGGGGGTCGTAGCTCTCTTCCAGGAGAGGCTGGTAAACGAGTCAGGGGGTTGGAGCTCCCTTCCAGGAGAGGCTGGTAAACGAGCGCAGGTGGGTGCCTGCGTGCTGGTCAAGTCTGCGCCAGCACATATGTTGTAAGATGTTTTCTCTATAATAAAATATTGAAGGCTGAGCAACTGTAGCGGTGGTTTTCTCCCGACTTGGGTTTCCACCTAAAAATCCTGGTGTTCATGTGTGATGCTTTGTGTGATGATTTATTCTGTTATTACTGCACATGTTTACTGCTTATTGAATATCTGATGAATAAATGAAGGAATGATTTAAGTGAAGAATTAATTACATAAATAGATATCTGTGTATACGCGAGTTTCGTAAAGGGTATCCGCGTATATACGCAAGTCTGGTTCAGGAAAGTAGCGTATGCGTTTTAGAAGCAAGAAAAAGTGAAAGTTTTGAATATGCAGTAAATACTGATTCACCCCCCCCTCTCAGTATTTTTCCCAACATAGGGGTGAGATAAAGAGACAAAGTAAGATGTATGGAAATAAGGGGGGAGAGAAGAAGTGAGAAGGAGACAGGGAGGGATATAGTAATGTAGTTGGAGAGAGAGAGGGGTGGAAAGAGAGAGAGAAAGAAAGGGATGGGGGAAGAGAGAGGATTAGAGAGAGAGAGAGAGATATGGGGGAAGAGAGAGGATTGGAGGGAAAAGAGAGAGAGATAGGTGGGAGAGAAAGGGAGAGAGAGGAAGGATGAGAGAGAGGAGGAGAGTGATGGGGGAAGAGAGAGTATTGGGGAGAGAGAGAGAGAGAGAGAGAGAGAGAGAGAGAGAGAGAGAGGAAGGGCGAGAGAGAGGAGGAGAGAGGGATCGATAAGAGAGATGGAGTTGGAGGGGGAGAGATGTAGGAAATAAGAAATATAGAGAGTGAGAAGTGGAGAGGGAGAAGGAGTGATAAGGGAGAGACAGAGAGAGAGCGTGCATGTTTGGGGCTGAGATAAAGAGAAAAATAAGGAGAGATGTAGATAAGAGGGGAGAAGGAGATATAAGGAGAGAGGGAGGGGTATAGTAACATAGTTGGTGGGTGAAGAGAGAGAGAGAGGGAGAGAGAGATGGGAGAGAAAGGGAAAGAGAGGAAGGAAGAGAGAGGATGTGAGAGAGTGAAGAGAGGGAGGGAAAGAGAGATGGACTTGGAGGGGGAGGGGGAGAGAGGTAAGAAGAAATAAATAGAGAGAGAAAGGTGGAGAGAGAGAGAGTGAGTGAGTGATAAGGAAGATGGAGAGAGAGGTATAGAGGAAAAAATTAGGAAAGAGAGATATTAGTGGGGGAGAGGGAAAGAGGGGGAAGATAGAGATATAGATGGAAGGTGAAGAGAGGGAAGAAGAGAGAGATGGGGAGAGGAGGGGATTGACAAAGAGATTGATATATATGGATTGCGAGAGTGTGTGTGTTTAGGGGGTTGAGATAGAGAGACAGAAAAGAAGATATGGAGGGGGATATAGATATGGATGGAGGGTGGAGAGAGGGAAGAATATTTCTCACACTAGATGGATTGATATAAGTGGAGATGGTGATTTATAATCCTATTTTATTATTTTCACTATATGCATCGATTTTAGTGTAGATATTTATTTCTAATGATATTTGATTACTTGCACTAGATGCATTGATTTCAGTGTAGGTGGTGATTTCTAATACAATTTGATTGCTTGCACTGAATTTGTTGATTTCAATTTAGATGTCGATTTATAATTATATTTGATTACTTGCACTAGATGAATTGGTTTCAATGTAAATGATTTCTAATCCTATTTGATTGAGAGGTAAAATGCATTGATTTCAAGAGAGATGTTGGTTTCTAGAGAGAGAGAGAGAGTGATAAGGAAGAGAGAGAGAGGGAGAGGACAAAAGGAGGAAAGAGAGATATTAATGGGGGAGAGGGAGAGAAGGGGAAGATAGAGATATAGATGGAAGGTGAAGAGAGGGAAGAAGAGAGAGATGGGGAAAGGGGTAGATTGAAAAAGAGATTGATATATATGGAATACGAGAGTGCGTGTGCTTAGGGGGGTGAGAGACAAAAAAGAATGATGGAGGGGATATAGATATGGATGGGAGGGTGGAGAGAGGGAGGAATATTTCTTGCAATTTTATGGATTGATATAAGTGGGTGAGGATGGTGATTTTTAATCCTATTTGATTATTTGCATCAGAGAGGACATCGATTTTTAGTGTAGATATTGATATTTAATATTATTGATTATCATTAGATGCATTGATTTTCAGTGGTAGGCATTTCTAATAATTTCATTGTGTTTGCATTGAATGTGTTGATTTCAGTTTAGATGTCGATTTATAATTATATTTGATTACTTGCACTAGATGACTTAATTTCAATGTAGATGATTTCTAATCCTATTTGATTGTTTGCACTAAATGCATTGATTTCAGTGTCGATGGCGATTTCTAATCCTATTTTATTTCTTTGAGTAAATGCATTGATTTCAATGTAGATGTTGGTTCCTAGAGAGAGAGAGAGTGAGTGATAAGGAAGATGGAGAGAGAGAGAGAGGAAAAAAGGAGGAAAGAGAGATATTAGCAGGGGAGAGGGAGAGTAGGGGAAGAGAGGGAAGAAGAGAGAGATGGGGAGAGAGGGTGATTGACAAAGAGAATGATATATATGGAGTGCGAGAGTGTGTGTGTTTAGGGGGGTGAGATAGAGACAAAAAAAAAGTGATGGATGGGGATATAGATATGGATGGAGGGTGGAGAGAGGGAATAATATTTCTTGCACTAGATGGATTGATTTAAGTGGAGATGGTGATTTATAATCCTATTTGATTATTTGCACTAGATGCATCGACTTTAGTGTAGATATTTATTTCTAATGATATGAGTACATTACTTGCACTTACATACCTTTCTGTGTTGTAGGTGATGATTCCTAATACTATTTATTTGCTTTTTAAATCGATGTTATGATTTCAATTTAGATGTTTATTTATAATTATAGTTTGATTGCTTGCACTAAATGTACGATTTCAAATAGACATTGATTCCTACATTGGTTTGATTGACATATACAAATGTACTTGATTTCATGGTAGATGTACATTATCAACCTATTTGATTATTGAGTACCATTATTTCATGTAGATGTTGTTTTCAATTCATCCGATTGATTGCATTAGGTGCAGGTTGATTTTAATGTAGAAGTTATTTTCAATCTTATTTGATTATTGTACTAATGCATTGATTTCTATTGTATATGTTGATTTTATGATTTACGTAATTTACATATGATAGTACATTACTGAAGTAGTTGATTTTTTATCATATGTATGATTTTTAGGTAAGGAAAATGTTATTAACAATGTAGATTGATTTTTGTGTTATAGTAATTTAAGCTATTAATATTGGAGAGAAAGAGAGACAAGGTATCATGTTTACTACAACAGATCGAGCTAAATATTTAAATGGTTTACGATTTAAATTTTCTTTTTCATATAATCGATATGAAAAGATAACAAAACTAACAAGGGAGGAAATAAGAATAGTAGAAAAAAATAGTTTGAGATTGATTGTAACATGAGTACGTTCTTATTATTCACATTTTCTATCTTTCAACACTATTATTGTCACTTTGCATTTAAAAAAAATATTTCATCATTTTTCATCATTATAGTTATTAACAATAATTATCATCTCAATGAACCGAGGTAACTAAGAAAATTTAAAATTAAAATGACCAAGTCAATCTCAGAAATATTTAGCATATTTAAAATGATTATATTAATATTTGATATATTTACATATTACTGATAAAATTAATCATATCTTTGATATATTTTCCTTGGCAGCACACGGCTGAAACTAACCTAGATCTATCTTACATCTCAAAAATATACAAAAAATTTAATAATCTGAAAAATGTGACGTTGATGCCTCCGACTGGAACCAGCCTAGATCCATCTAACTCTGGATCTATCATGCGCCGAGAGGGATCAAATCTCTCGAGGTGCAAACCTTTCCTCAAGTTTTGCAATCAAAAAATAGGTTTTCACCTCGAGAGATTTGATCCCTCTCGGCGCATGATAGATCCAGAGTTATATGGATCTAGGCTGGTATATATATATTTAAGACAGTATTTGTCATACAAAATGGGACAGTTATTGGTATCCCTTTGTCTTTCAATTGGGACACTATGTCCATTACATTAAACAAAATGTTTGATTTTATAGAAAAATATTTCAAAAAATACAACGCCTTGATTTGATATCCAAACATAATGATCTTCATTCTTCTCTTGAACTGTTGTTGCTGCTAGAGCTACTTCTATGACTTGGGTTATTTTCAGGAATGTTTTGTTCACTGTGTTGATTGTTTTATTCTTCTTCACCTTGCATCTACAAACATAAAAATAAAATGTAATGAGTGTATATACATTGGTGAGGATAATGAAAATTGTGATATTAAATAATATACATCAATGTAAATCGAAAAAAATAACGTATCATAGCAACAATTGACTCATGAACTATACACATTCTTTTAAAACCATGTAGTATGCCATCTTTCAAGATTTTATCTGTTGGCACAGTTCCATACTTTGTTTCCTGCAAGTTTTATACCCCTTAACAAATCATATATTTAATATAAGAGAATTTTTTTGTTCTATTAATTATAGATGGAGCTAAGTAAAACAAGATTGATAGATGCTTACAAATTCCACAATTAATTTCTGATATGCCAACATATACTCACAACCCATATTTAACCCAATGTCAATCAATTCGTCTGATGGTTTTTATTTGTATGTTAGCACCTGTTTGAAGACATTCAATGATGATTTTTTTTAAACAACTTAAAATATACAAAAATGAAATCTAGTTAAGTTTTTATAAGAAAGTAACAATTACTCACAAACTTAGATATCAACCCTTTTCTTCCTTTTCGTCCTGTTTTATGTGTTGAATGGGTTACATTTTCTTTTCTTTTCTGCAAGAAAATACTTGAAAATTAATATTTAATGTTATTTTATTTATTTATTGTACCTAATGATCGAAAAATTCAATGATTACATATTACATTTGAAACACGTTGTTGTTAAGATGGCTCCTCTTGCGATGCAATTTTGTCCATTTCTTTGACCATCTCCTTGTACACCTTTTTGGACATTCCAACTGGAATATTTCTAATATCAACTCGTTCATCATTTGAGATTTTCATAATCTTCCTGAAAATGTAACATGACAATAAACTATATAATTTTTATATTTATATATGAAAAGTAAATATAACAAAAGTGATATTTATAAATAATTCTAGAAAAACATTTAAAGGAATATTACTTTTTCATTCCTTATTTTTTGTTGTTGTACGTTTTTGCTATTAAAAGTATGACATGTATCATTGACCAATTCTCTGGAGACCCTTCCTGTAGTTTAGATAAAATTTGGTTCTTGGAATTATTGGATTGATTTTTGTATTGTAAGTGGAAAGGATGTCTATACATTCGTTCCACTAGATCCCTCAAAAAATTTTAAAAGTTTTTCCTACTTTCGTTAACCTCCAACACCACTCCAAATGAGCTAAGGAGAAATTCATTTTCATTTGCATGTTCTATTTTTTTTCTTTTCTTAGAACAACATTCCTTTTCTGAGTTGTTGGTCCCTGTAGAACATTAAACATATGTGAATTAATAGATTGTTTGACACATGTTATCTAATAATTTTAAGTATATTATTAATGAGAATTAAAAAAAGGAACTCATATTGGATTGATAGTATATTTTCATTCACTTGATTCATCGTTTTGCAATTTTTCCATCAAGATTTTATGCTCTTCTAGTCTTAGATCAGAAATAATTTTATCGAGCTTCGTCATTTTGTGGCTTTGCATGATACATAGTAAACAATACATATTAATTAAACTTACATGTAGTTCAAAAATAATATTTTTTGTAAAGAATTTACAAATAACTTTCCTTTTTTCCTTTTCTTGATGTGTTATCAGTATTTTTGTTACTTGATCTCTTGTCAACCATTTCTTTATCAATATGAAACCTGTACCATATCATTCATTAATATATTTTATAAATATATTGTCAAATTTTCAGGTACAAAAAAAAGATCAAGAAACCGGTGCACTTTTCATCGTGTACGCATTGACGTCGGTCCGTGGTGGTCTTATAAACACACCGCCCAAATATTATAAAACACCGTACGGTACTCTATGTCAACAAGGAGAATCGGTGCGTTACATGTTAACCACCGCATCGATTAACACAGAAAAAATAATAAAAATCGTCTATTGTTAGTTTTTGTAGCATATGGTGTCATGGAGGGGTTGGTGTGGTCTATTCTTATAAACGCCCTGTGCAAACAAGGGACCACCGCACAGTGTTCTGTGTAAACTAGGAGACCTGGTGCATTATATTTTACATGGTGCTCCGACTAACACAAAATAAAAAATTGTTTTTGCCAAACATTACGTGAGCGGTGTGATATAATGAAATAGCACACCGGTGCCCTATTTACATATGAAAAAAATTGGTTTTTATTTTTTTTTATTAAAAAATACATGCACAGTGTGCTGGGATAAGCCAGTGCGCTAGGTTACGCAGGGCACAACGATTAAAAAAAAATGTTTTTTAAAAATTCACGCAAGGGCCGACATGGAATGGGATCCGACTATGCAAGTCGTCCCGTGGGTTGGATGTCATAAGCCTATATAAACAACAATACAAACCTATAAATCTAAAGTGAAAAGCCCTAATTCTGAAATCACAGAAACATGAAGAAGCAAGGGAAGAAACAAAAAGAATGAAGGGTTTAGGGTAAAATTGGATTTTTTTTTTTTGTTTTTTGTTTTTTGTTTTTTGGTTTTTCTTTTGTTTTTTGTTTTTGTTTTTGTTTTTGTTATTTTTGTTATTTTTTCTTTTTTCTCTGAAAATTAACAACAAATTGAAATTTTTTACTTATTGTGTAAAAAATACTGCAAAAAATGTAGTAAAAACAATAAAATTCAATCGCGATATCATTTGAAATTCTATGCTATAGGGTTTGAATCACCAAAGGTTTGGAATTCTGATTTTCTGAAAAATTTTGTTCGAAAATATTGTTGATCAGTGGTTGTCATTGATGTCAACCCAAGTAGCACCAGGGGCTAACCCAATATTGCATGGGAATTTTGACCTACCAAATTAAGATATTCTAGGTCAATAATTATTTTGATGGTTTCTACTTGTCAATATGTTTTTGTTGATATATGGCACGCCATGTAATTCTTCACGGTTTGAGAGATATTCATGTTTGAAGTTTGTACCCCCAGTTAGTGGGCTAAAACCCCATGGGGTTGGGGCATGGGTCATTGAAAAGTCATAATTAATATTTTTTAAGCTCCTAAGATCCCTGCCACGTTCACTTGTTGAAGCCCCTCTCAACTTAAGCATTCATATAAATTGTGATCTTCATTTCCTCCTTATGCATGGGATTTGGCCATCAGAAACAGGTCATCGTGGAATTTTCACTCTAAATTTTGTTCTAAGAAGCCTCAGAAGCTGAAATTTTTATGAGGCAAATCAGAACTCTTGATGAAGCTGTAGTAAAAATTTCAGATGAAGTTGCACAATATTTTTGGAGATATGATCTGTGGAAGTAAGGGTTTTTGCAGGCTCTTGAAATTCATCTCAAAGAAGTGACCTTGGTAAATTCGTCATAACTCTCTCTCTGAGTATCGGATTGGAATTCCATAAAAATTGATGGATATTGCACAGTCTATAATTTTCACTCTATCAATTTCAGAAACAAATGAAAAACAATTGATGCGTGGCATGTCGTACAAGTGCGCTCTCCTGAAACAGTCCATAATTAGGGCATTGTGAGAGATTGGGTATAACTCTCTCTTCAAGAATCCAAATTGGGTCAGACCTGTGGCATTGGAAATATGACTTAGAGGAATACTACAGGACTGAAAATCAGATATTGAGGATCTAAAATGATAGAGATACACCAGATTCAAGATCGAGCTCCTAGAAGGCAAAAAAAAGCTAGATCATGTGTTGTCAAGGGTTGCAAAGGACCAGAATTTCTACGGCAGAAAAGCAAAGAAAGGTGTAGCAGAGGGTAGCATGACAAGAGCAGAAACCAAGACGCATAACAGTAGTAAGAAGTTCATCATATGAAGTCTTCAAGTGGGCAGCACTGCATACAATCATTGTAAAGGTATCATTGTACTTAGTCATTGTAAATACATTATTGCACAAATTGTATTAGTGTCTATCTGCCAAGGGTTGAAGAGGCAGTGTTGGGAGGTCTAGGATCATCATTAGGTGGTTGTGTCAAAGTTGGGGTTATGGTCTATTATATCTTCTTCTTCTACATCATTCTATATCATTGTAAAGTGGACCATTTTCCCTGGTACGAGAGTCCATTCTTCTTTTATTCTTCTATAGGGTGGTAGGGTGGTGCTAGGGTGAGTTGTAGCTCATTGGGTGTTAGGGCATCCGTTCAGTTGACTACTGAAGAATCTCGGGCGTTGGAGCGTCCATCCAGTGGGAGCTGGAGAATAATGCTTTTCTAGATTCTAGGAAGTTGGAGCTTTATTTTCAATTGGAGTTGAATATTAAAGAATTATGAGAAAAGCATTAGGTGGTTTTTGTCCCGGAGTGGGTTTCCACCTTAAAAAATGTGTGCATTTGTGTTCCTCTTGTTTGCTACTATCATTGTACAAACACTGATAATAATTGAAGATTAACTAATGCTCTAATTGAAAGGAATATTGATTCACCCCCCCTCTCAGTATTTCCAACAATTGGTATCAGAGCTTGGTTCCTTCAATAGTAGTTTAACAGCTGTAAGGAGGTCATGGAGCATACCAATAATGGTGTACCTCTATTCAATGAAAATAATTATGAATGCTAAAAGGAAGAATGAGGTCTACTTTGCCATAATGTTTGGCTAGGACACTGTTCAAAATGGGTTTACATCAACCGCGGATGGACAAGGTAAGAAGAATTTGGTAAATGATGCAAAATCAAAGAATATTATTATCAGTGGAATTATTGAATTTGATTATCATAAGGTGTTGGGTTGTAAAACCGCCAAAAAAGTATGGGACAAGCTTGAGAATATATATGCAGGTGACTCAAATGTCAAAGAAGCAAAGCTTCAAAACTATAGAGCAAAATTTGAGCAACTCAGAATGAAAGAAGATTGCAACATTGCTGCATACTTCCAATATGTTGATGAAATAACCAATACTCTTGAAGGATTGGGAGAGCCAGTTGACGAGAAGAATATTATACGGAATATTCTTAGAACATTACCAGGGAGATTCAACCCAAAGGTATCGGTCTTAGAATACAGTGCAAATCTGGACAAAATCAGCAAGGAAGAATTACATGGAGTTCTCATAGCATATGAAATGAGACTTGATGAAGAAAAGGGTACTTCAAATCTAGAAACCGCGTTCGTTGCATCTAAGCAAACCAATAAGGACAAACAACCTTCAATTGAAATGACATGCACCTGCAAGTGTGAAGAAAAGGGAGATGGTGGAGAAGGTCTTTCAGATGAAGAATATGTTTACTTTACGAGAAAACTACAAATTGGTATGGAACAATTCAAAGGTAAACTTCCATTGATATGTTTCACTCGTCATGAGGTTGGTCATTTACAAAATCAGCTCCAAAAATAGAAGAAAGAGATATCAACGCCTTATAAATAAGCCACTTCGAGGGGGAAACCTCCAATACATTACATAAATGAACAATTCTTGGATGATACAATTTACAAAACCTCCTTTCTATTTATAGGAGTCCATGGGGCCATAATGTAATCCTAGTGGGCCACAATGTAATCCTAGCCGACCTAACAATAATAATTTAAGGGCACAATAATAACAAAATGGGGGTTACAAGGGTACAATAATAACAATAAGGGGTTTACACTAACAATAATAAGTGACTATACTAGTGATATAGGGACCTAACATGCCCCTCTCCTTCAAACAAGTGTTGTCCTCAACGCTTGATTATTTCTTGATGCTTCTGCATAAAATTTTCATCCTCCCATGTGGAATCTTTTACAGGAAAGTTCTTCGACTTGCTGAGATACTCTGAAATTGATAGTACTTGTCGATTTCTTGTTTTTGTGACTGCTTCATAACTTCTTTCGATGTCATGTTGATCTTCTTGTTGTTTCATTAGATTCTGCACCAAAGTTGGGTTATCTTTTGAGAGTTGGAGAACTTGTTGTTGATGCTCGATGTGATCTTCCACTAATTTATCATCCATATTTGCTATTATTTGATCCTTCAAAACATCCAAATTAGCCTCCATTTCTTCTTTTAAACCATCTATTTCATCTTCAATTGCTCTTCGTAAGATCGAAACTTGTTGCACTTGGTACCGTAATTTTGATATCTCATACTGCAACTCTTCCTCTTCATGTGTCATAGTATAGCTTTTTGAGGGATTAATGGGTATCGAATTATTTTTAGGAGGCATCTCAGAACCCAATACTGAAATATATGCTCAATAGGCCCTTGGAATCACTTTAAACTGATTTTTCAAACAAGATTTATGCAATTTGAAAAAACAAATAAACACCTTTTACTTGCTTTTGAGGAGCTCAATATTGAAATTTGATTATCTCTGTGATTGCAGCACTTCAATATCTGAATTTTGGTACCAACGTAGCCCTCTAAATTATCTTTCGAATGCCACAGGTCTGACCTGATTTGGATTCTCCAAGACAAAGCTGTGTCCAATCTCCCAGAATGACCTAATTATGGACTGGTTCAGTAGAGCGAACTTGTACGACTTGCCACGTGTCACTGTTTTGTCCTTTGTCTCTGAAATTGATAGCCAAGAAACTAGAGTCTGTGTACTTGTAACCACTTTTTACGGCACTCCAATCTGATGCCCAGAGAGATATTTATTGAACTTTTCCCACGATCACCTCTTTGAGATGCAATTCAGGAGCCTGAAAAAGCACTACCTTCCACAGATCATATCTCCCAAAATATTGCGAACCAAGCTCTGAAATTTTTTGACGAATTTCCTCAGGATTTCAGCTTCGCACCATATGAATTTTAGATTCTTAACCTTCGTAGAAAAAAACTTATAGCGCAAATTCCACGATGACCTGTTTAGGAGCCTGAAAAAAGACCTAACTTCCACAGATCATATCTCCGAAAATATTGTGAACCAGGCTCTGAAATTTTTAGAAAATCTTCCTTAGGATTTCGGCTTCGCACCCTAAAAATTTCAGCTTCTGAAACTTCGTAGAAAAAAAGTTATAGCGAAAATTCCACGATGACCTGTTTGGAGCAGCGAAACCCTAGAATCCAAAGCTCTGATACCAAATGTTGTGTAACCAGCTCCATAAATAGAAGAAAAGAGATGTAAACGCCTTAGAAATGAGCCACTTCGAGGGGGCAACCTCCAATACATTACATAAATGAACAATTATTGGATGATACAATTCAAAAAACCTCCTTTCTATATATAGGAGTCCATGGGGCCATAATGTAATCCTAGTGGGCCACAATGTAATCCTAGCCGACCTAACAATAATAATTTAAGGGCACAATAATAACAGAATGGGGGTTACAAGGGTACAATAATAACAATAAGGCGTTTACACTAACAATAATAAGGGACTATACTAGTGATATAGGGACCTAACAACATTTTGCAGCAAAATGTCCAAACAAAAGTAATGGAAACTCAAAAAGAAAGAAAGGCTTTAAGAAATTCAACAAGCAAGGATCCAAAAGGAACTTTCTCTCTAAAGAAGATAGCTCATCATCTGATGAAGACAATGATAGTGAAGAAGAATCCAATGAGAGAGTATTGTTTATGGCCAAGCACAATAAACCCAAGCACAATAAGCAAGAGGTATCAAACAACGAAGAAGAAGGATGGACCATAGACGAATTTTATGAGGAAGCAATCAAGCTTATAAAAGATCTCAAGGCGGAGAAGATCCCTTCCAAAACTCTTGAAGAATAAGTTCAAGGTCTCAAAATTGAAGTTGAAGAACACAAATGCATTGAAGAGTCACTTCAAAAGAAGTTGGAAGAAAGAAACCAAGAAAGGGAATAATTAGAAGCCGAAGTAGTCTCGCTGCATGAGGAAGTGAAGAAAGGAAAAACTATCCAAAACTATGCCAACAGCTCAAGGGCATTGGAAGAACTCATCAACAATCAACAATCTTACAATGACAAAACTGGCATTGGTTACAAAGAAGAAGAAGCAGGATCTTCTACAACAAAATGCAATGAAGCTATGAGATCTGACATGCATGTAGACTTCATTGGACAAGATTCGCAAGAACAGCCTTGGAAGAAAATTCCTCGACGAAAATTTCCATCCAGGTACCAACATATTTTTTATGGCTACTGTTATTCAAGTGGAAAATGTGGTCATAAAGCTATAGAATGTCGCACGTACCCTAGGAACGAATACAATTCAAGGAGATCTGTCAAATATGAACCTCCCAGGGCTCAGCGAAATATCAATAGATTTGAACATTTAAGAAATAATATTGAATGTTACAAATTTCGAAACTTTGGACACATAGCCAAAGACTACAGACTTGAAAAACCTCCAGAAGAATCTTCGAAGCCACAGAATGAATGAACATGGAAGAAGAAGAAAAATGATAATTGTGCTCTCGCTCTCAAGGCTCAAAAGAACAAAGATGTGTGGTATGTTTATAGCGGTTGCTCAACGCATATGACTGGAGATAGAAATAAATTTGTATCTCTGAAAGAGAAGAAGGATGGAACCATGTCCTTTTGAAATGATGGATCTTCAAATGTTATAGGATCAGGTACTGTCACTCTCGGAAGCAAAGATGTTCTAGCCAAGAATGTTCTATTGGTTGAAAACATGAAACACAATCCGCTCAGTGTTGGACAAATGTGTGATCAAGGACACACAATACTATTCAACTCCACGAAATGTGAAATTAGGAATGGCGTGTATGGTGAAATTGTGGCTACAATAAGCCGAGCTCCAAACGACATATATGTTTTGGATGAAGCAACTAAAGCATGTATAATAGCTAAAGAGTATGATACAATAATTGGTAGCAATGATGATCGACTAAGTAAGAATTTTGCTACAAAGGTGCAAAGTGATTTAGAGATGTCTTTACTTGGTTGCAAATTGAGCATTGACGACTCATCTAAGGATGTGGATCAAAGGTTGTATAGATTTATGATTAGTAGTCTTCTATATGTAACAACCTCTCGAACAGATGTTATGCAAGCAGTTGGACAAGTAGAAAGATTCCAAGCAGCACCAAAAGAATCACATATTAAATATTTGCCAGCATTGGAATATCTTTTCCAGAAGCTTGGGATTCTCCCAAGTTCTCATTAGATTTTCCTTTTTCAGAATATAAAGGGGGAGTGGAAGTGTGTACAGGTCTGCAGGATGGTTGTGTGTTAGCGTGAGTAGAAGTGTATGCAGGTCTGCAGGATGGTTGTGTTTCAGGGGGAGTTACCCTTTGCCATTGATGTCAAAGGGGGAGAGAATGTTGTAGGAAGAGGTGTCATGATCGCATGGGGAGTACTTGTGTTGCCATCAATGCCAAAGGGGGAGATTGTTGATCAGCGGTTGTCACTGATGTCAACCCAAGCAGCACTAGGGGCTAACCCAATATTGCATGGGAATTTTTACCTACCAAATTAATATATTCTGGGTCAATAATTCTTTTGATGGTTTCTACTTGTCGAGATTTTTCCATTGATATATGGCACGCCATGTAATTCTTCACGGTTTGAGAGATATTCATGTTTGAAGTTTGTACCCCCATTTAGTGGGCTAAAACCCCATGGGGTTGGGGCATGGGTCATTGAAAAGTCATAATTAATATTTTTTAAGCTCCTAAGATCCCTTCCACATTCACTTGTTGAAGCCCTTCTCAACTTAACCATTCATATAAATTGTGATCTTCATTTCCTCCTTATGCATGGGATTTGGCCATCTCAAACAGGTCATCGTGGAATTTTCGCTCTAACTTTTTTTTCTACGAAGGCTCAGAAGCTGAAATTTTTATGAGGCAAAGCGAAAATCCTGAGGAAGCTGCAGTAAAAATTTTAGATCAAGTTGCACAATATGTTTTGAGATATGATCTGTGGAAGTAAGGGTTTTTGCAGGCTCCTAAAATTCATCTCAAAGAAGTGACCTTGGTAAATTTGTCATAACTCTCTCTTTGAGTATCGGATTGGAATGCTATAAAAAGTGATGGATATTTCCCAGTCTTTAATTTTCTCTTTATCAATTTCAGAAACAAATGAAAAAACAATGACACGTGGCACGCCATACAAGTGCGCTCTGCTGAAACATTCCATAATTAGGGAATTGTGAGAGATTGGGTATAACTCTCTCTTAAAGAATCCAAATTGGGTCAGACCTATGGCATTAGAAAGGTCACTTAGAGGAATACTATAGGACCAAAAATTAGATATTGAGGATGTGAAATGACAGAGATACACCAGATTCAATATCGAGCTCCTAGAAGGCAAGAAAAAGCTAGATCATGTGTTGGCAAGGGTTGCAAAGGACCAGAATTTCTACGGCAAAAAAGAAAAGCAAGGTGCAACAGAGGGTAGCATGACAAGAGCAGCAACCAAGGTGCATAATAGCAGCAAGAAGTTCATCATATGAAGTCTTCAAGTGGGCAGCACTGCATATAATCATTGTAAAGGTATCATTGTACTTAGTCATTGTAAATACATTATTGTACAAATTGTACTAGTGTCTATCTGCCAATGGTTGAAGAGGCAGTGTTGGGAGGTCTAGGATCATCATTAGGTGGTTGTGTCAAATTTGGGGTTATGGTCTAGTATATCTTCTTTTTCTACATCATTCTATATCATTGTAAAGTGGACCATTTTCCCTGGTACAGGAGTCCATTCTTCTTTTATTCTTCTATAGGGTGGTAGGGTGGTGCTAGGGTGAGTTGTAGCTCATTGGGTGTTGGGGCATCCGTTTAGTGACTACTGAAGAATCTTGGGCATTGGAGCATCCATCCAGTGGGAGCTGGAGAAGAATGCTTTTCTAGATTCTAGGAAGTTGGAGCTTTATTTTCAATTGGAGTTGAAAAGAATTATTAGAAAAGCATTAGGTGGTTTTTGTTCCGGAGTGGGTTTCCACCTTAAAAACTATGTGCATTTTTGTTCCTCTTGTTTGCTACTATCATTGTACAAACACTGATAATAATTGAAGATTAACTAATGCTCTAATTGAAAGAAATACTGATTCACCCCCCCTCTCAGTATTTCCAACAAGTATTTATCTACTCCACAGTGCTCTTGTGCTGTCTTGCACCAGGTATGTCTCCTACAAATATATGGCTGAATTTTTTTGCAAAAATAGTGCAATGATGAAAAGTGTTTAGTATTTAAATAATTGTTTTATGAAATTAGATTTTTGAAAATATTTTGCTACCCATTTTTCAATTTACCATTTTTTTTCACTTTAAAAAAATAAAGTTGCTTTTTTTTATTTGTGTCTTTTCGTCATCGGTGCATCAATTAATAACGCCGCACTGGTGCGTCAGTTAATAACATGGCATCGGTTCGTAGTAACTAAAGTAGCACTAGTGTGGTTATCTGTACATAAGCACCGATAACAATAAGTCCATTTTTAAGGCACCGAAATTACTTTTAGGTGTGCGCGCTAAAATTTATTGTTGATTTTTCTCAAATGCAGGGAGAAAATATCATAATTATATCGAATGGAAAATTCTTCAAAATCTGGGTTGTTCCATAATATTTCTCAAAGTCCATCGCAGAGTTCTCCCTATCCATCTCGAGACTTAATATTTACTTAATATTTTATTTATATTTTCATTATCTAATTGAATTTATGTTTTTTATCTATGTCAATAAGCTTAATAAAATTTATAGTGCATATAAATTTGTAGGTTCATGCAGATTCAGAATCGAGTTCAGATGCACAAAATAATCAAACAGCTCCAAAACGTTGAAAGCTCTTATCAAGAGCAGCATACTGCAAGGTGCATTTGGTAGATGAAAATGGACTACCGCTTCACCTTGCCAATTGTAACAATATTGCATCTTCTAGCCACGATCTCGGGACAATGATGGTAATAATAATTGTTTGGTATATTAATGTAATTATTAATTTCAACATAAAACAAATTAATCATGCATTGTCAACGTTCTTACTAATTAATATCATAGATTTTGTACTAATCATGTTCAAATATATTTTTTGAAATTATTAGGATTCTAGTGATGATGAGTGACCTACCTATCGTCTTCCGTTGCACCCCACAACAATGTCAAATCGAGAGAAGGTTGAATTAAGAGAAAAAATATGAGAGGAACGATACCAAGAATGGTTGAATCAACCACCGATTCAATTCTCGCTACGTCCAGATTCACCAATTAGGAATGACTACAACAATAGTAGTTCTTCACAAGCTGGCAATGGAGGCAATCAAATAGAGGTTGGTATGGATGGTTTCTTAAGGGATACGACTGCCATGGAGACAATGTTGTTAGATGCATTCCAAAATGATGATCAACTAGGGGATGATGCTCATATCGCTGACACCTTTTTCGAAAGCCTTAAATTTGCTTCCATCACCCCTCTCTTTGGACCTGGTGGTCAGTCAAAGTATACCCAGTTGGGGAAAACGATGTTACTTTACAACTTGAAAGAAAAATTTGGCTTGTCAAATGCATGTTTCTCGGAAATTTTGAGGTAATTTACCATAAAGTCCTCCCTTATATAAATTTGAGAAATATAATCACACAATGAACATTACAAATGGTCAATCTTATGAACGTTAATAATTATATCGACATTAATGTACATTTAATATTTTCCATGATAATCACCAACTACAGGTTATTCAACGATAAGGTTCTTCTGAGTGATAATGTCTTGCCCAGTAGCTACGAAGAGGCAAAGAAATTGTTGAAAATGTTGGGTGTTGAGTACATATCATATCATGCATGTCCAAATGATTGTATTCTATATAGAGGAGAATACACAGAAAAAGAGATATGTCTGAAATGTGGGCATGACAGGTATGATAAATAAATAAAATAAGGGTAAATCACGTGGTCCTCCCTTTAAGATATTGAGGCAAATGGAAATAAACCCAAGGATTCAAAGGCTCTTTCGTTGCAAAGAATTAACTATGTTGTAGGGATGGCATGCTTCACATACAAGTGAGTTGGGAGTTATGTGAATCCCAACTGATTCAATAGCCATGAAGCATATAGAGGATACATGGCCCAAAAAATTCAAGGATGAAGTACGAAGTCTACAACTCAACATAGCCATGGATGTCGTCAAACCATATTCCCTGCAGAACACCAACTATTTTGTTTGGCCTGTAGTAGTGATCAATAGCAATATCCCTCCATGGTTGTCCGTGAAGAATGAACATCTTATGTTGGCTCTCATAGTCCCTGGTAGAAGACAAGTGAAGAATATGGATGTCTACTTACAACCACTGGTAGATGAATTGAAGGAATTATGGGATGGTATAAATGTATACGATGTTTCAAGACCCATCGCAGCAGAGAGGAGTTTTACGTTGTATGGCATATTTGCTTACATGACACATGATTATCCAGGCTTAGAAGTTTGCTCTGGTAAATTACATGTTTATTTATTTGTTTATATACGTAACAATATTCCTTTGCATATTAGTTATTTAATTCGTTTTAATTGTTATGTTCTTCATGATATTCTTTAACGTGGCATGCATATAAATTGTATACAATAATCTCGCAGGTCTGGTAACAAAAGGGTATTTTGGATGTAAATGTTGTGGACCTTCTCTGAAAGCTAGATGGTCCAAGGACCTAGGAAATCCAGTGTATGATTTCTCTAGGGTATTCCTCCCAGAAGAATAGCTTTACAGAAGAGCAACATCTGCTTTCAATGGTAAAAGAGAGAGAACCCAAAGGCCTCCAATAACGACACCAACTGAATGGCTTAGAGAATATGAGAGAGAGAAGGAGAAGGAGAAGTATAAGGTATTCACTACGACGTTGCTTCACCGTGGATGACCATTTGTCAGGGTTGAAATCACATGACCATTTGAATATTCTAAGAGTACATATAATTTCAAAAGCATGATTTTATTATTTTTTATATTAATAATTTTTATCCCATGTAGGGATCATAAAACATAACTAATTTTGTATATTATTGCACGTCTTTATAAATTTGCAGTGTCATTATCCTTTGTTCATGCGTGGGTGTGTGAAACATGAATTCCCTCAAGACCTAGGACGTTCCATATCTAAATTATATTCATTTGTACGTTGGATCACGTCAAAGGAGATTCATGTGGCTAGCATTCCACGGTGGCACCAAGAGATAGCTGAGATTGTTTGTATGTTTGAGAAGGAACTGTCGGCGAGTTTCATGGACTTGCAGGTTCATCTTCTAATCCACCTAGTAGATGAGGTTGAATTAGTTGGGGTGGTTTCTTGTCATTGGATGTTCTTCTTAGATAGGTACATGAAGAAATTAAAAGGTTTTGTTAGACAAAGGGCAAAACCTGAGGGATCTATGGCAGAGGGGTACATATCGTATGAGTATTTCTATAATGCCAGTGAGTACATTAAGCAGATCGAAAAAAAACCAGGTGCAGTGATTTGGGACGATGAAAGGGATGAAGACAGAAGAGAAGGGGAGTTTCTCCGAAAGAATGGAAAAAAAGCGCTTGATAAAGAGTAAGCGACTTATAATTTTTTAAATTTACACAAAGTAAATATTCATGTTGAACTTCGATATAATGTATATTTTTATCTCTATGTACTATACAATGTCGGTTTTATTTCATCAGCGAATGCAGAAATTGAAGCAATCAATAAATTCGTTCTTTACAATTCTAAAGAGACACAATCGTGGGTCGCATTGTACGAACAAAAGAGGATGAAATGGGATAGTGACAGGAAATAATTCAGACGCTTGAATGGTAGAAGTGTGCCTTATCCTGATCATTTAAACGAAAATATTTCGCAACAGTTAGGTTGCTGACCAAGTCAGAGAGAAATACGGTGCAACCAGTCGTTACCCGCGTGATGAAGAGGATGTGCTAAACGTAGGGATTGGGTGCAGCAAATCGGTAATAATGTATTTAATTTATATGTACATTTGAAACTTAATAATGCACCTTTCAAATGTAATTACATCTATATTTCATATTTTAACTGTTGGGGTTATTATAAGACACATGACACTATGATTTTTTAACTTTTTTATAGGTGCATTTGTTCCCATCTATGTGGGCATATGGACACCATTTTCACACATAAAATGCCAATGATGGACACATCACACATGACTGTGGAGTGGAAGTCGAGTTCGATCAATCTAGTCGATCTAGCCACCGTGATCAAAACCTAGTACGAGGGACGTTAGGTTACGTCGGAAAGATACAAGAGATCATTGAAGTGGATTTCTCTTCTTTCCAATGTGTTATTTTTAGGTGCAAGTGGTGGGACACCTTTGATCAGAATAATGTAAAGGAAGATCATGATAGTAGGTTGATATGTATCAACTCTAAAAAGATGTGGGATGAAGCTAAGGAGCCCTATGTTTTCCCCAAACACTGCAACCAGGTGTTTTTTTACCCAGATGTGTTGGATAGGGATTGGTGGTTCGTATTGAGACATGACCCGAGATCAAAACATATTTTTGAGAACAATAGTGTTATCATGCCTTGCGAGATGGAAGATAATGAGGGTGATCATGAGAACCGAGAGTGATATGGTACATGTGTTATTTCATCAATATTTATACTTTTTAAGAAGGGTTTTTATAACGAAGAGGACTTAACTACCTTATAACTTATAAGCTGACTCTTTTTTTTCGAAACATTATAATATGTATTTTGAATTAATTGGTAATTTGCGTTTTGTTAATGTTAAAATCAATATTTCACTTGATAAATTTCAATTATGTTGATCTCAAAAACAATGGCATGGTGTATAAAGTTATTTTTTTTGTATGTAAGATCATAATAAAATAATGATAATTCTAAAGTACATGAATTTATTTGCATTATTTTCTAAACTTTATTATGTTACAAAATTTCACATTATTCTAGATTTATTATTTTACAATTATTTAAAATTTTACGAATTTACAAATTTAAAATTTTTGATAAAATAATTTCACATTAATACAATTTAAATTTTACAAATATTTTACATACAATTACAATTAAAATTTTAGAATTTTATAGACAATTACAATTATAATTACAATTTTACAATTACAATCATTTCACAGTAATACAATTAAAATTTTACAAATATTTTACATACAATTAGAATTAGAATTAGAATTACAATTACAATTTTACAATTTCACATACAATTACAATTACAATTTTAGAATTTTACATACAATTACAATTACAATTTTAGAATTTTACATAAAATTTACAATTATAATTACAATTTTACAAATTTATATATATATATATATATATACCATTACAATTACAATTTTAGAATTTTAAATACAATTATAATTAGAATTAAAAATTTACAATTACAATTAAAATTTTACAAATATTTTACATACAATTAAAATTAAAATTTCTATTACATTCATGACATAATATTTAATAAATAACATGATAATTTAATATTAAATTAATTAATAAACATCATTATCATGATAACCATCGTACAAACATCATATTCGACTAAAAACACATTCAAATTCGCTAACATCATCGTGATCATGATCATCTAACAAAACACAATTAGCATTGTATAACATCATCATAACACAAACATCAAATATACATCTCATGTCAAATAACTACTATCACATACAAATCTATCTACAAGTTTCACATTAAATGAACATATCTAACATGACCTAACAATATACACATCATGATGATCACCAACATGTAAATTAAGTACAATTACAACATGAACATAAAATACATGGAACATATATATATATATATATACAATTTCAAGAATATACAACTGTAATATAAATGTCAAATATCATCTGGTGGTACATCATCAATAGCAATACTAATCGAGGCCTACTCATTCAATGATGTAGCCTCAAAAAGCTCAGATACATGTTGATCATCACGTGCTTGTTCATCTAGTACTGGTGCCTCATGCTGATAAGGATCAATTGTTGGTTGCTTATCGTGATGACTTGACATGGTCGATGGTCCAGCCTGCTCATAATCATGAAAACTACTGGATGTTGCAGGCTACTGACTCGACATGGCCGATGGTCCAGCCTGCTCTCCATGATGATTGTTGGTCGATAGTGCAGATTGCTCATTTGGCACATCATGAGGTGAATGATGATCACTCCCCTGATCGTGATCATCATATGATGCGACATTTCTCGCTGACTGTCGACCTGCTATGTCTCGACCACACCTATAACTTCGAAGGGCCCTACTCAACTGGGTAACTAAGCTCATAGCTCCTACAACATGCCGCATCAGGCTGTACATGTCATGCAACATGCCTCTCCACATATGTACCAATATACCATCAGCTTGTATATCTCTCATAGTGGCGGGCCTGATTCCTGCCTCAAAAAATAATGCACAGAGTTGTTCGCCCAACTCCATCCTCAATCTACTGTCAAGCCTACGCTTAGAAAAAGGAAGTATCGACGCACCAGCAGGAGCAGGTCTATCTGTACCAGCCTCATGATCCTAGGCATCTGCCATATCCTGATCGTCATCAAGATCCATACCTGGATCATTTGGTGGTGCTCACATCTCATCGCCATAAAAAGACCCAATGTTTGCAAAATATATATAAATACACAAAAATAATTAGACAATTTCACTAAATAGTTTAATAAAAACAAGTTAAAGAACATGTTAGAATAAATTTAAATAAAATAGTAACTTTATCTCTATCATCCGGCGGCTCATCATCTGTGAAGAGGATGTTGGAACACCCTCACCAATCCAAACCAGCATGTGGACATGGGACCATAAAGAAGGGATGATCATCAACATTGGCTAGCAACTCCAGTGCATCATGTGATATCCTCGCGGAAAACTCAGTCTCACCCCTCTTGGGCATCATCTGTCCCCACATGTGCATCCGTATATGCAGCATTGGCCTACGAGGCTACCGAACAAAATTAGGCTTCCTCTCTAGAAACCTCTCAAAAAATAAACAAAATAGCTCTGAAGCAAAAGGGAATTTGACCCTCCCTTATGCATGAGCAGGACATCTATCTAAAGTCGCACATAATTGCCACAAAAAAATGGTAGACCACCTGAAAATTCATGGCTCCTATACTAAAAAATCAACATAATATAGAAGCGGGCAACTAATGCGTTGCCCATCGCTGGTGTTGTGTGAAATGGTCAAAATCAAAAGTGAGAGGTGTTGGGCCAGAATTGTAATCTACGGATAAATTACGCTTCCCTAGACAGGTGCTAGTCTAGAAAAACAGGTGAAAGACTATACTACTATTTCTCCTAACTCAGAAAATATATACAGAGAGGATTGGAGGCTTACTTGTTCAGTCACTTCCAAATGGCTCCTTCTGTCGCTTTTGTTGCAGCTTCAAATTCAAGCGGTTTGTGAGCTGAATGCTTCCTGCAAGAAAGAACACTAAAATAGTAGAATATGCAATAATATAGATATTTATTCAAGCTAGTTAGCTAAATAAGTAAAGCATAAACTACATTCATCAACTGAGATCTTACAATATGGAAAATCAAAGTTAACACAGATGCATGTAGGGAAAAATAAGAAGTACTCTTTATTAATGATAGAAGGAGAGGTTAAAACCTAGTGACTGATTTGAAGTGACCTTCCAGCAAAGTTCCCAAGTCTCATCACAGCATAAATCTCTCCAGCAGTAGCTTCACAAACAAGGCTCTCAACTGAAAATTCTCCAGCATTTCTCTACTAAAATTCTTCCTTCCCAAACACTTAGATATGTGTTCAATTTATAGATGAACTGTAGGTTGTTTTGAAATCAATATCTTTCCAAAAATAGGTAAGACATGTTTCCAATCATGTAGATGTCAAATGGACACTTGGATCCAAAGCTTGACACATGTGAACTCTTCTAGAAGGCACTGGCCAAGTGGAGATTTCGGAACAATGAGAATTTTTCTCCCAATGTGACCAACGCACCTGTGAATGTCGAGAAGTGTTTTGCAGAGCAGCCTTGCATGGGGCTACTTGCATATGAAACGCATTTAGGCCCCTTAGAGCCTGCGTTGGTGAGCTCTCATATGCTAAATAATAAGCTTCAAACCATGGAAACCTTTGCTTGATGAAAGTCTTTCTTGATTTGTCTTGTTTCTTGTCTTAGGGCATGTAGCAAATGAAATGATAGGGAATGATAGACCCTTGATCATTGGTCTTGGAGATGATGTCCAGTTAACTAGGTCATTGGGAATGGTGCCCAAATTGACTTATAACAACTGCCCCCTAAAGCATGAGATCCAAATAATAAGAACATTTAATTGAGATTCTTTACACTGTGATGAGCTTGGAAACGAAGCGGAATGATCACCTGAATCAATCATACAATACATTTCATCGTGATATATCCTCTATTGATCATAATTTCCGAGGGTAGGAATTCCCATGTTCAGCACATAAAACAATATAATAACATCAACTTAATTCAGAAAGTCGTCTACATTGGAATGTTGCCCAAATGCAGACATGCCTACAGATATAGGCCCATGTTTGGATGACAATCTGTATGTAAATTCACCGTACAGATGATGTGTACAACAATCCTGAAATCGCAGCCCGGATGGATGAAACTAGATCCGAGCTCTTCTTATCTCGTTCACTCGATCATTTGGGTACAAGTCTATCCATGCGAATATATGATTTGACGTTGAACATGGAAAGACATCGTTTGATTACCAGCCAATGATGTGAGTTGTTAACAAACGCGAGAGAACCACCATTAATGTCAATGGCCCTCAAGGTACTGCAATTCATTTCGTAAGGCGTGAATAGATGATTTGATGTCGAACGCCAAACAAAATCTTTTGGTCAAAGGTTCGGAAGAAAGGATCTTGTCGATGCTGTAACAAGCCTCATGGTACTGGAATCTGATGTTTCTAAGTGAGCTTCCTAGATATTGATTTGTTGTTGACAGGAAGTCACCTTATTGCAAAACAGGAGTTACTGATTTCAGAGACAAGGGTATGACTTGATATAGCAATTTTTAGGGATGAAGGTCATGAAAATGAAGGTTTATGAGTATTGCAGATGGATGAGTTTTTAATCACTGGATGACTTCTCTTGAACATATCAGTGACACTGTGATGAGTTGACAGCATTGACCCAAAACCGAAGTGAAGGTATGATGAAACATAGGTGTGAATGAACCGTCAAGATGATTACCCAACCCAAACAGTCACGGACATGGAGTGAAAGAAGTGTCATGTTCAAGAGCGACTTACTACCAAAAAGAAACTTTACTTACTTTTCCCAAATTTTCCCCGGTCATTTGTCGACTAGTACCTCTTTATTTTTTAACAAGCTTGAGGAGGATAACATTTTCTTGATCTATAATTCAACCCTTCGGGTGAATAAAGTATCGCTATTTAATAATTTAATGAGTCTAGCGATGAATGAAACTTGATTCTTGCCATGATTGACAAGCCCATCGCTATTTTATGTTTTAACGAGCTTAACGACAGTGATAGCCTAGTCCTTTTTCATATTTAGAGAGTCTGAAAAAGAGGATTAAAGAGAACTCCAAAAATACTTTTTCGTAAATTTGTCACTCAGATCTGAAAAAGTGTAAAATAATATATAAGAGAACCTCTTTGGTCATGTTTAACCAAGGTATTCCTTTTTCGTAAATAATCCATCTCAGTCCGGAAAAGGGTTAAACTTATATTGAGTAGATATCAATTCATTTACTTTAATGAGCTTGAAATGACAAGTGATCGACAATCTTTTCACATTATCGGAGTCTGAAAAGAGCTGAAAGAAGACTCCAGGGGTTCCTTTTTCGCTGTTATCGAAGCTCGAAAAAGAGATAAAAGTGTGATTCAAATCCTTTTTCATTTTTAACAAAGCTTGAAAAATAAGGAGAAAAAGTATGCTTTATGGTCAAGTCATTCTTTGAATAAATCTGCACGACTAATCTGTTCATCAGTTGTATTTCCTGTTCAGAACAACATAAAATGGATTAAAAATACTTGTTTCATGATAAAAACATAATAAAAATATAGTAATAGCAATAAATTTAACTTACAAACAATTAAATGACTATATAAAGTAGTTTCACTATTCATTTATACCATTTCATAGTTACCATTTTCATTTTGGAGCTTTGAAACTGATTTTCCCCCGAACTTCAGCGGTCGATTGCGTGCAATTGGTAAGAATGTTTTGAAAGCCCCCTGCAAGAGCACCTGTCGAATGCCCCCTGCAAGAGAAGATGCCCCCCAAGCTTCATTTCATTCATCTAAGTAGATTACTAGTTACTAATAGTTGGATGGAATGAAGGTTCGTTATAGGGGAGGATTTGTTTCATTTTTTAATGAGCTTGAAACAGGAAAAGAACTACGCTCATGGCCTGTTTCATTTTTTAATGAGGTTGACACAGTAAAAGAATTGTCCTCAATAGGGACTTGCTTCATTTTTTAATGAGGTTGACACAAGAAAAAAGAACTATCCTCATAACTCTGTTTCATTTTTTAACGAGGTTGACAGAGGAAAAGAACCATCCTCATAAATCTATTTCATTTTTTAACAAGGTTGACACAGAATAAGAACCATCCTCATGGGAACCTATTTCATTTGTCGAGGTTGACACAGGAAAAGAACTATCCTCAACACCTATTTCATTTTTTAACGAGGTTGACACAGGAAAAGAGAACCATCCTCATCACCTATTTCATTTTTTAACGAGGTTGACACAGGAAAAAAGAACCATCCTCATAACTTTGTTTCATTTTTTAATGAAGTTGACACAGAAAAAGAACCATCCTCATTTTTCAATTGGACTAGTGAGTGTGTGCTGGAAAAGACGTAGTCTAACGAAGCCATCATTTATGAATACCACAAATGATCATTTATAACATGCGTTGACGGGCCTTCTCCAGGGTTTTCATTGAATTTTGGAATTTCAGAGGGTAAGTCCTGTGAAATCACCAGCCACCAAGGAGAATAACTGATGGGACCATCTTGATATTGTACTGAAGATGTAAATAAAGGATCAAGATGTTCAGTACTCATAAGGGAGGAACCAGATAGGATTCCAGATGATGACATGGGTGAAGTCAATGGACAAAACATCGAAGATGAAGCAGCAACAGATGTTGTCACACCTAAAATAGATGGTTCAGTCTGGGATGTTATCTCAGCCATGGTAAAATGACCCAGTGTATACCCTATAGAATCTATGGGAACTGAAAGTGAAATAGGATCAACAAAAGCAGAGGAAGGTGATTGAAGAAAAGATTCGTATAGGTAAATCTCCTACCAAAAATGAGTTAGAGTTAAAGGTGTCTCATCTTGTGATATTTCTTCAATCGAAATCAAACCAGGTGGAAGAACTTCACCGTCAGGCTCAAAGTATATTTCAAGTGGTTGACTACGCGATATGGGAGACTCAATGGCTATAATAGATTGTGGAGTGACCAATATAGGAACAACTTTCGGTTATTCGACTTCAGGATCAAGATTTTCTCCACTTAGGGAATATAGCAACTAAAATATAAGGGGATGATAGACCCTATTTCATTGGTCCTGGGGATGATGTCCAATTTGACCAATAACAATTGCCCCCTAGAGCACAATGGGATCCAGATCAACTTCCAGTTGAAGAACATCGGGTTCAGGAGGTATGGTCTCACAGATTAGATGGATCGTGACCATAAGTAGCTATGAGGACTCCGTTTTGACAACAGTAGACAAACCAGGATTTTTAGAAACAACTTGTGCCAACTCTGGTATATGGGAAGATGATGCTTCACCAGAGGTATTGATGGTATTGTTTTCAGTAGAGCGATGTCTACGTGAACGATGGGGGAAAGGATTTTCTTCTTCCATGATGACTGATTTATTTTAACCAAAAAACAAATAAACAAAAAGAGGGTAATTCTAGGCAAAAGGGTTTACCAAGAAACTGTGAACTGTAGAATACCTCTTGGTGAACCAAGAAGTACGGGTAGGTAATCTCCCCGAATGTTGTGCTCGGTGTATCACAATTTCAGGGTGGCCGACTCAGTTCACTACGGATGGATAGCACCTAAAAGTTGTCCTCCCAAATATACCCAAAGGTACGTGGAGGCGCAAGTCCCTATTAGAACTTTCTGATGCGAAACCACACAGTGAGAGCACCCATTTATAATTATTGTACTGTAACATCACCCGATATACCCGAAAGTACGTGGACGGGCTACGATATACTTACGTACGTGAGTGAGGTATCACACTCGGAATGTATCGCAGAAAAGTTAACGACAGCTGCTATGTTTTACGACGCCGGAACACGTCTCTAGCCTAGACCTTCTAAATATTATCGTTAAGGTTCCAATGTGTTGTTAAGTAAATTGAGATTTATTTTATGTTGATCTTGCTTAACAATTTTCCTTTTAGGTTCACCACGATGATGTATATGAAATTCCTAAAATGCAAGCGAAAAATGATAAACAAACTTTCACTTTTAGCTTTTTCAATGAAGAAACTAGCTACTAAGGGAAGAGAGCAAATAGTTCGTGAGAAAACAAATCAATGAATCAAAAACTAAATGCAGATTTCCTAATGTTCCTTTTGAAAAACACACACAATCTTACATGCAAATGCAAGTTTTTCTTTTCAGTTTCCTTAATGTTATGAATGTAGAAAAGAAAATAGGTGCACTAGATCAATAATTCAAATGCTTTTTACTTTCGAGAAACGAAGAATACAAACAACAATTTCTCTTTTGAAGGAAAAACGAGGATTTCAACAACAATTTCTCCTATCAAGGAAATGCAGATTTTACGACAATTTCCTATTTCGAAAGCATATTATTCTTAATGCGACCATAAAAAATACTTTGAAATCAACTTGTCAATGATAAAGAAAAAATTTTCTAAACACACATTGAACAAATTTTCAGCCAAAGGAGGAATAAGTATATAGAGTCACTGGTCAATTGAGCATCAAACTTTTCAGAACACAGCAGCAAACAAAACTGAAGCAATTTGCAAAGTCAAATTCAAGGGAATTTGGTCACTTTTAGGAGTCAATGCAATCTCCAAGGGGAGACAATGCTCTGCAATGCAGGTTAGGAAGGGAGACAGTGCTCTGGAAAGCACTGTGTCTTGTCTAAGGGTGTGTTGGGCGCAGTAGACAAGGGAAAATACTACTGTTTAACTCACTGTCTTTGAAAATTAAGCTCTGAAAAAGTATAATCTTTATGTGTAACATCTACTGGGTGGATAAAAAAAGCAAATCAGAGAATAAAACACCTAGAATTAAGAGAAATTATCCCCAGTGGAGTTGCCAGTTTGTTGGGCTAGAATTGTAATCTACGGATAAATTACGCTTCCCTAGACAGGTGCTAGTCTAGAACAACAGGTGAAAGACTATACTAATATTTCTCCTAACTCAGAACATATATACAGAGAGGATTGGAGGCTTACTTGTTTAGTCGCTTCCAAATGGCTCCTTCTGTCGCTTCTGTTGTAGCTTCAAATTCAAATGGTTTGTGAGCTGAATGCTTCCTGCAAGAAAGAACACTGAAACAACAGAAGATGCAATAGTATAGATATCTATTCAAGCTAGTTAGCTAAATCAGTAAAGCATAAAATACATTCATCAACTGAGATCTTACAATATGGAAAATCAAAGTTAACACAGATGCATGTAGGGAAAAATAAGAAGTACTCTTTATTGATGATAGAAGGAGAGGTTACAACCTAGTGACTAATTTGAAGTGACTTTCCAGCAAAGTTCCCAAGTCTCATCACAGCATAAATCTCTCTAGCAGTAGCTTCACAAACCAAGCTCTCAATTGAAAATTATCCAGCATTTCTCTACTCAAATTCCTCCTTCCCAAACACTTAGATCTGTGTTCAATTTATAAATGAACTATAAGTTGTTTTGCAATCAATATCTTTCAAAAAATAGGCAAGACATGTTTCCATTCATGTAGATGTCAAATGGACACTTGGATCTGAAGCTTGACACATGTGAACTCTTCTAGAAGGCACTGGCCAAGTGCAGATTCCGGAACAATGAGAATTTCACTCCCAATGTGACCAACGCACCTGTGAATGTCGGGAAGTTCTTTCCAGAGCAGCCTTGCATGGGGCTACCTGCATATGCAATGCAATTAGGACCTTTATACCCTATGTTGGTGAGCTCTCATATGCCAAATAATAAGCTTCAAACCATGAAAACCTTTGCTTGATGAAAGTCTTTCTTGATTTGTCTTGTTTCTTGTCTTAGGGAATATAGCAACTAAAATGATAGGGAATGATAGACCCTTGATCATTGGTCCTGGAGATGATGTCCAGTTAACCAGGTCATTGGGAATGGTGCCCAAATTTACCTATAACAAGAGGCACCTCATCTCCTCACTACCAAATGAAGAAATACGTAGCTGAACTCTGGAGAACTGAAAATCTGAAGGAGATAGTATATCTGTTCTAATGTATCTCTAGGAGTACACCAACTGACTCCGTGCTGCATAGCCAACTGGAACCTTTGGGAATGAGGGAAAATCCACCCCTCTCCTTGATATGCCAGTAATGAAATATATGTCCTCCTTAGTGGGTGTGTGCCACTAGTTAGGACCAACCTGAAAAGCCTGTAGGTGGGCATTCCACTTACGAATAAGATGTCGCAAAAAGACACCATGGCCCTTTAGGGAAGTAGCCTCCTCATAAAACTTAAGGAGGCCTACCTACCTTAGGAGCCCCTGGGTAGCTACTGTAATAGGGCAAGGGTAAGCATCTCTCTCCCTCTCTCGTGCCTCCCATAGGAGAACCATGTTATACTGGTCCGCTTGTTGTTGCTACTATTCCCTCTCTTCTCTCCTTTCACGTCGCTGAATGATTGACATATTAAATATAATTTTTTTATTAAATGAGACATTTATTTAGGAATATATGTTAGTATGAATCTTTCATCGTAAAATATCACTTTAGCTACGCATAAAAAATAGCCCTAACATCGATTATGGCTGCAAAATATCTTTAAATCTACAATGAGGTGATCCAAATAATGCTGCACAAATCCAGATCTAAGCACAAAAGACATTAAGCAGATAAAATACAATGTGGCTCCATGTATCCAATAGACAAGACAAGAACGATGTATTTGAAAGAATTTTTTATATTATAATAAAAAATGGAGCACCTGAGAGGAAAACAAGAAAGGTGTTTTCTGGTTCTCCTCAATAGGATGGGTTCTTGAAAGTCCTCAGCATTTCAGATCTAAAATTTCTCTCTCTTGTTGGTGTAGAAAACCCAGACAAAAATGAAAAAATATGGCTATGATGGTGGATCAATAGCCAGACCAAAAGTTTAGATCCAGAGTGATCTTTAGGCAAAAAAAGGTGACTAATGAATGGGGAAAACCCTTCTATTTATAACAAAATATTAGGGTTATCTAGAACTTGGTGCATGAATAAAATATTATTAATCAAATTCTAGAACCACCCTTTGGGAATATTTTATTATATTTGTTGGAGGGAAAAGGTCTTTTGACTTGGGTCAATTCCTTTATTTATAAACAATAAATAAATAAATGATTTATTTATTATTTTAGGGAGATGGTGGGAATATAATTAAATAAATAATGATTTATTTAATTATTTAAAAATGATTTAGTCAAATTTAACTAGGAATATTATTTAAATAATGATTTAAATAACTTATTCCTAGGAAATAATCAAATAAATAATGATTTATTTATTTAATTTCCTTGTTTTGGGTTAAATATGACCAGGAAATATAAACAAATGTTATTTCACATGGTGAAAGCAAGTGCGCACGGGGGTAGGTAGATACATCGTGTACTTGCGGTTCATCTAACGACAGTAATAAGTTCGATGATAAAAAAATCAATAACAATATACATATATATATATATATTTGAAAAAAAAAAACATTCGATGCGCCACAAAAAACAAGCATGCACCGGTAACGATGCGTCTTTTTTTGTTGCACACCGAAGGCGGTGCACCTGAAAATTTTCAGCGCACTATCCTCCTGGCATTGTTCCAAAGTCAACAGTGTTGTGGTATAAGAGACCACACCATTGACTATGGACCAGTGTCGGGAGGGCAGTACACTGACCAAACTATATGCATCAGGGCATATAGTTTGGTCAATGCACCACCCTCCTGACATCACTACATAATCAATGGTGTGGTCTTTTACCATGTCGCACCGTTGACCATGTCAAGTTGCCAAATTGTGGTGCGGTGACAAAAACCTGCCCTGGGGAAAATATTTCGGTCAACGCACTGCATTCCCGCTGTTCGATAGGGTTAATAGTGCGGCACAATAACTGACCGCAGGGCATTTTTTTTGAAATTTAAAAAAATTATGGTGTGCCTTTCGGTACCACCCCGGAACCAGTGTCGATACCATTAGCACCGATTGTGGTGCAACCTGTAAATTTATAAGCAGCACCACAAACCGGTGCGAGCCAAACGGCTCAAGCGCACCGCGCAGGATTTTTTTTTTTTTTAAAAGAATGTGAATTTTAAGCTAATTTACAAAAATAATCCGCTAAAAGGTTTAATTATGGAAAAACAAGGAAAATACCTATACATTTGGTCGTCGAGGAGGCATATTGGCTGTAGAATTTTCAAAACTAAATTTTCCCACTGTTTTTGCAAAATTCAAAATGGAGATGGTGGGAAATGGAAAACAGCAGTGTGTGCAATGGGAGCACCGATGGCAAGGTGTCTCACACAAGGTAAAGCTGCACTGGTGCTTGAGAGCTCTGGAGCACTGAAAGTGAAAAATGCAGATTTTGGCCGTAATTATTTTTTTATTTAACCATGTTTCAGTGCGCCGACTTATAGGTGCACTGGTGCGGTTTCTTAGGACCACACTGAGCTGTTTCATTTTTGGTGCGGGGTTTTAGGACACACCGGTGTTGAATCTTTGTAAAGCACCGGTGCGCGACAGTAATAAGACACACTAGGTGGGTTTTTATAGAGTGCACGGTGTCCTGGTGTGCCAATGTTTTGTTTGCATCGGTGCTTTCTCTAGTTGAACGCACCGGTGAGATTTAGGATGATAAGCGCACCGGAAGAAAAACATCCACAAAAACCTCCAACCGCCAACCTCCTCTAGTAACCTTCACTACAAACAGATGTTTGGGGTATTTTTATAAGGGGTTCCTCAAAAACATCCACTAGAGGGTCTTTTCCTTGTAGTGTGAGGTGAATTCGACCCTGGTCAGGGAAAACCTAAAGCATGATCTCGAGTTAATCTCGCGATAGGTCTAAATTCTATGGCCGTGTTGAAGCTTAGGCATAAACCTGAATTTTGGAGCAGATATTGAAGATGTTCTGACGAAAATCTTGGCATCATCTTGAAGTTTTCCTGAAAAAAGTCTGAAGAAAACCTCTGTTGTATGTCTACATTTTCTAGAGTAAACTTTGATGCTTGTCTTGTAGAAGTCTTGAAGCAAGAAAAATTGAAGAAGTCCTTGTAGAAGTATTGGAGAAAGTTGTGATAAAATTTTTGGACAGAGTAAAGGCATATATGGTATTGATGATTTGAGGTATGAATTTTGTTGTAAATGACTTACTTTTAGAGTGTTGGAATGTATTGTAAGTAGTTCATTGTACGTGGTACGAGAGCCTAATAATTTTAGTATTATATTTTATTCTAGAGGGTGGTAGGGTGGTGCTAGGGAAGGAAGTTATAGCTTCCTTCAAGAGGTTTTCACCTCCTTCCAATGGGAGTTGGTAAAATTGGGGTTGTAGTTAGTAAATCTGAAAGTTGTAGCTTCCCTTTTAATATATATATATATTGTGTTCCTTTGGTTTGATGTTATCAGTTAATTCTTTGGATACTAAATTGTAAGAAAAAGTGAAATATTGATTCATCCCTTGTTCAATATTTCTAACAATTGGTATTAGTGCGGGTTACCCTCTAACAGTCTCTAATCACTGGAGGGAAGATCATAAATAAGCATGGATCATATGGAAGGCACCTCTTTAAGGAAAATTCTGATATTTGATGGAAATGATAATCCACTATGGAGTAGTTGCTTGGAAACCTACTTGTGTAGAAATTATAGAAACATTATGTATATCAATGGATTCAATCTGATCATGTGATATGTTGAAGCAAGATACTGAATCCTTCTACAATAAATTTCAGAAAATAAACATGATCGCCAATCACAACAAGTAAAGAAAGAAGAAAATCAAACCACAACATAGATATTTTATCGGTGAAATCTTGCTGCTCAAAACCTCTCTATCTTCTATTCTATATTCACCAAGGAATCATGAAAAAATTACAATGCACTCTTCTTACAAGAGTATGCTGCACTATCCTGACTATTTCACACTGATCTAGAAAAAACCAGGACAACACTTAGCCAATTATCAACCTGTCTTCATCCTACCTTGCTCATGCAATTCACGAGGAATGCAATCCCTATTCATTATTAATTTCAGCCTTTCTCAACTACTCTAGTATCATGGGAAATCCTGTGGTGTTTTACCTACATCTTGGTAGTTTGCTAATAATAAAACTGATAGTCAACTTCCCTTTAACCTTTGTCTCAACTGGGTCTCCACTAGAACTGACATGCATGCAACTATTAATAGTAAATCATCAGTTTCATGGAAGATCACTGCATGTGAATTAAATATGATTTAATTCACTTGACCTCTCACTAGTGCAAAAAATAGTTACAACTATTTCAATTGACTTTAACTCACTTAATCGAGTTAACTGATTTCTCATGTTTTAAAATAATGCACTAACTACAGCTTGAACTCTAAAAGACATATAATCACTCTGCATGCCTCACCAACCACCATAAACTTGAAATTCATGAGCTAACTGAGTTTATCACACTCAGTTAACTACTACAAGTGTTTATGAGATAAGATTACAATTTATTATCCAATCTAATTAAGGGAAAATTAAATTAGACACATTTCCAATTTATTAAATAAATTGAATTTCACACTAATGTATCTCTAGGACACATCACTACATGACATGTGGTCCCACACTAGTGTGTGTGCTGTCATGTTGTTTCTGGATGCCATTTTCACTATTTATTGTTGCAAATTTCAACACTCCCTCTCAACAAGAAAGGAGTCAATCTATCTTGATCTGGTACCTTGGTATTTCCTTGCATGCACACATGCACCTCTTGCATGCGACATGCAACTCTTGTATGCAACACTTCTCTAGTGTTGTTCGCACATGCAAACCTTTCATGCAACACTTCTCTAGTGTTGTTCACACATGCAACTCCTGCATGCAACACTTCTGAAACTGAATAGCCTCCAAACAACTGAATCAGTATAATGCATATGTCATCAGAGTCTTCTGACTGCTGCTAGCTACCGCAAATGTCTATTGGACTCTCTGCATTGTTGACATCTACATCCATGCACTCTGCATTGCTACCAACTCTGATCTGTGCTCCAATATCTGACACCTGTCACTCTGATTTATGTCTTCCTGACATCTAATTGCATCAGTCTAACTGATCCTGCTACTGCTGTATTGTGGGCTCCTCGTGGCCAGGTTAGATCCATGAGACACACCATCTCAATGAAACCCACCCAAATTTCTTCTTGGGATTATATCTGCACATCACCCCACCTCACACCTGGAGGTATAAATGCATGTACTCCCTTTTCCCATCGGGCTCAAAATTTCCCCCTCCTATAGGTATCTACATGAGTGGTTTCTGCCGCTCCATGATCCTCATCTTGTGGTTGATCCACATCTTGAGGTTCATCCTTAGGAACCAAGATTTTCTCATCTTCATGCAAATAAATCTCCCTCTCAAGCGATAATTGCATGGCTTTCTCACACTTCCCCATGGTACATCCCTTCCATGTGTTTATTTGAGCAAGAGTACCCTTTGGAAGCCTCGTAGAAATCTGTTGCATGACCTTCAAAGCTCCATGGTGTATATGGCCCAATCTCTTGTGCCATAACTCACCCTCATCCTAGCTCACCACTTTGTCTACTGTTGAGCCCTAGAATTGCCTTCTCTTTTACAAACCTTCACTTCATTTAATCATTCTTTTATCACTTCATAAGCCTAAAATCAATGAATAATGATTATGATTGCTTAAAGGTTACATGAAATTGATTAACATATTGTATTTTCATGGTTTTTTCTGTTTTAATAATTTTGTGCAAAATAGCTACAGAATATAGACGTTCCGTAGCCGATCACGCGTTCCGCAGCTATTTTAGTGTTTAAATGGGTTACAGGTGTCGTCTGAAGGAAAAGAGAATATGGTTGAATTCCAGACTTCATCCACATCATTCTTTGCTCCCCACGAAGTCTGAGCAAAAATCTCCAAGCGGTTATGCACGTGGAAGAGACCAAAACTAAGAAGCAGATTCCTACCGGGACAAGGACTGTATAGATGTCTTCAAGCACAGTACGAGGCCTCCAGAAGAGTTCTAATCCAATTTTAATTGAAATAAATTTATTCCTATTTTATATCAAGGGTAGTTATGTAATTTTATTATAAGAATGACTCGGGAGACCGAGAAACAACTAGCTATATTTATGTTTTGTTGCTAGATCTAAGAAGACCGTAATACTCTATTTTTGAAATACTATTCCTTTAATGAAAGAAGCACCGCTTTATTGCAAGATCTGAGGCAATATTGAGGATATTTGTATGCTGATCCGGTGGTAGAGGGCCCCTACTTCCTGAGAAGCTTTATGCACATTGCTTAGATAAGTAACTTTAGCCTTGTTGCATTCCTAGTTTAAGCAATTTTCTGAACTTTGTGTTTTATATTCACTTGCATTGGATGCTACAGTTTAGTATTTTTCTTACAAATTATTCCAAAATATCACTAATATTGAATGAGGTATAACTGTATTATTTTAGGATTTAGTTTCATTTCTTTGAACTTTATGTTTTTGTGCTCAATTACATCAGTTGTTACAACTAGTCTTGTTCTTATTAATCTCTTCCAAAATATCACTAACTCTGGATGAGACATAGCTGTGGTGTTTCAGAGCTTACTGTGTTTTGTTGAACTTTATGTTTTTATGCTCATTTACATCACATGTTACAGCCAGTCCTATTCTACGAATTATTCCAAAATACCACTAACCTCGAATAAGACAGAGCTGAAACATTTCAGTGATTAGTTGCATTATAAGTGTAGTTGTAGTACTCCAGAGATTAATGGTGCACTAGTTCAGTTTCTGTTCACTATATTTCAAGTTAGATTAATGGCACTCTAGCTCAGATTCTGTTCACTGTATTTCAAGTTAGGATAATGGCATTCTAGTACATTTGTGGTCATTGTATTTCAAATTTGAATGATTGCATTTTAGTTCAGCTTTATTCATTGTATTGTTAGTTTTATTAGTCAGTTGTATGCTAGTTTTGTTCCATTAGATTTCAAGGCCTTCATTATTTACAAACTACTCTTGTTATTAATATCTTCCAATACATCATCATATGGACAGGAATTAGTGATATCAGTTCAAGGCCTTGACTATTCTGCAATCTCTTATAATTGTGCAAATAGCCTTTTTCCCAAAACTATTTCAAAAGACTTCTAATTTCCGAATAAGGCTTAGTAGTGACAATTTAAGTTGCAGAATGGATTAATCTCAGTGTCATAGGTTAATTTAGAGTAGAATTCCTCACTGTGTTGCAGACTATCTTTTCCAAATATGTTCCAACAAATTTCTAGCCATGGATAAGATTTTCTCTGTGATCTTATAGGTGTTTGTTTACTTAGAAGAACCTCATGGCAGTAACTTATCCTTTTCCCAAGCTATTCCAACATATTTCTAATGAATGAATGGGATTGAGTTCATGTTGTGAGTTATTGAGTTCTTGCTCTGAGTTATTTTTCTTGTTAAAGTATTGCATTTTCTGTTCTCAAGAGCCATACATAATTTAGAATAGGTTTTGCTCTGTTTTAGTGTGATCAACAACTTCTCTTTGCCAAATCTTAGTTCTTTTATCTCTTAGAATAAAAACACAAAACCAAAAACATTGGAAAAACACTAAACACAACGTAGTGAGAAACAAATACCTAGGCACATATAGTGCACTTCACTTCAATAGTTTACTAACCCTGGTTGACAATTTATGACCTCAATTTAGGAACAATAAGTTGAGCAGACATTTTGGCATCGTTGCTGGGGAAGTGTAACTAGGTAACCTTATTTCTTACATCCAAAAAAAAAAAAAAACAAAAAACAAAAACAAAAACTTCAATCACCTACCACACCCACTATATCATGTGGTGCAGTAAGAGCCACACATCCACATCATGAATTCATATTTTTACAGGTAGAAGAAGAGGTGACAAAGGAGGTTGAAGAAATGGATGGAGATGATGACAATGAGGAAGATCCTTTTGGATTTCCCATTCAAGAAACTGATATCAACGTTCAAATGAAGAACATCCATCCATCTGTACTTCCTAACTTCAAAGGTATGAAATCAGAAGACCCGGAAACCTTTCTTTTTGAATTTGAAATAATTTGTAGATCTTATGGCTACTCATTGCACATGCAAAAATTGAATTTGTTTCCGACAACATTGAAGGATAGAGCTCTTAGATGGTTCATGACTTTAGGAACAAATTCTATAAGGACATGGGATGATATGAAAAGAGTATTTTTGGAAAAATATAAAGGTTATTGCATGCACCCCTACCTTAGAAATGAAGTCTTTAAGATGAGCCAAAAAGAGGATGAAAGCCTAGAAGATTTAGTGGAGAGATTTACTTATAATATCAAAAGATCTAAATTGCATAATTTAGGATCAGATGCATTAAAAACTCTCCTACTAAATGCTATAAAGGATGAATGGATTGGTCTTCTTAATCTTGTGGGAAAAGGAGATGTCTATCAATTGTCATTTCAAGAAATTTGTGAACTATGCAAGAACATATCAAGAGGAAAAGCAAAGTGTGTAAGATCCCCTCAAGATCCATTTATGGCAAGAGTAAGTAAGTCAGCATCAAGATTGGTAAGTCAAACTGAACCTAACAATTTGCTAAACATTCTTGGTAATCTAAATGAACAAACTGACATGCTAAGAATGCAAAACAAGCAAAAAGTTGCTTCATTTATATTTTTCCCTAAATGTAGAAAGAAACATACTTTGCATGAATGTCCACTTGATAACATTAAAAGGTGTAAAATTTGTGCAGGATCACATACTACTGAAGATTGCCCATCATTACCAGGGTTGAAGGAAATTTACCAGAAGGATAATGGAGCAAATCAAGCACAAGAGCAACTTTCTTATGTAGCTCCAAGAGGACTATGGCAGCCTCATCAACCCAATACGATGCAATATCCTTATGCACAATATCAAGGTTATGCACAACAATCTCAAGGTAATTGGAAAACACCCTTGCCTTGGCAACCTTGGGCATCTCAATCCCAACCTCAAAACCAACCTTGGAAACCTTGGCCATCTCAATCCCAACCTCAAAACCAATATTGGAAACAAAGTTGGCAAAGGCCCTATAAAGGAAATCCACCATATCCTCAATCTTTCCCTCTCTATCCTCAATACCATCATCAATGTTATTCATACCATTCGCCTCCACCACAACAATATCACCCTCATCTAACCTCAATTCAACCTTTCCCATTATCATCCACACAAGCACCTCAAAAATTCATTCCCACTCCACTACCTCCACAACCATTTCATATCCCCAACAATAAAACACCTCAATCAACTTACAATTTTGAGGTATTGCAAAATGATTCACCAGCTATCATCGAAGAACAACAACCAGAAGAAGAAGACTCAGATAAGGTCCAAGAATCATGGATGTCTGTTGATAAAGAGAAGTTATTGGAACCAGATATTGAAAAGTCTCATGCATGCCTATCACTAGATTCTATGAATGAAGATCACATCTCCGAAGACTTGCATTTCATGATAGAGGAAAGACAAGGAAGACAAGATTACATTGAATCTTGGTTCAAGTTAGTCATCGGATCCCAATGCTCAATTATTCAATATCTTCTGACATCATCTAAATCAAGACAGTTGGCATCTCATATATAGGTACATATCAAAGAGTATATTTCAAACCTGCATATGAGTTTATCTATCATCTACATGGTTCCATTGGAAGTATTCATATACTTGAACAAGATTTTCTTTTTCAAGTAGAGTAGGACATGAAAAAAAAGAAAAAAGAAAAAAAAAAGTAAAGAGAAAAATAAGTCCTATTGTGAAAACTAGCCTGTTGGCGCAATTGGACATGAGCTTTTCTTGAAAACCAAGCAACTGGCGAGCAAAGTTCACAATAATTTCTGCAATTTCATGATGGTTTCAATCTTTCATGGTTCTTCAAATCATTTTTGGTTCTATGCTCGAGTTGGATGATGTGGAATTCCTTAAGGTCCACCTTCCAACAAATCTTGTCTCATCGACCTCAACACTTTATATGGGATCAATATTAGAGATTATTTGGAGTGCCTTAGAGCTTGCATTCATCAATGGCAAGCCTCCTAATTGATAACAATGGGAATACAACAATGTCTCTTGATTGTGAAATCTTGCAGGCAACTCGACTTCGACACATTCATTCGTCCCTGTCAAGATGCACTGAGGTACCTTGACACTCATTTACATTATCGGTGAGTTGTCTCGCATTGGTTAACGATTTTCATCATTGATCGGTAATCCAATGATTTCTTCCCATGCTCGACTTCGACACATTTATTCACATGGTAAGAATTGTACCATGAATGTTGGCTTTGATGAAGACTAATGGTTTTATGGAATCAAAAACAACTTGCAGCAGTACATTTTATTTGTTTCTTGTAGCAGCATGTTCATATTTTTGTCAATTCAACAACAGCTGCGGAAAGTGGCAGTTTCTGCAGCTATTGCTGTAGCAGCCTGCTTTTGTTTTTTGCAACTTTTTCCAGAGGCAGTTTTGGCGCAAATATTGCAAGAGATTGGAGCAGAAATAAAAAATTCTGAGCTTCTGGGTTTTCTCAGAATATGATAAATTGAGTAAATCCCGGACAAAATTTGAAAAAAAACAATTTTTAAGGGCATTTAAGATGGGCTTTTAAGGCAGATTTTCATTTTTCAGCATTATGGATAGATTAGGAAAGATTTCAATATTTTTGCACATCAGTGCCTTTTATTCATAAAAATGAAATTATAAAAGCATGTGGTAGTAGAAAAGGTAAAAATACACAGTTTTTCTTTTGAATCACTCAATTCGGCCTTAAAATGAGTTCGTGGCGTACTTTTTTTTTGTTGCAACATTGGGCAGAATGAACGATGAAACAGGACAGAAATTGATTTTATCATAACTTTCAAACCGTGCATCCGTTGGTCCTGAAATTTTTATGGTAAATGCATTGAGGTAGGGTGAATAAACACAAAAAAATTATTTCAGTTTCTGTTCACTATATTGAGTTCTTTCTCTAAGTTATTTTTCTTGTTAAAGTATTGCATTTTCTGTTCTCAAGAGCCATACATAATTTAGAATAGATTTTTCTCTGTTTTAGTGTGACCAAAAACTTCTCTTTGCCAAAACTTAGTTCTTTTCCCTCTTAGAATAAAAACACAGAACCAAAAACATTGGAAAAACACTAAACACAACGTAGTGAGAAACAAATACCTAGGTACATATAGTGCACTTCACTTCAACAGTTTACTAACCCTAGTTGACAATTTATGACCTCAATTTAGGAACACTAAGTTGAGCAGACATCTACTTTACCCATCAATGTTGAACAACCATCTACATCAAGTTTATAGAGGTTCTTTACATGAATCACAATCTTCTTGGTTTTTCCTATGGCTTTGTGTCGAAGGAAAGCTTTCCCTTCACTGAAAAACACATCATAACCTCTATCCTCCAAAATTGTGACTAAAACTAAATTATTTTTCAATCTTGGTGCATGCATTACATGTTTTAATAAGAATGGTTTACCAGACTGTCTCTGGAAATTAATTGTACCAATCCCTGTAGTGATATACCTTCTGTGATCACCCATTTCGATATGCATCTGGAGGTCTTTCTCCTCCAAGCTACTGAAAAGTTTTTTTGTCTCCCATCATGTGGAAAGATGCACCGCTATCCAGGTAACACAGTGATCTGATCACACTTGACACCATGCATGCGATGAGCGAGAAGTCCAACTCAAATTGCGAGGCCAAAGCCTCACCAACTGCAGATCCTGAAGCCTTCTTGTTCTTCTTCTTTTGTGTACAATTAGTGGCATAATGCCCATGCTCGTGACAGTGAAAACATTTCACTCTGTACATGTCACACTCCCTTCCTTCTTCGCTGGTCTTAGATTTGGAATAGAATTTCTTTCCCTTCCCCTTCTTCGCCTTACTAGCCAAGGTGCAATTTTCTTCATCATTTATCTTAGATGAAGATCCATCCCTGGTATTCTGCATGAATTCCTCTTGCACAAAATACGACCAAAGTCGCTCCCAATCTGGCAGATTATCCCTCCCATTGACAGAGTCCTGATAGCTATGCCAACTCTTGAGAAGGCCTAGAAGAGCTAGGCTCACCGATTCATCATCCACGATAGTAATTCCAACGCTACCAAGCTCATCTCTACATTGGAAAAACTTAGTTAAATATTTCAGAATAGTGTCGCCTTTCTCCATTTTTATTTTCATGAGTTTATCTTTCAATGCCAATTTTCTATGATCATTGCTACTCTGAAACAGATCTGTCAAAGCCTTCCACATTGCATATGGAGTCGCTTTTCCATGGAGACTTGAGACAATGTGGTCTCTTACTCCCTCTAATAAGATCCTCCTTTCCCTTGCTACCTTCTTTTGCTAAGCATCAAGAAGAGCGGCGTCTGCTTCCACGGGCTTGGGAATATCATTCTCAATGAATTATTTCAACTCCTTGTCCTCCAACACTGCCTCCATTCTGTCTTTCCATGAAATATAATTAGAGCTTCCCTCGAGTGCATAATCCAATATCAAGCCATGGAAAGCCATATTTATCCATTGTTGCACCAAAGAATACTTCTGAAAATTCGAATGCTATTCAGTCACAAACTCAATTTCTTCTCCACTATAGTGATTTCTTGTGCTCTGATACCATGTATAAAGTATACAAACATTATGTATATCAATGGATTCAATCCGATCATGCGATATTCTAAAGAAATATACTAAATCCTTATACAAATCAATTGCGGAAAATAAACACGATCGCCAATCAAAAAAAGTAAATAAAGAAGCAAATAAAACCACAACACAGATATTTTCCCGAGGAAATCTTGCTACTCAAAACCCCTCTATTTTCTATTGTATATTCACCAGGGAATCATGAAACAATTACAATGCACTCTTCTCACAAGAGTTTGTTGCACTATCCTTACTGTCTCACACTGATCCAGAAAAAATTGGGCCAACACTTAGCCAATTATCATCCTGTCTTCAACCTGCCTTGTTCACGCAATTCATGAGGAATGCAATCCCCATTCCTTAGGAATTTCAGCCTTTCTCAACTACACTAGTATCATGGGAAATCCTGTGGTGTTTTAACTACATCCGGGTAGTTTGCTAATAATACAACTGATAATAAACTTCCCTTTAACCTTTGTCTCAACTGGGTCTCCACTGGAATTGACATGCATGCAGCTATTAATAGTAAACCATTAGTTGCATGGAAGATCATCACATGTGAATTAAATCTGATTTAATTCACTTGACCTCTTACTAGTTCAACAAACAGTTACCACTAGTTCAACTGACTTTAACTCACTTAATTGATTCAATTGATTTCTCATGCATTAAACTAATGCACTAACTACAACTTGAACTCTAAAACACATAGAATCACTTGGCATGCCTCACCAACCACCCTAAACTCGAAATTCATGATCTAACTGAGTTTATCACACTCAATTAACTATTACAAGTGTTTATGAGATAAGATTACAATTTATTGTCCAATTTAATTAAGGGAAAATTAAATTAGACACATTTCCAATTTATTAAATAAATTGAATTTCACACTAATGTATCACTAAGACCCATCACTACATGACCTATGGTCCCACACTAGTGTGTGTGTGTTGTCATGTTGTTTTTGGATTCCAATTTCATAGTTTCTTGTTGCAAATTTCAACAACTTGAAGGCTATAGGAGTAGATATTTGGCTCTCCATGGTGAATGGTTACAAAGTCCCTAAGAACCCTCCAATAGATCCTGACAAGAAGAATTTATTCAACTGCAATTCAAAATTTCTTCATGCCATCATAGGTGGATTATCAAGAATTGTGAAGACCAAGGTAATGATTTGCACCACAACCAAATATGTTTGGGATAAACTTAAAACTATTTATGAAGGTGATGATAAGGTCAAGCACGTCAAACTTCAAAAGTATAGAGCTCAGTTTGAAAACTTGAAAATGGAAGAAAATGAAGATATTGTGACTTATTTACTTAGAGTAAATGAAATTGTCAACTCCATTAGAGGATTGGGAGAAGAATTTAAAGATTCCTTGATTGTTCAAAAGATATTAATATCACTTCCCTTGAGATAAGATGCTAAGGTATTTTCCATAGAAGAAACCAAGGACTTGACCAATATGACAATGGAATAATTACATAGTACTCTTACAATATACAAAATGAGAATAAATATAAAATACATACCATAAACCAGAGAAACAAATTTTGAAGCCAAGAAGAAGACAATAAATACATAACTAAATATTGAAGGAATTCCAAATGATGAATCAGATGTAGAAGACACAATTTTCATGAGGAATCTCAAAAGGGAAACCAAAAAATGCAAAGGTGAGTTTCCTTTCAAATGTTTCAATTGTGGTAGAATAGGTCATTATGCTAAGAGATATCCTTTTGAGGAAAATCAAAATAATAAATATTTATACTCTAAATAAGATAGTAGTTCTTCATATGAGAGTGACACGGAAGAAGGGGATGTAAGAGAAGTTATCTTCATAACCCAAGAAAATTAAGAGAATGATCATGGTGAGGAAGAGGATGAAGAAGAACCAAATATAATAATAGATAATTTCCGGGGACTCAAAAATGATTGTAAGACTGAGAAAGAAGATGAATATATTAAAGAAAAACTAAAGAATAATGAAATGGAAAATCCTAGGCGTGGAAGAAAAATTAGAGAATTAAAAAGCCTACTTGAAAAAAATGATAAAGAAAATATCTCCTTAAAGGTCCAACTTGAAGAAGAAAACATAATTAAGTAATGAAGATCCAAATGAATAATAAGGAAGAGTATTATAAGAATCTTAAAGAAATTTTTTTGTCATTGAGAGTTGAAGTTGATAAGCTCAATAAGAACTTGAACAACTCACTAGTGTTGGATATCATTCTAAACTATCAAAGAACTCCAAGGCGATAAAATAAGTCTTGGTTGTGAAGTGCATCTTGAAGCAAAGAGGACACAAGCTCCAAGCCTCCAAAGGAAGAAACTCAAAGGGAGTCGAGAAATAATTCAACTTCAAGAAGTTTTTTTGATCAACAATGGATTGAACCTCCTCCATGAAATAACAACTTCAAAATATCACCCTACTCTCCTAGGCATGACAACCTTTTTCTTGGTCATTGTTACTCTTGCGAAAATTTTGGACAAAAGAAATCCATTGTAAAGTCAATACATCATACAATTATGTAAGAAACATGAATGATTATGGATTCTCAAGGAATGAAATTAGTTCAATAAATTTCCATGGATCTACAAAAAAACTACAATCCATTTGAACCACTAATGAATTAGAACATTGTGTTATCACTAAGCTGGTATAGGCTCTCTCAAAAGTAACTATGATTTGTTAAAATATGATCCAAACAGATGGCTAACTCTATAATAATGTCTTGAATGTGTTTTTATGCAGGTGAAAAATGTATAGGGTTTACTACCATTGGGATTATGGAGTCAGTATTAGGAAATTTAGTGACATGGTTCTCCTTGTGGAAGTTGAGGCATGTAGATGTTTCAATGAAAGGACAATCACACATAGATATAAAATAGCTTAATTTTTAAAGGAAGTTAGAGCATGATGTACATGAATTCTGAGTTATTAAACATCAATATACTAAAAGAAAAATAATAATATACATAGGATAAATTCTCATGAAACACCAAATGAATCTTAAGTGAAGAAGAAAGACATAGTGACTCTTACTGATCATAAAAACTTTAAAATAGCAGTAGTGTAGAATAACATCCTCCAAACCTTTATTCTTCGAAGTTCTACCTATTAATAGGCTTTAGTCACCTTACAATGGATCTGCCCACATGGCTAGATCATTGAACTACTTGTGTTGACAGCTATCTTAACAAGAAACTAGATATCTGGGAATGAAAAATACGCCTAATGACTTAGAGACCTATTAGGACTCCTCCTCTTATTTATTACATCTACTAACTGAAAAGAAAACCTATTTACATCGAAGAGGGTTATGTGCTTAAGTGGAAGTAACCATGATTAATGCCTAACTGCCTCCACTAAACTAGGAAAGCAATCATCCTATTTTTAAGGAAATGGTGTCATGATATTTGTTGACTGTCTTTATGTTGAGCTGGTAAAAAAGACAACTTTTTTGAAGACCAAACCTCTGCTAGGATGTTCCATTGATACTCTTTAAACTATCCACATGGTTGGACGACCTCCAATGAACCTTCAAAACACCAAATTACTACTAAATATTGCTCGCTGTAGAAACAGGGGAAAATAAGGAAATTTCGTAGCGTGATTTTGTAGCAAATCCACTTCACCTATTTATGCCAATTTTTATCCTTCTCTTCTGATTTGGAGATGTTTGTTGGAAAAAATAGGCTAAATACAAACATTTTCCCTCTTTGATTTCAACCAAAACTGTGATTTTCAACAAAAAGTCACCTACAGGGATTTCGTAGAGAAATCTGGGCTTCAAGCCTGGGATTCACTATGAAATTGCCTAATTGGCAGAAAACTCAAAATTTTCCCTTTTCTTCAAAATTTTACTTTTATATTTGGAAATTTTTATTTTTGAGTGCTGCAAAATTGTCAAAAATGTGTTAGGTCTACTCTTCAAGCTTTGGGAACTTCATATTTAGCAGTAGGAGGCTGAGTCTCTTGAATTTCATTTCCTTGTAAGGCCTTTTTTCTTCAGTTCTGATTGTATCATCTTCATTTGATCCTATAACGTTTTGACCTGACTTTTGAGCTTCTTCCTTTCAGATTGTAACCATAAATTTATGTTTCTGGTGTGCTTCATTACCCTTCTCAAAGGAAGCATTTGGGAAATTTTTAGGTCTAAAATGGGCATCCTAAGAAAAATTTACAACCAAAATAAACTTTATAAGAACCAATAGGATTCAAGATGATGATGTCAACCATAGGGGATGATTAACCATTTTTTAAGTAAAAGGGTAAAAAGATTAAAAAATAATAAAATAATAAAACTACTTTTTCAACTCATATTTTCAACTTATCTCTGAAATTTTTTACTCAAATTTCGAGCGGGAGTACGTGTTGGATGAAAAATTTAATTTCTGATCCACGGAGTACCCATGTTTCATACTTTCGATGGACCTTGCTAGATGAAAAATGATAAATACATGAAAACACGTGATTGCAATCATGGTTTTCATGTATTTATCATTTCTCGTGTAGCAGGGTCCATCGAAAGTATGCAACATGGGTACTCCTTGGATGAGGAATTAAATTTTGCATTGAACGAGTACTCCCGCTCGAAATTTAAGCAAAAACTTTGGGAGATAAGTTGAAAATACAAGTTGAAAAAGTAGTATTTTCTTTTTTCCCTCTAAAACTTGATGATGTAATCAAATCTTGTTTTATTATTTCACTATTATTTTATAATTTCCTTAGGAGGCCCATTTTAGAACTCAAAATTCCCCTAATGTGTCATTTTCAGCATCTTCTTTGCATTGGTTACTGATTCATCATATTGGTTTAGTTGTTCATTTACTTCTTCTTTGAAATCTTCCATCAGCGTTCTGTCTACCTTGGCTTCCTGCAACTTTAATTTGATCTCAATGACCTCTTCTCTAACCTCTCTTAATTTCTCTTTCAGTACCTGTAGTTTAGTTTTTTCCACCATATTCTCTTTACCTTTCCTTTCACAATGACCTCCTCTACTGTTGGAGACAAATCAATAATATCTTCTGTGATAGGCTACTTGCCTTGTCAGAATCTCCTGTCTTATTATTTTCCATGACACCCTTTGAAAGTTGCAGCTAGTGAGTGGTTTCCTTGGTTGAAAGATGGAACCTGCATCTTCTCCTACACAATCAAGTTTTTTAGCAGTCATGCCTTTCTTTGTCTTCTTATCACCTTGAATTTCTTCAGCTCTGACCACTGGAGTCTCCTCAATATCAATAGCTTGAAGGATGTATTCAAGGTTTCCATTTCTACTTGTTTGACTTTTGGTTATCCTTATGTGGCCTTGCTTACTGATCCTTTGTTTGTTGCTTGTAGGTGAAGGCTATGGAAGTTCTGCCCCTTGTACATGTTTTGATTCAATATCCATTAGCACTATAATAGGCTTTATCTCTTCTTCATGGCCACCCTCTGTCTCAGCTGCAGATTTATCATTTTTATTTGATGGAGTAGTTTTTGACTTTGGGGTTTTCTTGGGTGCCACTAAATCGAATTCATAACCACTAAGGAAAATAAAGGTATCCCAGTCTCTGTTTAATTTCTTCAACTCCTCTAGCACTAGGTGATGAAACCTTAGCTAAACGGAGAGGGGGGGTGAATCAGTTTAGTACATTCATGGAAATTTAAATTTTTTTTTCTTTAAACTTAGTTACACCTCCATTTCATAAGAAAATTAATATATAATGAATCAACAAACTTAATATGTGGGCAGCAAGTGATAAGTAGATTAAATACAATACATCAACACATAATCATCATGCACATAGAAAACAGATATAAGTGGGAACCCATAAGGGAAAAAGCCACATATTATTATTGCTGTGATGCAAAGGCAAGTTCCAACTCCCTCTCACAACTGATTTTCTATAGGCTCCAACCCACAGAAGGCTACTACCTCAATTTCTGCAAGCTACAACTTGCACAGAAGCTCCAACTCCCATCTATTTTTTGTAGGCTACAACCCACAGGAGGCTCCTACCTCAACCAACTACAACTAGACATGTATCAAGCTACAACTTGATATGGAAGCTCCAACTCCCTCACACTACAATAAAATCATATGCTGATTTACCTAGATATCAACTTTGTTTTACTCTTTCTTCATTGCTACCTTTTCAGCCTTCATACCTGCTTCATATTAGCTCTGGATGTGCATAGCATCTCTATCTTCTCACTCTCATTCTTCCACTCTCTAACCTCTCTATGCACATTGCAATAACATCATTTATAAAGATAACTTCATGGTTGTTTGCATTCTATATGGGAATATGAAGTGAACAGGTATGGCTCTTTGCCTTCCACCCATTCATTTCCTCACTCAACCTATTCATAATGTAACAATAATATTTACATTTATTTCAGTATCAAATGGAGTTTTTATTTGCCTTGGATACTTGCCTTTGCATCACAAACAATATAAAATACATCAATAAATTTACATTCATACAAAATATTTCAACTCAGTCCTTTCAACTTCTTAGCTTTGTTGTGCATTTGTCCTCTTCTGCTTTTTGTCCCTTTGTCTTTTATGTTTATGCTGTTTTATTCTAACTGTGTTGCATAATGGCCTTTTTCCTGACTCAACCCATTTGGCACGTTCACAACAATGCCACCATATGGTCCTTTTCCTGACTCTGCCTATCTGCCTTCCTTCTCTTGCCCACAGTGTTCATCCTTCTGCTCCTTTTCTCTATGTCAGGTCATCTACCCGAGTTTCCTTCTGCCTGCGTTCAACATTTTTTTACTAATCGACCAAAATACACCATTACTCTATAGTCAGGTCACTCTTCTGCGCGGCTTTTTACTTACCCAAGTATTTTCTTCCAGCGTTCAACCTTTTCCTTTGTTACCCGAGTCGACCTCCACTTCCAGGGTTTTCTTCATAAAAATAGCACAAACACATTAAACCTGGACTTTAAATAAATTCATATTTACCTATGAATAATGTATCGCATCCACCTTTCCATCGCATTTTATCATTTCATTGGTTTTACGCTATATTCTCCTTTTTCCTTCCGATGCGATTTCTTAACTAAAAATCCTTACCTCCAGATTTGAAATCCTTTGCAATTTAACTTTGGAGCTACAACGCATCCACCCCTTAGCACATGTCGCAATATTTAGCTCATAGAAATAACAAGTTTCCTCTTATCATATGCGATATGCTATCAGATCACATCGCAAACCGAACTTCTTATCGCATCACAACTTAAAACAATCAACTTGCGATGCCTTAACATATAAATATAAGAATCGCCGATAGCGATGTGCAGTATGTGAATGGGTCCCACACCAAAATTTAAGTCCTCTAGACTTTAGCTTTGAAGTATATCGGATTCGATACTCGTATTGCATTTCACACTTTGGCATTTTAACATGATTCTTGTGTGCTTATCCTCCTGAGCTTGCGATGTGCGATGTGCGAGCCAGGTCCGCGTCATCTCTATGTCATCATGCCACGCCACCTTGCCACATTACTACCACATCATCGCTACGTCACTGCCACGTCATCTCCATGTCACTGCCATGTCATCATCATGTCACTGCCACATCATCTTGCCATGTCATCTCCCGTACTTCGCATTTCGCCATTTATGTGTCTTATCGCATCGCAACTTCGCAAGTTTACATTTCTTCTGTTAACTGTTATACCATATCACATGCGCTATTCGATATGCACAAGGACCTATGCCCGACACGTGGCTACTCATCGCATCGCAACTTAAATAAAATGACTTGCGATGTCTTAAGATGTAAAATATGAAAGTCACCGATTTCGATGTGCACCAACCGTCTTCTTTGATCTAGTTCGTCCATCGCTTGCTATAATTTATGCGACTTTATATTCATCGTCTGTACCACCCGCACACTAATTTCTATCAATAGAATCGCATCTGTAATTAAACTCGTTCTGCCATACTTTGATCTCCAACGAATTTCATAGGAACTTCGTTCACTATTCGTATTCATAAAACACAGTCTTCAAATTATATGCATGCGACCTGACTCGACCCGTTGAACTACACGCACCCTCGTGCATTTTTTTGAACGCAAAATAGTCTGTCTTGACCCGCGCATTCACGATTTTATGCAATACATTCACGACTTGACCCAAGCTTGCTTTAACGATAATTCTAGTGTTGCTCCTTTCTGCTCCTTTTCCATCAATGACAATATTTCTAACAGTCTCCACCTTTGGCATTGATGGAAAAACTTCCTCCAACACTTCCTCCCCCTTTGACATCAATGGCAAAGGGTAACACCTTTTTCCAGTGTATTTTCCATCATTTCATTACTTAGATTTCTACCTAAGCATTCTACATTTTTTCCACATACCTGGCTGGGACTACTGCTCCATTTGGTGTGAAAGTAAAGTTGTGAGAATACTTTGGGAGTCATTGCATTTGCCTGTATAGTGCTAAAGTGTGCCAGACTGTTGAAATTTTTGGCTGAAATCAAGAGAATTTCTTCATCAGTAGTTATCTTCAGCAACATTTGAGGTTCCTCTTTACTTCTGTTCCTGATATTGTAGCCTTTGCTGGTGCATTTTTTTTAATTTGATTTCTGATCATATCAGAGTGTATCATATGTAGACACTATCTCTAGTTTGTCTCTTAGATATTCGAATGGTTCTCTAGAAAGAGGTTTTGTAAATATGTCTGGTGTTTGTTCCTTTGTTGGGACATATTCCATCTTTACTATTTTCTCTGCTACTTGTTCTCTGAGGAAGTGGTACTTTATTGGGATGTGCTTGGTTTTTTAATGAAGCACATGATTTTTTGATATGATTATTGCACTTGTATTGTCACATTTGATAGAAATAGGTTTAGTGATGTTGACCTTCTGTCTTGAAGAGTTTGTTTCATCCACATCACTTGTGTGCAACAAGCTACTGCTACTATGTATTCCGCTTATGTTGTAGATAGAGAGAAAAATGTTTTCTTCTTGCTTAACCATGCCACCAGAATTTCTCCCAAGTAGAATGCACCTCCACTTGTGCTTTTCTTGTCATCCACACAGCGTGCCCAATCTGCATATGTATATGCTATCAATGTGAAATATTTTCCTTTTGGATAACATAGGCCATAATGTATAGTTCTGTGTAGATATCTAAATATCCTCTTGATTTCTAGCAAGTGATTTTCTTTGGTGTTGCTTGATATCTTGCCACAAGTCCTATTGCCAACATAATGTTTGGTCTAGAGGCTGTTAGGTATAGCAGACTTCCTATCATAGATCTATAAATTCTTTGATCTACATCTACAGATCCATCATCAGCACATAACTTGCATCCAGTGATCATGGTAGTTGACACAGGTTTGCAGTCTTCCATTTGGAATATTTTTAACATGTCTCTTAAGTATTTTTCTTGTGAAATGAATATGCCTTTGTTCTTCTGTAGAATTTGAAGTCCTAGGTAGAAGGTAAGCTCTCCAATCATAGACATCTCAAATTATGACTTCATCTCTTCTACAAATCCTTTTACTAAATCATCCTTGTTGCTACCAAACATGATGTCATATACATATACTACTACAATTAAGAGTTCATTTTCATCAGCCTTTATATACAGATTGTTGTCTACTCCTCCCTTCTTGAAACCTTGTTTTTGAAATTACTTTTCCAACCTAGAATACTATGCACGTGGTGCTTGTTTGAGACCATATAGGGCTTTCTTTAACTTGCAAACATAATTGTGTTTATCGGCTAAGGAAAATCCTTTAGTTTGTTCCATGTAGACTTCTTCCTCTAGATATCCATTTAAGAAAGCAGACTTCACATCCATTTGATATACCTTGAAATCATGATAGCATTCAAAAGCGAGAAACATTATAATTGCTTCCATTCTTGCTATAGGGGCAAAAGTTTCATCATAGTAAAGTCCTTTTATTTGAGAGTATCCATTAAATACAAGTCTGGCTTTATTTTTGATTACCTGGCCTTGTTCATTCATCTTATTCTTGAATATCCACTTTGTGCCAATGACATTTTTCTCAATAGGTATTGGTATAAACTCAAAAGTCTTGTTCTTCTCAATCTGGTCTAATTCTTCGTTCATATCATGTATCAAATTTTTGTCTTTGCTGGCTTCATCAAAATTATTTGGTTCTATCTATAACAGCATGACTAGATACATTTCCTCGGTCTGTTCAACTAGCTGTATTCTAGTTTGGACTCATGCACTCTTGTCTCCAATGATTTTATCTTCTATATGGTTCTTCTGAGTGTGTCTCGAGGGTATTTTTTAGGTTATTTTTGTATCTTTTGTTGTCTAATTCTGTTCTTTATTTTCTTGATTCTCATCTTGATGGTCATTCGGAATATTGACACCATTTGTACTTCTAGTTATATCTGGTAGTTCTTCATCAAATCTCGCATCATTTCTTTCCAAAATTCTATGCAGTCTTTTATTGTAGCACCTGTAACCCTTACTCTTTGATGCATATCCCAAAAATATTCCTTCACTAGTTATTGAATCATACTTCCCCAATTTTTCATCATTATTCTTTATGAAACATTTTCCTCCAAAGACTCTAAAGTGCTTAATTGATGCCAGTTTCCAATGTCGTAGTTCATATGGAGTCTTGTCACAATTTGGTCTGAGATGAGATTTGTTGAGAGTATGAACAGTTGTGTATACTACTTCTGCCCAGTAGGTTTGGGGAATGTTTCTTTCTTGTATCATGGCTCTGGAAATCTATTGTACAGACATGTTTTCCTCTCTTCCACTCCATTCTGTTGAGGTGTATCTTGTTAGGTCCATATATTACTAGTATAGTCCATTATTGTTGTTAGTGTAACCCCGTTATTTTTATTGTTGTGCCCCTGTAACCGCCATATTGTTATTATTGTGCCCTTACATTATTATTGTTCAGTTGGCTAGGATTACATTGTGGCCCCAGGGACTCCTATATATAGAAAGGAGGTTTTTTCATTTGTATCATCCAAGAATTTTTCATTTATGTAATATATTGGAGGTTCCCCCCTCAAAGTGGCTTATTTCTAAGGCATTGATATCTCTTTTCTTCTATTTTTGGAGTTGGTTTCATAACATTTGGTATCAGAGCTTTGGATTCTAGGGTTTCAGTACTCCAAACAGGTCATCCTGGAATTTTTTTCTATAACTATTTTACTACGAAGGTTCAGAAACTGAAATTTTTACATAGCGAAGATGAAATTTGGAGGAACGTCGTGTAAAATTTTCATATATTGGTTCACAATATTTTCGGAGATATGATCTGTGGAAATTAGGGTTTTTTTAGGCTCCCAAATTTCACCTAAAATAGGTCATCATGGAATTTGTGCTATAAATTTTGTTCTATGAAGGTTCAGAAGTTGAAATTTTTACAAAGAGAAAATGAAATCCTGTGGAACTTCCTGTACAAATTTCAGATCTTGGTTCGTAAAATTTTCGGAGATATGATATGTGAAAGTTAGGGTTTTTTCAGGCTCCTAAATTTCATCTCAAAGAGGTGACCATGGAAAAATTGTCATAACTCTCTATGTGAGCATTGGATTGGAATTATGTAAAAATTGGCCACAAGAACATGGACTTTAGTTTCCTATGTATCACTTTCAGAGCCGAAGGAAGAAACAGTGACATGTGGCACGTCGTACAAGTTCACTCTACTGAACCATTCCATAATTAGGTCATTGTGGGATATTGGGCATAAATTTTCTTTGAAGAATCCAAATCAGGTTAGACCTGTGGCATTCGAAAGAAGTTTCAGAGTGCTACTACAGCACTGAATTTTAGATATTGAAGATCTGAAATCATAGAGATAATTCAATTTCAATATCGAGCTCCTCAAAAGCAAGAAAAATGTGTGTATTTTTTTCCGAATCGCATAAGTCTTGTTTGAAGAATCAATTTGAATTGATTCCAGGGACATATTGTAGAATAGATATTTGTATTGGGTTCTAAAATTCCCCCTTAAAATAATTCAACACCCATTAAGCCTTCATAAGGCTCTACTATGGCTTATGAAGATGAAGAAATGCAACATGACATATCAAAATTACAAGAGAAAGTGCACCAAATTTTTCTCTCGCAAAGAGAAACAAAAAATGAAATGAATGTTTTGAAGAAAATAATGGAAGCTAAGATGGATGTTTTGAAGAAAGGCGTGGAAGCTATGATGGATGGTTTGAAGAATGGTATGGAAGAAAAAATAGAAGGTTTGAAGGATGGTATGGAAGAAAAAATGGAAGGTTTGAAGCAAGACATGGAAGGTTTGAAGGAAGGTTTGTCAAAGTTGATACACGAAATGATTCCTAATGGTGAAAATATAGTAGATAAAACTCATGATGAGAACAAAAGAAATGTTAATTGTGATTTCATAAAATCTAATGTTGGATTGAATAACCACCATATTCCAAAGATGGATATGAGGAATTTTGATGGCAAGGATCCTGTAACATGGATACTATAGATGGAGCAATATTTTGATCTCAATAATGTGAAAAACACTCAAAGGGTATGTATTGCAACTTTACATTTAGAACAAAATACATTTGTATGGTATCGATGCCTTTGCTCCTGTAAAAAAATTGTCACTTGGTCAATTTTTACGGAGGAAATGATAGCACATTATGAGGATACAAAGAGCAACACCTTCTTTAGCCAATTGATAAATCTCAAACAAAAGGGTTTAGTGGCGGAGCACATTGAGGACTTCCAAAAATTTAATATAAGGGTAACTGATATTCTAGAGGAATACAAGATTGATGTCTTCATAGGGACTTTAAAGGATAACATCCAACATGAAGTTCGCGTTTGGGAACCTGATTCATTGAAGAAGGCATTTAGGTTGGAAAGAAAAATTGAATGTAAAATTATGGCGACAAGGAAGCCTACCACTCACATCTATAAATATGGACGTGTTGCTACTCCTAGACTTCCACAACATACAAGGTTGACACCACAACAATTGGAAGAAAAAAGAGCAAAATGGCTTTGCTACAGTTGTGATAGCAAATACACTAAAGTTAATATGTGTGATGAGAAGAAATTATTTTACATAGATTGTGAAGAGGAGGAAGAAAATGAACAAGAAACTTCAAAAGAAGAGGATATGCACTAGGAACCAACCCTAGAAGAAGAAGAAATGAGTCTGACCATATCGTGTAATGCATTGGCAGGAATTACCACTCCTCAAACTCTCAAGATAGAAGGACATATCAAGAAGAAAAAGGTAACAGTGTTGATTGATTCAGATAGTACCCATAATTTTATTCATTTTAAGGTAGCCAAGGAATTGAATTGTTTCCTATACCCAACACTAGAATGTCAAGTGATGGTTTCAAATGGAGGAACTATAAATTTATCTGGAAAATGCCATAATATCAAGCTAGCCATGGGGGAATATGTATTGAATATTCCAATTCTTTCCATCCCAATGGGAGGTGTTGATGTTGTACTAGGAGTACAATGGTTACAATCTTTGGGGACAGTAGCTTTTAATTTTCAAGAAATTTTCTTGAATTTTTTTTCAAAAGGAAAGGAAATCGAATTACAGGGTATCGCAGGGAAGCCATGAGAGATAATAAGCTCTAATATCATGAAAAATCTTCTAAAGAAAGAACAATGAGGCGTAATTGCACAATTATGCTCACTAGAAGTTCCAACATCAAAATAATCTATTTCTCCAAATCTCCAAAAAGTCTTGGACAATCATTCCTAGGTGGTTAAAACTCCAAAAGGACTCCCACCTATTCATGATCATGATCATGATATTCATTTGATTCTAGGAAGTGTTCCTCCAAACGTCAGGCCTTACAGATATCCTTATGTCGAAAAGAGCGAAATTGAACGTATGATTGAACAAATGTTAGAGGCTAGTATAATTCAACCTAGTCAAAGTTCTTTCTCTACTCCATTAGTATTGGTGCACAAGAAGGATGGATCATGGCGCATGTGTCTGGATTATAGGGAGCTCAATAAGCTCACTATTAAAGATAAATTTCCCATTCATGTTATTGATGAATTATTGGATGAATTACATGGAGCAATTTATTTTACCAAGTTGGATCTTCGTTCAGGATATCATCAAATTAGAATGAATATTGAAGATATTTCGAAAACAACATTTCAAACTCATGAGGGTCATTATGAATTTTTGGTCATGCCTTTTGGCCTTACCGGTGCACCTTCTACATTTCAAGGGTTTATGAATTCCATTTTCAAACCCTTCCTTAGAAAATTTGTGCTAGTATTTTTTGATGATATAATAATCTACAACAGGTCTTGGAAGGATCATTTTCAACATGTTGATAGGGTGCTCAAACTATTGGAGGAGAAACAAATATATGCAAAAACATCCAAATGTTTCTTTGGAGTACAAGAGGTGGAATATCTGGGTCATATTGTATCTCATGAGGGTGTTAAGGTATACCCTAATAAAATTAAAGCCATTAAGGAATGGAAAGTCCCCACAACCATAAATCAATTGCACAGATTTCTCGCGTTAATAGGGTATTATCACAAGATTTTTAAGAATTATGGGAGAATATCAGCACCTCTAACAACATTATTGAAGAAAGATGCATTTTCATGGACTCCTGAAGGAAATAAGGCCTTTGAACATCTTAAAGAGGCAATGTGCCAAGCACCAGTCTTAGCTATGCCAGACTTCACAAAAACCTTTATTGTGGAATGTGATGCCTTAGGAAATGGAATTGGTGTTGTTTTAATGCAAGAAGGAAGACCCATTGCTTTTGAAAGTCATCCAATCAAAGGAAAGTATTTTAAAAAGGCTATTTATGAGAAGGAAATGTTGGCAATACTACATGCACTAAAGAAATGGAGACCTTACCTAATGGGAAGACACTTCAAGGTAAAAAAAATATCATGATAGTATTAAACACTTTTTGAAACAAAGATTATCTTCAGAAGAGAAGAAAAAATGGGTCACAAAAATGTTGGATTATGACTTTGAAATCATCTACAAAAAAGGGAAGCTAAATGTTGTTGCAGATGCACTCTCAAGAAAGGATTAAGAGGTGGAAGCATTGCTTTGTGCCATTTCTATTATCCAACCAGATTGGATAACCAAAGCAAGGGATGAATGGAAGAAGGGCGAAGAAGTGTGGAAACTCATTCAAAAGTTGCAACAATATCCTAGTACATTTGATACATTTAGTTGGAAAAATTATTCCTCATGGTACAAAGATCGCTTATATATTTGCTATAATTCCCAACTAAAACAAAATATTCTTTTGGAATTGTGCACTTCTCCTTTAGGAGGACACTCGGGATTTTTAAAAACTTACCACATGGTGAAGAAAGATTTTTTTTGGGATGGCCTTAAATCTGATATTCAAAAGTTTGTGGCAGAATTCTTGGTTTCGAGCAAAATAAAGTGGAGACAATTAAGACCCTAGGCCTTCTACAATCTTTATCCATTCCAAGTCAACGTTGGGAGGATATTTCAATGGATTTTATCATAGGTTTACCTAAGTCCGAAGGAAAGAGTGTCATCATGGTGGTAGTTGATAGAATTACCAAGTATGCACACTTTTGTGCATTATCTCATCCATTTAAAACAAGTACAGTTGCTAGTGCATTTATGGAATCAATTCAAAAGATACATGGAAACCCAAATATTATTTTAAGTGACAGAGATCCCATTTTTACAAGAAATTTTTGGATGGAATTATTTTCTTGTTTGGGTACTCAACTATCTCATAGCACATCTTATAATGCTCAATCCGATGGTCAAACTGAGATAGTGAATACATGTTTGGAAGGATATCTTCGTTGTTTTGTATCTAATAACCAAGCACAATGGATCAAGTGGTTACCTCTTGTTGAATTGTGGTATAACACTTCCTTCCATATTGCAGCAAAAATGACCCCATTTATGGAACTTTATGGATATCATCCACCTTCCATCACATCTTCTTTAAGGGAAAATTCTAGGGTTAAAGCAATGGAAGATCACATCGAGCATCAACAAGAAGTTCTCCAACTCTTAAAGGATAACCTAAATTTGGCACAAAATCGAATGAAACAACATGCATATCAACATCTCAGTGAGAGAAGTTTTGATGTAGGAGACTGGGTACTTTTACGGCTACAACCATACAAACAAATGTCCCTCAAGCAAGCTAAGAAGGATAATAAATTATCACCAAATTACTATGGTCCTTACAAGGTGTTGCAAAAGATTGGTACTATGGCATACAAATTGGAGCTTACTTCTTCTTCACGAGTGCATCCAGTTTTCCATGTTTCATGCTTAAAGAAGGTTATAGGGGACAAAATTCCAGTTCAAACAATATTTCCAAAACTTGATGAGGAAGGAAAAACCATATTGGAACTTGAAGTAGTCATGGAAACAAGAACTCAACAACGACGAAATCGATTAATTTCAGAGTATCTCATCAAATGGAAGAACTTACCCACTGAAGATTCTACATGGGAGGATGAGAATTTTATACAGAAGCACCCGAAGCTACTCAAGCGTTGAGGACAACACTTTTTTGAAGGAGAGGAGCATGTTAGGTCCCTATATTACTAGTATAGTCCCTTATTGTTGTTAGTGTAACCCCCTTATTGTTATTTTTGTACCCCTGTAACCCCCATATTGTTATTATTGTGCCCTTACATTATTATTGCTAGGTCGGCTAGGATTACATTGTGGCCCGAGGGACTCCTATATATAGAAAGGAGGTTTTGTCATTTGTATCATCCACGAATTGTTAATTTATGTAATGTATTGGAGGTTTCCCCCTCGAAGTGGCTTATCTCTAAGGCGTTGATATCTCTTTTCTTCTATTTTTGGAGTTGGTTTCATAAAATATCTGCAACTGTAAACTATTTCTTTATCCCACAATCATTACACAGGTTTGCAAACTCATCATCCTAAAATTCACCTCCTCTGTCTAATCTGATGCATTTTAGTTTACATCCAGTTTGATTTTATGCCAGTGCCTTGAATATATTAAATTTATCAAATGCTTCAGATTTGTATCTGAGAAATGCTGCCCATGTTAATCTGGAAAAATAATTGATTATCAACATGAAATACGATTCTCCACTTGGTGCATTTTTTCTTGAAGGACTACACATGTCCATGTGTACAAGTTGAAGAGGATTACTTGTAGATAGTTGGTCTTTAGCTTTGAATGATGTGAAAATTTTTTTTCCCAGATGGCAGGACTTACATATGTTATTAGATGGATTCTTTATTGCAGGAAAATATATGACATCTTTCTTTTTTCTTAGTTTGATGATGTGGTCAAAATTTAGATGTCCCAATCTTCTATGCCATAGCCAAGATTTGTCAAGTTTGTTGATGTGGCATGCTTCATTCTCCTCTTCCACTATATATACATTACTCTCTGTTTGAACACCTTTGATCAAGGTCTTTCCTGTGGTGATTGACCTTACTTCAGAATATTGGGCTCTGAAAAGGACCTCACAACCTTTATCACACATTTGACTAACACTTACCAGATTGGCTTTTAGACCATCTACAAACAGTACATCCTGAGCCTCCCCTCTTCCATTATTCAGGCTGACTGTGCCTTTTCCCTTTATTTTCCCTACTCTATCATTACTGAATGTTACATTCCCAGATTTATTTTCATCAAAAGTTACAAAATTTATTCGGTCTCCAGTTATATGTTTTGAGCACCCACTATCCACATACCATTGATTGTTCTGATAATGAGAAATTAAAACCAGATCACATTTATTTAGCTTCCTTTTCCATTGCATGCAGCTGTTTGTTCTATAAATTTTCTAAGGAGATGGATCACAGTCTTTGAGAGGAAATTTGTTAGACTTGTGCCCATTTTTATGGCAGCAAAAACATTTGATTGTATTTTGAAATGGATTATGTACACGAGTGAATCCACCATTGTTCTTAATTCCATTTGAGTTTCCATACTTCAGTCTACTTCTATATGCTCTACACTCCATGGTTGTATGACCGAACCTTTTACAACAAAAGCAATACTCGTGGAAGTAGTATTTGTATCTGGCGGAGAAGGTTGTTTGGGGATATAGCCATCTGGTCATATGAAAATTCTGTTTTTGGAAGCCATTTGATCTGTGCTGGAATGTTGCTTGGTTGTTCACTCCTTTTGTTTCCAGGGCTTTCCTTGTGGTGGATTTTTGCTGCAACTCATGAGGATTTGAAGGGTTTCCCACAATTTTGTTCTCAGATTGATGGGAGTCAATGTTTTCTTTTAGGACAACTTTCACAAATGTAATAGCTTTCTTATCCATTGCCTTCGACTTTTTGGATTCTCCTTCATATCCTATCCCAGTCTTTACAAGAGGAGATCTTTGTGCATTTAATATCTGGTCCAATTGTTCAGCACCTTTTAACTTTTGAATGTTCATTATTAAATTAGTTTGAGCCTTTTCCAATTTCTTCCTTAGAATCACCACCTCTTCTTCCAATCTTCAACATTCCTGAATTTTCTCTCTTATTTGCTGTAGCAGAATGCCTTCTACTTTCATTTCTTCTTCTAGTTCAATTTTCAACTTGATAAAATCTTCAGATTTTGGTTGTTCCTTTACATGTTTCAAAAGGATTGCCTTATTTTTTCTAGTCTTGAGCTTGAGTCTATCTATTTACATTAGAGCACTCACCAACTCCCCCTCAAGATCTGCCTCACCTTCTTCTTCAAATTCCAGGAGATCTTTCTCAATCTCTTTCTTGGCCATCAAAATGAATTCTGATGTTCCTTCTTCATTGGGGGATTCATCTGAGCTCTCAGATGCACTGTTGTCTTGTTGAGCATAGAATTTTCTTCTATTAAATATGTTCCATTTCTGCCTATTGCTAAAACTGATTTTCTCTTTCCCTTTTGACTAATTCTCTATTTAATTATGAGGAAATTTTGAATCATAGTGCCCCACTCTTCCACAATTAAAGAAATTAAATGGAATTTTATCTTTATACTTACCTGTGCCTCTATCCAATATTTTGACAAATTTGGATTCTTCTTCATCAGAGCATGAGCATGTACCTTTATTTTCTTCTATGCACTTTTCTGCCTTAAAGGAAGCCTCCCTCGTGTTTGACTTCCCTTTAGGAAGTCTCATCTCATATGTTGTTAGGTTCCCAAGTAATTCGTTTGTGGTTAAGGTTTCCCAGTTTGTTGTTTCTTCTATGGAAAAAACCTTAGGATTAAACCTTGGTGGTATAGATATCAATAATTTTTGTACTACAACACTTTCTTTAATTTCTTCTCCTAGGCCTATCATGATATTCACAACTTCTCCAACTCTTAAGAAGAATGAAGCTATATCTTCATCTTCATTCATTTTTAAGTTTTCAAACTGAGTTCTATGTGCTTGTAGTTTGGCCATCTTCACCTTTGTATCTCCTTCATGAATGTTTCCTAAAGTATCCCAGATATCTTTGGTAGTCTTACCATGCATTACTTTGATAAATTCTGACTCACTTAGACCGCTCAAGAGCGAATTCATTTCTTTTTCATTAGCTCTGAAATTTTGTTTGTCTTCTTCCTCAGTGTTCGTATCCTTTGGTACATATTTTTATTCCACAACAACCCAAACTTCAATTCCTAGAGACATTAACTATGTCCTCATTCTTATTTTCTAGAAATCATAGTTTGTGCCAGTAAACAATGGGGATTTATTTGTTGAGCGTCCTTCTAGGCTAGCCATTTTGGGGACCTAGAACCTCCTTCCAGTTGTTAAATTGATACATAAGGAACCGGCTCTGATACCAATTGATGAACATTAGATAAACTGAGAGGGGAGGTGAATCAATTTAGTACATTCATGGACATTTAAAACCTTTTTTTTCTTTAAACTTATTTACACCTCCATTTCATAAGCAACTCAATATATAATGAATCAACAAAATTAATATGTGGGCAGAAAGTGATAAGAAAATTAAATACAATAAATCAACACATAATCATCATGCACATAGACAACATATATAAGTGGAAACCCATAAGGGAGAAAACCACATATTATTATTATTGTGATGTAAAGGCAAGCTCCAACTCCCTATCACAACTGATTTTTTGTAGGCTCCAACCTACATTAGGCTACCGCCTTAATTTCTGCAAGCTACAACTTGCACGAAAGCTCCAACTCCCATCTATTTTCTGCAAGCTACAATCCACAAGAGGCTCCTACCTCAACTAGCTACAAATGGACACCTATCATACTACAACTTGATATGGAAGCTCCAACTCCCTCACACTACAATATAATCATATGTTGATTTACCTAGATATCAGCTCTGTTTTATTCCTTCTTCACTGTTGCCTTTTCAACCTTCATATATGCTTCATATCATCTCTGGATGTGCACAACATCTCTATCTTCTCACTCTCATTCTTCCACTCTCTAACCTCTCTATGTACATTGCAATAACATCATTTATAGAGATAACTTCATGGTTTTTTGCATTCTATATGGGAATATGAAGTGAATAGGCATGACTCTTTGCCTTCCACCCACTCATTTCCTCACTCAGCCTATTCAGAATATTACAACAATATATGCATTTATTTTAGTATCAAATGGAGTTTTTATTTGCCTTGGAGACTTGCCTTTGCATCAAAAACAATATAAAATACATCAATAAATTTATATTCATACAAAATATTTCAACTCAGCCCTTTCAGCTTCTTAGCTTTGTTGTGCATTTGTCCTCTTTTGCTTGTTGTCCCTTTGTCTTTTATGTTTCTGCTGTTATATTCTAACTGTGTTGCATAACGGCCTTTTTCCTGAGTCGACCCAGTTGGCACGTTCACAGCAATGCCACATATGCTCTTTTGCCCGACTCTACCTATCTACCTTCCTTCTCTTGCCCACAACATTCATCTTTCTGCTCCTTTGCCCTGTGTCGGGTCATCTACCCGAGTCTCCTTCTGCCCGCGTTCAGCCTTTTGTTATTAATCAGCCACAATACACCATTACTCTATAGTCGGGTCACTATTCTGCACGACTTTTTACTTACTCGAGTATTTTCTTCCTGCGTTCAACCTTTTCCTTTGTTACCCGAGTCGATCTCCACTTCCAGGGTTTTCTTAATAAAAACAGTGCAAACACATTAAACCTGGTCTTTAAATAAATTCGTATTTACCTCTAAATAATGTATCGCGTTCGCCTTTCCATCGCATTTCGGCATTCCATTGGTTTTACGTTATATTCTCCTTTTTCCTTCCGATGCGATTTCTTAACTAAAAATCCCTACTTCTTGATTTGAAATCATTTGCAATTTAACTCTGGACCTACATCGCATCCACCCCTCAATTCATGTCGCAATATTTAGCTCATAGAAATAACAAGTTTCCTCTTATCATATGCGACATGCAATCACATCTCATTGCAAACCGAACTTCTTATCGCATCGCAACTTAAAATAGTTAACTTGCGATGCCTTAACATATAAATATAAGAATTGCCGATAGCGATGTGCAGTATACGAATGGGTCCCACGTTGGACTTTAAATCCTCTAGAATTTAGCTTTGAAGTATATCGCATCCGATACTCTTATCACTTTTCTCACTTTGGAATTTTAACATGATTCTTATGTGCTTATCCTCCCGAGCTTGCGATGTGCGATATGCAGGCCAGGTCCACATCATCTCTACTTAATCATGCCATGTCACCTTGACACGTTACTGCCATGTCATCGCTACATCATCTCCACGTAACTGCCACATCATCTCCATGTCATTACCACATCATCTTGCCATGTCATCTCCTGCACTTCGCATTTTGCAATTTCTGTGTCTTATCGTATCGCAACTTTTCAAGCTTACATTTATTTCGTTAACTGTTATACCATATCACATGCGCTATGCGATATACACAAGGACCTCTGCCCGAGACGTGGCTTCCCATCACATTGCAACTTAAACAATATAACTTGCGATCTCTTAACACGTAAAATATAAAAGTCGTCGATTGCGATGTGCACCATCCGTCTTCTATGATTTGGTCCGTTCATCGCTCGCTATCATTTGTGCGACTTGATCTTCATCGTCCATACCACCCGCACACTAATTTCTGTCAATATAATCACATCTATAATAAAAAAATTTCTACCATAATTTGATCTCCAGAAAATTTCATAGGAAATTCATTCACTATTCGTATTCATAAACCATAGTCTTCACATTATATGCACGCGACCTGACTCAACCCGTTGAACTACACGCACCCTCGTGGACTATTTTGAATGCAAAACAGTCTGTCTTGACCCGTGAGTTCATGAATTGATTCAATACGTTCACGACTTGACCCGAGCTTGTTTCCTTTGCTTCTTTTGTTGCCTTTTCTCTTTTGTTGTCTTTACTCCTTTACTGCCTTTGTTGCCTTTGCTCCTTGATAAAGATTATAATGTTGCTCCTTGCCTTTTTACTTCTCCTCTCTAATCCTTAACCTTAATGATAATTCTAGTGTTGCGCCTTTCTGCTCCTTTCTGCTCCTTTTCCATCAATGAAAATATTTCCAACAGTCTCCCCCTTTGGCATTGATGGCAACACTTCCTCTCCCTTTCATTCTGAGAAGTGTCTATATTCCTTTGTTTTCTTTTCCCCCCCCTTTGAAATCAATGGCAAAGGGTTACACCTTTTTCCAGTATATTTTCCATCATTGCATTACTTAGAGTTCTGCATAAGCATTCTACATTTTTTCCACATACTTGGCTGGGACTACTGCTCCATTTGGTGTGAAAGTAACATTGTGAGAATACTTTGGGAGTCATTGCATTTGCATGTATAGTGATGAAGTGTGCTAGACTGCTGAACTTTTTGCCTGAAATCAAGAGAATTTCTTCATCAGTAGTTATCTTCAGCAACATTTGAGGTTCCTCTTTACGTCTATGTTTATGGTTGATGGATTCTGTCCCCCTGAAATGATGCACGGTTTTCGTTCCTGATATTGCAGCCTTTGTTGCTACATTTTTTTTTATTTGATTTATGATTTGATTTCTGATCATATAAGAGTGTATCATCTGTAAACAATATGCCTAGTTTGTCTCTTAGATATTCAAATGGTTCTATAGAAAGAGGTTTTGTAAATATTTCTGTTGTATGTTCCTTTGTTGGGACGTATTCCAACTTTACTATTTTTTTTGCTACTTGTTCTCTGAGGAAGTGGTACTTTCTTGGGATGTTCTTGGTTTTTGAATCAAGCACATGAGTTTTTGATATTATTATTTCACTTGTATTATCACATTTGATAGAAATAGGTTCTGTGATGCTTACCTTCATGTCTTAAAGAGTTTTTTTCATCCACATCACTTGTGTGCAACAAGATGTTGCTGCTATGTATTTCGTTTCTGTTGTAGATAGAGAGACACATGTTTTCTTCTTGCTTAACCATGCCACCACACTTTCTCCCAAACATAATGCACCTCCACTTGTGATTTTCCTGTCATCCACATAGCTGGCCCAATATGCATCTGTATATGCTGTCAATGTGAAATCTTTGCCTTTCAGATACCATAGGCCATAATATACAGTTCCTTGCAGGTATCTAAATATCTTCTTGATTGCTAGAAAGTGATTTTGTTTTGGTGTTGCTTGATATCTTGCCACAAGTCCTACTTCCAACATAATGTCTGGTCTAGAGGCTTTTAGGTATAGAAGACTTCTTATCATAAATCTGTAAAGTTTTTTATCTACATCTTCCAATCCATCATCAGCACATAACTTGCATCCAGTGATCATGGGAGTTGACACAGGTTTGCAGTATTCCATTTATAATCTTTTTAACATGTCTCTTAAGTATTTTTCTTGTGAAATGAATATGCCTTTGTTCTTCTGTATAATTTGAAGTCCTAGGTAGAAGGTAAGCTCTCCAATCATAGACATCTCAAATTATGACTTCATCTCTTTTGAAAATATTTTTACTAACTCATCCTTGTTGCTACCAAACATGATGTCATCTACATATACTACTACAATTAAGAGTTCATTTTCATCAGCCTTTATATACATATTGTTGTCTACTCCTCCCTTCTTGAAACATTTTTTTTGAAATTACTTGTCCAGCCTAGAATACCATGTATGTGGTGTTTGTTTGAGACCATATAGGGCTTTATTTTATATGCAAACATAGTCGTGTTTATCTTCTAAGGAAAATCCTTCAGGTTGTTCCATGTAGACTTCTTCCTCTAGATCTCCATTTAAGAAGGCAGACTTCACATCCATTTGATATACCTTGAAATCATGATAGCATGCAAAAGCTAGAAACATTCTAATTGCTTCCATTCTTGCTACAGGGGAAAAAATTTCATCATAGTCAAGTCCTTTTATTTGAGAGTATCCCTTACATATAAGTCTGGCTTTATTTTTGATTACCTGACCTTGTCCATTCATATTATTCTTGAATATCCACTTTGTGCCAATGACATTTTTCCCAACAGGTCTTGGTATTAACTCCCAGGTCTTGTTCTTCTCAATCTGGTCTAATTCTTCATTCATAGAATTTATCCAATTTTTGTCCTTTCTGGCTTCATCGAAATTATTCTATTATACCTGTGACAACATGACTAGATACACTTCCTTAGTCTATTCAGCTAGCTATCTTCTAGTTTGGACTCCTGCACTCTTGTCTCCAAGGATTTGATCTTCTGGATGGTTCTTCTAAGTGTGTCTCGAGGGTCCTTTTGAGGTTGTTTTTGTATCTTTTGTTGTTTCATTTTGTTCTTTATTTTCTTGATTCTCATCTTGGTGATCATTCGAAATATTGACACAGTTTGTACTTCTAGTTCTGTCTGGTAGTTCTTCATCGAATCTAACATCAATGCTTTCCACAATTTTATGCAGTATTTTATTATAGGATGTGTAATCCTTACTCTTTGATGCATATCCCAAAAATATTCCTTCATCAACTCTTGCATCATACTTCCCCAATTTTTCATCATTATTCTTTATGAAAAATTTGTTGCGAAAGACTCTAAAGTGCTTAATTGATGCTAGTTTCCCATACCACAGTTCATACGGAGTCTTGTCACAATTTGGTATGAGATGAGATTTGTTGAGAATATGAATAGTTGTGTGTACTGCTTCTACCTAGTAGGTTTGGAGAATGTTTCTTTCTTGCATCATGACTTTGGAAATATGTTGTATAGACCTGTTTTTCCTCTCTCCCACTCCATTCTATTGAGGTGTATCTGCAACTGTAAACTGTTGCTTTATCGCAAAATTTGAACAAGTTTGCAAACTCATCACCTGTGAATTCACCTCCTCTGTCTGGTCTGATGCATTTTAGTTTAAATCCAGTTTGATTTTCTACCAGTACCTTGAATATCTTAAATTTCTCAAACGTTTCAGATTTGTATCTGAGAAATGCCACCCATGTTAATATGTAAAAATCATCGATTATCAGCATGAAATATGATTCTCCACCTGGTGCATTTTTTCTTGAAGGACCACACATGTCCATGTGTACAAGCTGAAGAGGCTTACTTGTAGATATTTGGTCTTTAGCTTTGAATGATGTGTGAGTTTATTTTCCCAGTTGGCAGGACTTACATATGTTATTAGGTGGCTTCTTTATTGCAGGAAAATCTCTAACATCTTTCTTTTTGCTTAGTTTGATGATGTGGTCAAAATTGAGATGTCCCAATCTTCTATGCCATAGCCAAGCTTCGTCAAGTTTGCTGATGTGGCATGCTTCATTCTCCTCTTCCACTATATAAACATTACTTTCTGTTTGAACACCTTTGACCAAGGTCCTTCCTGTGCTGGTTGACCTTACTTCAAAATCTTGGGCTCTGAAAAGGACCTCACAGCCTTTATCACACATTTGACTAACACTTAGCAGATTAGCTTTTATACCGTCTACAAACAATACATCCTGAGCCTCTCCTCTTCCATTATTCAGGCTGACTGTGCCTTTTCCCTTTATTTTCCCTTCTCTATGATTACCGAATGTTACATTCCCAGATTTATTTTCATCAAAAGTTACAAAATTGCTTCGGTCTCCAGTCATATGTTTTGAGCACCCACTGTCCACATACCATTGATTGTTCTGACCTTGAGCAATTAGAACCAGATCAAATTTATTTAGCTTCCTTTTCCATTACATGCAGTTGTTTTTTCTATAAATTTTCTGAGGAGATGAATCACAGTATTTGAGAGGAAATTCTTTAGAATTGTGCCCATTTTTATGGCAGAAAAAAAATTTGATTGTATTTCGGAATGGATTATGTACACAAGTGAATCCACCATTGTTCTTAATTCCCTTTGAGTTTCCATACTCCAGTCTACTTCTATACACTCTACACTTAATGGCTTTATGATCGAACCTTTTTCAGCAAAAGAAATACCCATGGAAGTAGTATATATATATGGCGGAGAAGGTTTTTTGGGGATATAGCCATCTGGTCATATGAAAATTATGTCTTTGGAAGCCATTTGATCTATGATGGAATGTTTCTTGGTTGTTCACTCCTTTTGTTTCAAGGGCTTTCCTTGTGGTGGATTTTTGCTGTAGCTCATGAGGATTTGAAGGGTTTCCCATAATTTTGTTCTCAGATTGATGGGATCCAACATTTTCTTTTAGGACAACTTTCACAAATGTAATATCTTTCTTATCCTCTACCTTCGACTTTTTGGATTATCCTTCATATCCTATCCCAGTATTTACAAGAGGAGATATTTGTGCATTTAATATTTTGTCCAATTTTTCAACACCTTTTAACTGCTAAATGTTGATTGTTAAATCAGTTTGAGCCTTTTCCAATTTCTTCCTCAGATTCACCACCTCTTCTTCCAATCTTCCACATTCCTGACTTTTCTTTCTTATTTACTGCAGTAGAATGCCTTCTACTTTCCTTTCTTCTTCTAGTTCACTTTTCAACTTGATAAAATCTTTAGAGTTTGGTTGTTCCTTTACATGTTTCAGAAGGATTGCCTTCTCTTTTCTAGTCTTGATCTTGAGTCTATCTGTTTCCTTTAGGGCACTCACCAACTCCCCCTCGAGATCTACCTCACCTTATTCTTCAAATTCCAGGTCATCTTTCTCAAGCTCTTCCTTGGCCATCAAAATGAATTCTGATGTTCCTTATTCATTGGGGGATTCATCGGAACTCTCAGTTGAAATGATGTCCTCTTTAGCATAGAATGTTCTTATATTAAATATGGTCCCTTTCTTCCTATTGCAGAAATTTTGAATCATAGTGCCCCACTCTTCCACAATTAAAGCACTTAAATGGAAGTTTACCTTTATACTTACTTGTGCCTCTATCTAATCTTCTGACAAATTTGACTTCTTCTTCATCAAAGCATGAGCATGTACCTTCCTTTTCTTCTATGCACTTATGTTCCTTAAAGGAAACCTCCCTCGTGTTTGACTTCCCTTTAGGAAGTCTCATCTCATATGTTGTTAGGTTCCCAAGTAATTGGTTTATGGTTAAGGTTTCCCAATTTGTTGTTTTTTCTATGGAAGAAACCTTACGATTAAACCTGGGTGGTGTAGATCTCAATAATTTTTTTACTATAACAATTTCTTTAATGTCTTCTCCTAGGCTTATCATGATATTCATAATTTCTGCAACTCTTAAGAAGAATGCAGCTATATCTTCATCTTCATTCAATTTTAAGTTTTCAAACTGGGTTCTATGTGCTTGTAGTTTCGCCATATTCACTTTTGTATCTCCTTCATGAATGTTTCCTAAAGTATCCCAGATATCTTTGGTAGTCTTACTGTGCATTACATTGATAAATTCTGACTCACTTAGACCGCTCAAGAGTGCATTCATTGATTTTGCATTAGCTTTGAATTTTTTTTTTACTTCTTCCTCAATTTTTGTATCCTTTGGTGCATATTTTTCTTCCACAACAGCCCAAACTTCTATTCCTAGAGTCATTAAGTATGTCCTCATTCTTATTTTCCATAAAGCATAGTTTGTGCCAGTAAAAAATGGGGCTTTATTTGTTGAGCATCCTTCTAGGCTAGCAATTTTGGGGGCCTAGGACCTCCTTCCAGTTGTTAAACTGATACAGAAGGAACCGGCTCTGATACCAATTGATGAACCCTTAACTAAACTGAGAGGGGGGGTGAATCAGTTTAGTACATTTATGGACATTTAAAACCTTTTTTTCTTTAAACTTATTTACACTGTCCATTTCATAAGAAACTGAATATATAATGAATCAACAAACTTAATATGTGGGCGGAAAGTGATAAGCAGATTAAATACAGTACATCAACACATAATTATCATGCACATATACAACAGATATAAGTGGAAACCCATAAGGGGGAAAACCACATCTTATTATTGTTGTGAAGCAAAGGAAAGCTCCAACTCCCTCTCACAACTGATTTTCTGTAGGCTCCAACATACAAGAGGCTACTACCTCAATTTCTACAAGCTACAACTTGCACGGAAGCTCCAATTCCCATCTATTTTCTACAGGCTACAACCCACAAGAGGCTCCTACCTCAACCAACTACAACTCGACATCTATCAAACTACAACTTGATATGGAAGCTCCAACTCTCTCACACTACAATAAAATCATATGCGGATTTACCTGGATATCAACTCTGTTTTACTCCTCTTTCACTGCTACCTTTTCAGCCTTCATATCAGCTATGGATGTGCACAACATCTCTATCTGCTCACTCTCATTCTTCCACTCTATAACCTCTCTATGAACATTGCAATAACATCATTTATAGAGATAACTTCATGGTTGTTTTCATTATATGGGAATATGAAGTGAACAGGGATGACTCTTTTCCTTCCACCCACTCATTTCCTCACTTAGCATATCTAGAATTCTACAACAATATATACATTTATTTCAGTATCAAATGGATTTTTGATTTGCCTTGGAGACTTGCCTTTGCATCACAAACAATATAAAATACATCAATAGATTTACATTCATACGAAATATTTCAACTCAGCCCTTTCAGCTTCTTAGCTTTGTTATGCATTTTTCCTCTTTTGATTGATGTCCCTTTGTATTTATGTTTCTAATATTATATTCTAATTGTGCTGCATAACAGCCTCTTTCCTGACTCCACCCAGCTAGCACGTTCATAACAATGCCACTATATGCTCCTTTTCCCAACTCTGCCTATCTTCCTTCTTTCTCTTGCCCACGGAATTTAGCCTTCCTCTCCTTTGCTCTGTGTCGGGTCATCTACCCGAGTCTCCTTTTGCTCGCGTTCAACCTTTTGTTATTAATCGGCCGCAATACATCGTTACTCTATAGTCGGGTCACTATTCTGCATGAATTTTTACTTACCCAAGTATTTTCTTCTCGTGTTCATCATTTTCCTTTGTTACCCGAGTCGACCTGCATTTCTAGGGTTTTCTTCATAAAAACAGCATAAACACATTAAACCTGGACTTTAAATAAATTCATATTTACCTCTGAATAATGTATCATGTCTGCATTTCCATCACATTTCGGCATTCCATTGGTTTTACGTTATATTCTCCTTTTTCCTTCCGATGAAATTTCTTAACTAAAAAGCCTTACTTCTGGATTTGAAATCCTTTGCAATTTAACTCTGGAGCTACATCGCATCCACCCCTTATCGCATGTCGCAAGTTTTAGCTCATAGAAATAACAAGTTTCCTCTTATCATATGCGATATGTGATCTTATTGCATCACAAACTAAACTTCTTATCGCATCACAACTTAAAACAATTAACTTGCGATGCCTTAACATATAAATATAAAAATTGCCGATAGAGATGTGTGGTATGCTAATGGGTCCCACGTCAGACTTTAAATCCTCTAGAATTTAGCTTTGAAGTATATCACATCTGATACTCTTATCACATTTCGCACTTCGAAATTTTAACATGATTCTTTTCTGCTCATCCCCATGAGCTTGCGATGTGCAATATGCGTCCCAGGTCCACATCATCTCTACGTCATCGTGTCACATCACCTTGCCACATCATTGCCATGTCATCGCTACATCACTGCCACGTCATCTCCATGTCACTTCCATGTCATCACCACATCACTGCCACATCATCTTGCCATTTCATCTCTCGCACTTCGCATTTCGCAAATTTTGTGTCTTATCGCATTGCAGCTTTGCAAGTTTACATTTTTGTCGTTAACTGTTATACCATATCGCATGCGCTATGCGATATGCGCAAGGACCTCCACCTGACATGTGGCTCCTCATCGCATCGCAACTTAAACAATACAACTTGCAATGTCTTGACACGTAAAATATAAAATTCGTCGATTGTGATGTGCGCCAACTGTCTTCTGTGATCTGGTCTGTCCATCTCTCGCTATCATTTCTACGACTTGATCTTCATTGCTCATACCACCCGCACACTAAATTCTGTCAATAGAATCGCGTATGTAATAAAACTCATTCTGCCATACTTTGATCTCCAGCGAAGCTCATAGGAACTTCGTTCACTATTTGTATTCATACAACACAGTTTTCACATTATATGCACGTGACCCGACTCAAACCGTTGAACTGCACATGCCCTCGTGCACTATTCTAAATGAAAACAGTCTTTCTTGACCTGCACTTTCATGACTTGATTCAATACGTTCACGACTTGACCTAATATTTTTTCCTTTGTGCCTTTGCTGCTTTTGCTGCCTTTTCTCTTTTGTTTCATTTACTCCTTTGCTTCCTTTGTTGCCTTTGCTACCTTTGCTATTTTGTTTCCTTTACTCCTTCGCTGCCTTTGTTGCCTTTGCTCCTTGATAAACATTCTAATGCTGCTCCTTTCCTTTTTACTTCTCCTCTCTACTCCTTTTCCTTAATTATAATTCTAGTGTTGCTCCTTTTTGCTCCTTTTCCATCAATGAAAATATTTCCAATAGTCTCCCCCTTTGGCATTGATGGCAACACTTCCTCCAACACTTCCTCTCCCTTTTATTCTGAGAATTGTCTATCTTCCTCTGTTTGCTTTTCCTCCCCCTTTAACATCAATGGAAAAGGGTTACACCTTTTTCCAGTGTATTTTCCATCATTGCATTACTTAGAGTTCTGCATAAGCATTCTACATTTTTTCCACATACCTGGATGGGACTACTTCTCCATTTGGTGTGAAAGTAACATTGTGAGAATACTTTGGGAGTCATTTCATTTGCATGTATAGTGCTGAAGTGTGCTAGACTGCTGAAATTTTTGGCTAAAATCAAGAGAATTTTTTCATCAGTAGTTATCTTCAACAAAATTTGAGGTTCCTCTTTACTTCTATGTTTATGGTTGATGGCTGCTCTCCCCCTGGAATGATGCACTGTTTTTGTTCTTGATATTGCAACCTTTGTTGGTGAATTTATTTATTTGATTTCTGATCTTATCAGAGCGTATCATCTGTAGTCCCTAGTTTGTCTCTTAGATATTCGAATGGTTCTCTAGAAAGAGGTTTTGTAAATATGTTTGTTGTATGTTCCTTTGTTGGGACCTATTCTATATTTATTATTTTCTCTGCTACTTTTTCTCTGAGGAAGTGGTACTTTATTGGGATGTGCTTGGTTTTTTAATGAAGCACAACATATTTTGATATGATTATTGCACTTGTATTGTCACATTTGATAGAGATAGGTTCAACGATGCTTACCTTCATGACTTGAAGAGTTTGTTTCATCCACATCACTTGTGTGCAACAAGATGTTGCTGCTATGTATTCCGCTTCTGTTGTAGATAGAGAGACAAATGTTTTCTTCTTGCTTAACCATGCCACCATATTTTCTCCCAAATAGAATGCACCTCCACTTGTGCTTTTCTTGTCATCCACACAGCTGGCCCAATCTACATCTGTATATGATGTCAACATGAAATATTTTCTTTTCGAATACCATAGGCCATAATGTGAATTTCCTTGCAGGTATCTAAATATCCTCTTGATTGCTAGCAAGTGATTTTGTTTTGTTTCTGCTTGATATCTTGCCACAAGTCCTACTGCCAACATAATTTCTGGTCTAGAGGCTATTAGGTATAGAAGAATTCCTATCATAGATCTATAAATTATTTGATGTACATTTGCAGATCCATCATCAGCACATAACTTGTATCTAGTGATCATAGGAGTTGACACAGTTTTGTAGTCTTCCATTTGGAATCTTTTTAACATGTCTCTTAAGTAATATTCTTGTGAAATGAATATGCCTTTGTTCTTTTTTAGAATTTGAATTCGTAGGTATAAGGTAAGCTCTCTAATCATAGACATCTCAAATTCTGACTTCATCTATTTTGCAAATCCTTTTACTAACTCATCCTTGTTGCTACCAAACATGATGTCATCTACATATACTACTACAATTAAGAGTTCATTTTCTTCAGCCTTTATATACAGATTGTTGTCTACTCCTCCATTCTTGAAACCTTTTTTTGAAAGTACTTGTCCAGCCTAGAATACCATGCACGTGGTGCTTTTTGGAGACCATATAGGGCTTTCTTTAATCTGAAAACATAGTTGTGTTTATCTTCTAAGGAAAATCCTTTAGGTTTTTCCATGTAGATTTCTTCCTCTATATCTCCATTTAAGAAGGCAAACATCACATCCATTTGATATACCTTGAAATCATGATAGCATGCAAAAGCCAGAAACATTCTAATTGCTTCCATTCTTGCTATAGGGGAAAAAGTTTCATCATACAATTTTGGCTTTATTTTTTATTACCTAGCCTTGTTCATTCATCTTATTCTTGTATATCCACTTTGTGCCAATGACATTTTTCCCAACAGGTCTTGGTATTAACTCCCAGGTCTTGTTCTTCTCAATCTGGTCTAATTCTTCGTTCATAGCATTTATCCATTTTTTTTCTTTGCTAGGTTCATCAAAATTCTTCGGTTTTATCTGTGACAGCATGACTAGATACACTTCCTTGGTCTGTTCAACTAGTTGTCTTCTAGTTTTGACTCCTGCACTCTTGTCTGTAATGATTTGATCTTCTGGATGGTTCCTTTGATTGTGTCTCAAGGGTCCTTTTGAGGTTATTTATGTATCTTATGTTGTCTCATTCTGTTATTTATTTTGTTTATTCTCATATTGATGATAATTTGGAAGATTGACACAGTTTGTACTTCTGGTTTTGTGTGGTAGTTCTTCATCGAATATCACATCAATGCTTTCCATAATTTTATGCAGCCTTTTCTTGTAGCACCTATAACCCTTACTCTTTGATGCATATCCCAAAAATATTCCTTAATCAACTCTTGCATCATACTTCCCGAATTTTTCATCATTATTCTTTATGAAAAAATTGCTACTAAAGACTCAAAAGTGCTTAATTTATGCCAGTTTCCCATGCCACAGTTCATATGGAGTCTTGTCACAATTTGGTCTGAGATGAGCTTTGTTGAGAATATGAACAACTATGTGTTCTTCTTCTGCCCTGTAGGTTTGGGGAATGTTTATTTCTTTCATCATGGCTCTGGAAATCTGTTGTATAGACCTATTTTGCCTCTCTTCCAATCCATTCTATTGAGGTGTATCTGCAACTGTAAACTGTTGCTTTATCCCACAATAATTGCACAGGTTTGCAAACTCATCACCTGTGAATTCACCTCCTCTATCTGATCTAATGCATTTTAGTTTACATCTAGTTTGATTTTTCTGCCAGTGCATTGAATATCTTAAATTTCTCAAATGCTTCAGATTTGTATCTGAGAAATTCCACCCATGCCAATTTGGAAAAATCATCGATTATCAGCATGCAATACGATTCTCCACCTGGTGCATTTGTTCTTGAAGGACTGTATAGGTCCATGTGTACAAGATGAAGAGGCTTACCTGTAGATAGTTGGTCTTTAGCTTTGAACGATGTGCGAGTTTTTTTTCCCAGTTGGCAGGACTTACATATGTTATTTGGTGGCTTCTTTATTGCAGGTCGTGGAAGAGGAAAATTAATCTACTATAACTACGAAGACGCTGGACACTATGCGTGTGACTGTTTGAACCTTGCATGACAGTCTTGCAGGTACTGTAGACAATTTGACCATGTAATTAAAGACTGTCATGTTTTAATTGCTAGAATGGAGCACAAACAATAACAGACACCTACATAGAACATACAAATGGTTTAATATGAGTCGCACAATGATGATCCAAGTGTAAACATAATTACACGTAATGGTGCTGCCATCGGAGGAGATGAGGGAAAAAGGCTAATGCAGAGCCATTGATCAGGAAGGCCGCTGAAAAAAGTGAAGGACCCAACTTGCATAAGGAAAAGGAAACTTTTATTGAAGCCATGAAAGATTTTTCTGTTGCAGGAGCGTCCACATCGAAGTCTATCATAGAATCAAAGATTGATGATGAAGTCAAAAATTTCCTACAAGCCTGTATTAAGTTATTGGGCAATCAGAAAGCAGTAGAGAACCTTCAGGCCTAGATAGACAGTTGCGTGGATAAATACCTGCCTCAAACTCAGACTAAGACCATGAACAAGATCTATAAGAACAAGAAGAGAACTATTCGATAGATGTGCATAACCATGCAAATTGGAGAGTATGAGATGGATTAGGTCATATTGGATTTAGGGTCTGATGCAAATTTTATACCTAAGCAGACCTGGCAGAAGATGGGAGAACCAAAGTTGGAATGGTCCACCATTAAGCCCCACATGGCCAATCAATATAAGATCATTCCACTTGGAAGACTTCCAGAGGTTCTGGTAGACATTGATGGAGTAAAGGTACGCGCTGATTTTGAAGTGATACAAATTTTGGATGATGCAGACACCTACCCTGCGCTGCTAGGGCTAGACTAGGCCATCAATATGGGAGGCATCATAAACTTGAAGCGTAGAAGAAAGATCTTTGAAAATGATGGTACTTGGGTGATAGTACCTCTGTATATGGCAGAAATAGAAATATATACAGAACCAGTGTGCGAAGAAGATCATGTCGACCATATATACAAGCTGACTGCACGAGACGAGGATTGGATTAACCCTACAGCTGACGGAACGTTGAATTGGGAAAAGGATAGCTCATGTTTCTCAGACTCAAATGGGGAGATGGAAAATTGGCATAATCGATTTCATGATGTTTCTACACTGTGCTGCCTCAAGATCACTAAAAATTTCTGATGCATCTCTTCAGAGGTAATAGAATTACCCTATTTTGATGGTTCTGATCATGTGGTGGTATTTTGGGAAAATTTGGAAAAGGTTGTCCCAGAAGAATGGAGGTTCTGGGCACTTGATCTAGCCACGTGTGTAACCCCAGCACCTTGGTGGGATATGCATAAGGGAAATTTTAAGGACCGGAAGGAATGTAACAAAATGACGAATTTGCACTTTGAGCCACCCGTTACCCCACCAACTAAGCTTTTCTATGGCTAGGGAAACCCGCACAAGCATGTGGACATGTGGATGGAGGTTTGGAATGAGGAGACCTGGAACGAATGGGTTCATGTTTTTTTCCATTCTTTGGGACCGATACCTACTACATGGTACTTGTAAACAGAGTTGCGCCGAGGGATTCGTCATTGGATTACAATTCCTGACAATTTCCTATCAACCTTTGGCTTGGTTGGGGGGTGATATGGATTGTATGAAGCTCTGCAGGATATAGAATCACTTGTCTTGGATGACTCCTGGCCTCGTATAGAATTTTTTGCGCCAGCATGGGAAACACAGATGCAAGATATTGTCAATTGTAGGAACCTGTTGGTACAAGATAATGAGGATGATCCAAGAAATATCAACATCCCTGAGTCCGAGGGGGAGCTTGCAGTTGTAGGGCCCTCATTTGGAATGATAGATGTAACTAAGCCTCTAAAGTTAAAAGAAGTCAACATTGGGACAGAGGAACAACCTAAGTTGTCCAAAATCAAGGATTATTGGGATGATGACATGGTGGGGAAGGTTGCAGAGATGCTGACAGAGTATCGAGATCTGTTTCCCATGGATTTCTCTGAGCTTAAGGGAATTATAGGAGAATTAGGCATTGTGAAGGTCACTTTGAGAACAGATGAGCACCCTGTCAAGCAGTGACCATACCGATTAAATCCCAAGTATAAGAAGAAATTAAAAGAGGAATTAGAGAAAATGGTTGTTGCAGGAATCATTGAGCCTATAGATTACTCTAATTGGGTAAGCCCCATGGTTTTTCAGGAAAAGAAGACCAAGGGAGAGATAAGGATCTGTGTAGATCTGTGAAAATTGAACGATGCATGTGTGCATGACCCCTTCCCTACTCCATTTTCGGATGAGATCTTTGATGATGTGGGAGGACAAGAGGCTTATTATTTTATTGATGGATGTTCAGGGTATCATCAAATAAAAATTGTGCCTGAAGGCAAAATAAATACCACCTTTGCAACATAATGGGGGTCTTTCCAATACACTGTCATGCCTTTCGGATTGAAGAATTCACCTGCGATCTTCTCCCGTGTAATAGTAGCTGTGTTCAAATAATTCATGCACAAGTTCTTGGAGGTGTATTTTTATGACTGGATTGTGTTTGGGTTGGTAAAGAAGCACATGTCCAACCCACGCATGATGCTTGACACTTGTAGGAAGCACTAGATTTATCCTAACTTGAAGAAATGCATATTCTGGGTTCCTTTTTGAATCTTGTTGGGCTATATAGTTTGTCAGAAAGGCTGATGGTAGATCCAACCAAGATAGAATTTATCATCAACCTAGAAGTCCCCACTAATGAAAAACAATTGTGCTCCATCCTGGGATTGTAATATTCCAAAATTAGCATGCAACTAATTGAAACATTATTTTTTTCTTTTATCATTTAGATAGGTGAATAAGTGGGTAGGGAGACCCATAAATCTCTTTAGTAGGAATAAAATCCCACTTAATTTGAAATGGGATCATCTTGATAGCTGGATAAAGCACCTCCATGTGTGAACAGGGGCTAAAGCATGTGGACAAGGTCAATTTTGACCAAATCAATAGCACTGATACGGAGAGAGTGGATCATTAATGGGAGACAACGTAGTGTTAATGGGAGAGATTCTCCATGAGAGTAGTGGCTTTAATGAGGGGACCCAAGGTGAGAAGGCTCACAATGCATATAAGGAATGCAAGGCAACCATAGAGGATATGTTAGATTTATTATTGATTTTGATAGTTTTAGATCTATATTTTTCAGGTGACATATATATGCATGCTTTTGTTGTTTAACAGAGTCTGTTGTACTGTTTAGTACAAGGGTGTTCCCGAGCGGGAATTCCACACTCATCCTCGAGGTACTTCGAGTGCCTACTCGGGCGATTTATTATTGAGATGCATATCCACATTTTGGCATCAGGCCAATCTTCAGTCTTCAGCTACAGCACAGTTTCTGTCCAGAGTTGTGTTGTGTTGCAGGGTGTTGCAGTGTAGGATTGTAAGGGCCACTTTCAGTTATTTTTTTTTCAGTGGAGAGGCATCCTTTCCATTGGGAGACCAGTAAGGAAGGTCCAAGAGATTCACTTCATATTTTGGCACCAGGCCAACCTATTTCCACCTCCTACATCGCAATTTCCCTCAAGGATTGTCTTATTTTATTGAGCATTTGTAGAGGAGGGTTCAGTGATTCAGTTGGAGGGTTAGATCTTAGGTGAGGGGATCAGCCTTTCATTTGGAGGATCTATTGGAGGATATATATACATTCATATCAGTTTCATCCACCTCCTTCTAGTATTCAGTTGCAGCTGCAATTTAGCCCTAGGGCTACATTCCGGCATTTTTGTGTTTTGGGTATTTTCGGAAACCATTTATGGGTTGTCTTGGAAATGTGCTTGGGAGCTTAGATATCTATCCCTAGCACATTTTGACCTATATAATACAATATCCATGTCATTGTACACATTCTGTATCAGTTACTTACTAAAATTGCATTGTCTTGGCTCATGGCATTTGCATAGAAGTTATAGTTCATGTATTGGCATATTTGCTTAGTAGAGGCTTGTGTTGTATTGCTTGAGTGATTTGATCCTCAAGATCTTGTGCCCTTTATTCTTGATATGTTTAATAATATGGTTGTACATTTGTGTCACATGATGGTGTATTTATTTATTCACTGCTATTTTCCATGTTTGTGTTCAATATTGTTTCTCTCCCAATTTTGGGATATTACAGTGGTATCGAAGCATAATCTTGGCTTAGCCTGTGAGTTTCAGCCAATATGATATCATAAGAATAAGAAGAAGAAGAGTAAGAGATCTACAAAGATGGAAGGAATTATATTTGCCTCATATCTTTTCATATCTATGAAGAACCTCTCCAAGGAGGTCAATCAGATGAGAGAGGAGAGATGCAATGAGACCTCAAGAGGGTTTCAAGATGAGGAAGTTCCATGCACTTCCTATCAGCAACTAAAGAAACCGGTATTACATAGAGCTCCAAAGAAATACACTATGCTATTTTTCTTTGAAGAAGAAGATGAAAGACATGGAGATGGAGGAAACTTAGATCATGAGATTCTAAGTGATTATATTGTAGAGTACAAGTCTCAATCAAGGGCTTTCAAGGAGACTCTAACTCTCCAATAGTTCATTCAGCTCAAATAAGAGAGGAGACCTTGCAACAATAGGAGAAAACACAATATATTTCTATTGTCTACTTTTTATGGGTCACCCACATGCACAACAAGGGTTTGGAGGAGGAAGTTAGAAGAATTCTTTCTGCTACATCCATTAGTAGAAAGAGAAGTTGTTGAGATTGCAGCACTGCACCTTGAGGGTGAAGCAAACATTTGGTGGTTCATCCATTTGAGACATGCAAAAGTGACTGCATATGCATATTTTACTCAAAGGTTGATCAAGAATTTTGATAATAAGAAACTGGAGAAGCCAAGAGAAGATGTTCATATTATTATTCTAGAGGAAGAGAAACTTCCACCAACACTTGCTGCAAGAGTACTTGCATCAGGAGAAGGAACACTTGCATCATTGCAAAGTGGTCCTGATCTCTTAACATTTAGAGTCCCATGCATTATTCAGAAGGTGCATGAGGAGGAGGAGACTTTTACCAATGTTGGTGCAGTAGTAGAGGAGCAACCATCACCATCACCAGTGGTTGGAGGAGTCATTACACCGGTGGGAGGAAACCAACTTGTAGCAATACAAGATGTTCCCAAGAATCAACTTAACCAAGGAATGAAAAAAATTCCACCCCATGTTATTTCAGTACATCATATGGAGAGTTGTGGGGACATTCCATCAGGGCAATTGAATGACCTAGGGTCAAAGCACATTGCTTCTTTGGAGCAGCAGACTATCACTACGCATAGGACCCTTGACTGGTCCAAGGAGGAGATATATAGTCATCCTGGTTACTCATTGTTGAGCCGCACAAAAAACTTTGGGTTGGAGTGTAGAATTTGGCGGATAGGATGAGTATAATCCTAATCAATCCAATGCAGAACTGTATGTTCAACATTGTGCATGACCATGAGACAGCAGATGCACCATCATGGAGATCAGCAACACTATCATTGAGCAGTAGTGATGAGTTGGGGCCAAACTATTATCTGGACATTCTGATGACCATTACGCTTGTGTAGTAGTGGATAGGTAGATGGTTGATGGAAGACATCTTATGGTGGATGACATCTCCAATTATTATGATGGATCCTTCTTGATGAGTGCATCATAGCTCAAAGAGAAGATTTTGCCTACAACATATTTGGAACCTTATAGGTTCAACTTGGTCATTGATGAGTGGTCTTCATATGGATATCTCCAGGAGGTTGCACTTCAAAATCCCATGAAGTGCAAAGATAGAAATCAGATTTGGGAGGACGGTATTCTCCATGAGGTGGAAACAAATTTGGATGAATGGGTGTGGATGGTGAGCAAGGGGTTGGTGAGCCACTTGCAGATCTATGACACAGGGCAGCAAGAGGCATGGTTGCACTAGCTACTCTTGAAAGAGTTTGGCCATCATGTGACATATCCTATGTCAAAGGGTATGCTATGGTTTGAGGCATTGCATGGCACCCATATGTTATGGCAGCATAGTATTTGGTTGTATGGGGAATTCTACAAGTCAATCATCATGATGTTACTACATGACTTGTATGATGAGGAAATGAGGAAGCATCAAGAGTTATTGTTTATTTGGTTACTCTTGGAAGAGTATGGACTGATCTTTTCCCATACTTTTCATGATGTTTCAAGAGTAGAGGATGGAAAATTCATAGTGCAAATGGGCTACTCTTTAGCCTTGGAGGATTAGGAGGTACTTCCACATAGGAAGGGGTCTCCCATATGTAGCAGCATTATGATATGTGACTTTGGCATTGGGCACGTCAAAGAGGGAAGTTATGAGATGGCAGGAGCCTTATTAGAAAGGCCAACGACGTTGTAATATTCCTACTTAGCCTAAGCTAAGAGGAATATTCATTTTTGTTTTATTTTATGTTGCATGAATAAATGAATAAAGGAGGACATGTAAAACTCCTAAGAAGACTGAATAAATCAATGCCCATATGAATACAGATAAATCAGGGCCATGTAAATAATCACTTGCAGGTGTGAAAGGGGTTTGAGCTGTGAGACTAGGTCAACCTTGACCAAATCTACAACACTGTCTAGGTTCAATGTATCTCCTAAAGGGACAGTACAGTTTTAGAAGGAGGCCCCTCATGTGAAAAGAGCTAACTCATCAAGGTGGTTTAGGGTTTGCAAAGGCTCTCATCTTATAAAAGGAAAGGGAAGGCAGCAAAAGAAGGTTGTTGATTGATCATATTTCTAAGTATTTTGTCTGCTTAGACAAATACTATTCTCTGCTGTTTAGTGGAGGATTGTGCTTGGAGTTCCTATGCAGGGATTTCACCTCTTCCTTTGAGGATTCTTGGAGGAGTATTTTATGAATTGATCCACTATCAAGCTTAAGGAAAAGCTCTACTTACAATTGCAACACTGATCCATTGAGGGTTTTGCTGCTCTTGCAAGCTGTAATAAGTGGGATTCTAGATCTGCAGAGATCTAGCTTGTTTTGGGAGCCTCTTCTCGTGGAGTTTGTCTTTTAACCTCCTAGAAGAGTGCCTCTCCAATTTATACTTCAGATCTATAACTTGGCAATGGCCATCCATGTCATTTTGAGCTACAAAATTGTTTCTATTGATGGACTACCTTATTTTGATATGAGGTTCTTTATGGTGTTTTGATTCCAGTTTTGATCAGATATCTCTGGTGCTGGGCTTTGCCTTCCACTTTGGTGATCCATGGATTAGATTGTTGATCCATGTTCTGTTTAGATCTGATATTTTGTAATGAAATTTTATATTCAGAAATTACTATAGCATTTTACAGATATATAACTTGTATCTCAGATCTACTCTTATTTATGATGGATTTGATCAAAACCCCAAGGGGATCTTGTAAAGAAAACTATCTAGTTTCTAGATCTGATACAGATCTAATGTTTTGTCCACAGATCTATCCTAGATCTGAGTTTTAATATGCAGCTACTACAGCTCCTGAAAATAACACTTTTGAGACATTTCTACTAATATATATATATATATATATATATATATATATATATATATATATATATATATATATATATGTTGTAGCTCTCTTTTCTGAAGATATCTTGCTCTCTTATCTCATGTAATCTACTGTATATTGAAAGAGCTTCACTTTAATTCTGATTTGCTATTGCACATTCATTTATTAATCATATTTGATGGCCTCCTGCTCATATGGTCCAATACTGCGTTATTCTTGAAGCAGTTTGTTGTGCATAGCTGCAGCCCCTCTTGCAAGGTGTTTTCCAGCTAGACTAGGTTGTGGGAGACCTATTTACCACACCTAGTTTGATTTTTTTTTGCTCCCATTTTGGATTTAGACTCTATATATGCTGATCTAAGAGATCCAAGGGCTGAAAAATCATTTCTGTACATAAATCTCCCAAGGATTGCATTATTTTTCCAAGCCTGTTGTGCAATCCCAATTTGGGAATATTACAATGGTATCAGAGCTCCTTTCTTGGCACAGCCTGTGCTTGCCTTGGAGCACCAGCCATGTTGCATTCAGAATAAGATGATACTCTTACTGAGAGGGAGAATAGGTATCAGAACAAAATTCATAAGAACTATGACTACACTACTGATGATCCTGACAAGGGTAGAGACAAGGGTAAAGCCCCTGAAGTTGTGAATGATAAAGAGGCAGAGGAGTTTGCAAAAACTCTTTTGGAAACCATGCAAGATCTTAACAAAGAGATCAAAGAGATGAGGGTGGATAGAATGAGGGAATCTCCTAGGATATTTAAGTTGGGAGAGAGCTCAGATGTGTCTCATCATGGGACTGGTCAACCAGTGAATCTGCCACAATCCCCACAAGCTTCACAACGCTCCACTATGCCTACCTTCTTGGCTGTGGAGAATGAAGGACCACAAGAGAAAGCTTCCCTTGAATATTACTTTGTGGAGTATGATTCTTAGAGTCAGAGATTCAAGGATCACTTGAGTTTCCAACATTTTTGTCACCTCAAGGACAAAAGAAGACCAGGGAAGCAGTATAGAGATGGCGGTTTCTTTCATGGTAGACACCACACTATGGGCAGATTCTTTTTGCCCAATTTTGATGGATCATCCTCCAGTTCTGCCAAGGCATGGGTAGAGAAGCTGGATATCTTCTTCCAGTTTAACAAGGTTCCTAAAACTGAAGCCATCAAGATTGCAGCGCTTCACTTTGAGGGAGAAGCACATAATTGGTGGTTCCATGGGCTGTCTACATTGGGACATATTAATGTGACTACCTACTCTAAGTTTACTAGAAGACTGGTGGAGAGGCTTGACAGGAAGGATCCTGAAGCACCCTTCATAAGCCTTGCAAAGCTGAAGCAGTCAGAAGATGCAGAGACTTATATCTCTGAGTTTTTGAGATTATCAGTCATGGTCCCTAATATATCTATAGCCAGGAGGGTCTACATGTTCTTTGATGGCCTGGAGGAACCTTTGCATGGGTTGGTTTAATCTACCAAGCCCATCACTTTTCATGATGCCATTGAGAGGGCTAGAGACCTCCAAGATGCCTTGCCAAAAGAAAAGAAAACTTTCCAAACAAAGGCCCCTCACTTTTCTAAGGGGAAGGAAGGAAAAGTAGCTCCCCCCAAGGAGAGCTCTTTGAAGAAACCTCTTGATTTTGATCTCAGGAGGGAATTGAGGAAAAAGAGACTTTGCTTCACTTGCCAAGAGTCATGGGCACCAGGACATAGATGTGCTGCAGGGAAGGCACACTACATAGAAGTCTTCTCGGATCTTGAGGAGGAAGATGAAGATGATGAACCCAGGAGGGGTCACAGCGCTGATGATGATGAGGGAGATCAAACACCATCCAGATATGGGAAGGGAGCCTTTGCTCCAACAAGTGGGACTCTTGCCTCTTTGAGGGGAGTGCCTAAGTACTTAACCTTAAGAGTACAAGGTTCAGTCATGAATCAGAGAGTATCTGTCCTGATTGACAGTGGGGCAACCCACAACTTTATTGATGCTCGTATTGTGCAAAGGAGAGGGATCCCCATTGATAATTTTGAGGGGTTTTCTATTTTAGTCCCAGGGGATAGGACCATGCAATGCATGAAATATGTTCCATCACTCTCTGGCACTATGGGATCCTACACTTTGGTGGATCACTTCTTTGTAGTTGACATACCAAACACTAACATCATCTTGGGTGTCCAATGGTTGATTACCTTGGGGAAGGTTACCACTGATTGGAAAGCTATGCAAATGGAGTGGGTGGACTTGAAGAGTGGGAAACCACAAATTATTCAAGGCATTCACACTTATCCTTCACCTAATGTTTCCACACAAACAATAGAGATGGATTTGCGCAGTGGAAGCAGTGATCTCACAGTTCCTTCTCTCATGTTTATGAGGATGCTGCAAGGGACATTCTTATCTCATGGAAAGCCACCTGGAATTCCATTAGATTCAGATCTTGTGGGGAATGCTCCACAAAGTGCTTCTCCAAATCTAGATCCAAGAAGGATTGGAGAAATAAGAGACCAAGTTACAGCGCTGGGAGGCTTGGGACAGCCCAAGAATGAGGAGGGTTTTCTTCCTGCATCACTATCACCTTCTCACTTTTCTGAATCTGCACAGTGGGAGGAGAAGAAGGGGAGGATCAGCCTTCCAACTAACCATTTTGGCATGTGTGATGTCAAGAGGGCAATCAGAAAGAAGACAAGCACTTCCATGGATGTATCAGCAACACTGTCATTGTTGAGCAGTGTGGATCTTTATTGGAAATCTCAACTGCTTGTAGAGTATTCCAAAGTTCTCCACACAGGTATGATACTAGATGGCATGCATCAAGAAGAGGGCTACTTAGTCCAAGGAGGAGTCATATATTGTCATGGTAAGGTATTTTTGGCTAGAGCTTCCAAGCTCAAGCAGAAGATCCTACAAGAAGCATATGAAGAATTCTTCCTCAACCATATGTATTCAATGAAGATCTATTCCATGATCATGAAGAGTTTTGATTGGGAAGGCATGAGAGAGGACTTACATCATCACTTTCAACAGTGCGATAACTATGGAGGATTGGGACAGCCAATGGACTCTTTGCAAGAGTCATCTCGTCTAGCTCTTCCTTTACTTGAGAGGAGGGGAATGCTCATGCACAACTCCATGTGTGTGAAGGACTATGATGGTAAAGGATTTGATCATGATAAGAAATTTGTATTTTCTGATCTATTACATTCCTTTGCCATGTTTTTGTAGGATATGACTCCTAAAGGGAGTGAGATATCATATGGATCTCATATTTTGTTGAGGGCCAACGGAAATTCTGAACCTGGCCACTCCCTTGATGTGCAAAGGGAGACCCCTTTTCATGATGGGTGCTTCCCAAAGGCACCAAACTTATGTAACACCTTCAGCCATGTTAAGTTGACTCATGCAGCAAAAGTGTGGTGGGAATTCCACTCACCACACCTAGATCTAATGAAGACAAGAGGTGCACTGCGCTGGCATCACACGAGGGATTTTGACCCACCTCCTCAAGTGCAGATTTCAGTTTGCATATATGTAGTCTTGCTTCCATACATTGATGATATAGTTGTGTTGTTTATGGGATTGTATGGATAGAGGATGGGCAGTGTGTATGTACCACATGGTTTGGAACTCCAACTTGTACTTCATGATACATTTTTTAGATGTAGCATTGCTCCAACTATGTTTATTTATGTTGAGTTTTTCACTCCTGAAGGGATGGACTATGCACATATTATGTTGGCCTTGGAGGAAAAATTCATGATGCTTTGGCTTGTTGAGCACTTGGCTTATGATGAGGATTTGATCCTTGATGATGTCAACAAGGAAGGAGGAGAAGTACTACAGCTCTTACCCTATCAGTTTCTTGAGGACAAGAAACATTTTGGAGGGGAGGACTGTCATATTCCTACTTAGCCTAAGCTAAGAGGAATATTCATTTTTGTTTTATTTTCTGTTGCATGAATAAATGAATAAGGGAGGACATGTAAAACTCCTAAGAAGAATGAATAAATCAATGCCCATATGAAAACAGATAAATTAGGGCCATGTAAATAATCACTTGCAGGTGTGAAAGGGGTTTGAGCTGTGAGACTGGGTCAACCTTGACCAAATCTACAGCGCTGTCTAGGTTCAATGTATCTCCTAAAGGGATAGCACAGTTTTAGAAGGCGGCCCCTCATGTGAAAAGAGCTAACTCATCAAGGTGGTTTAGGGTTTGCAAAGGCTCTCATCTTATAAAAGGAAAGGGAAGGAAGCAAAAGAAGGTTGTTGATTGATCATATTTCTGAGTATTTTGCCTGCTTAGATGAATACTATTCTCTGTTGTTTAGTGGAGGATTGTGCTTGGAGTTCCTATGCAGGGATTTCACCTCTTCCTTTGAGGATTCTTGGAGGATTTTTTGCTGAATTGATCCACTATCAGACTTAAGGTCAAGCTCTACTTACAATTGTAGCATTGATCCATTGAGGTTTTTGCTTCTCTTGCAAGCTACAACAAGTGGGTTTCTAGATCTGCAGAGATCTAGCTTGTTTTGGGAGCCTCTTCTCATGGAGTGTGTATTTTAACCTCCTGGAAGAGTGCCTCTCCAATTTATACTTCAGATCTGTAACTTGGCAGTGGCCATCCATGTCATTTTGAGCTACAACGTTGCTTCCATTGATGGACTACATTATTTTGATATGAGGTTCTTTATGGTGTTTTGATTAGAGATCTATGGTGCTAGGATTTGCCTTCCACTTTGGTGATCCATGGATTAGCTTGCTGATCCATTTTCTGTTTAGATTTGATATTTTGTAATGAAATTTTATATTCATAAATTACTACATCATTTTACAGATCTGCAATTTGTATCTTAGATCTACTCAAATTTATGCATGATTTGGTCAAAACCCCAAGGGGATCTTGTAAAGAAAACTATCTAGTTTCCAGATCTGATATAGATCTGATGTTTTTTCCACATCTCTGTCCTAGATATGAGTTGTGATATGAAGCTTCTACAGCTCCTGAGAATAACGTTGTTGAGCCATTTCTGCTGATATATATATGTTGTAGCTCTCTTTTCTGAAGATATATTGCTCTCTTGTCTCATGTAATCTACTGTATATTGAAAGAGCTTCACTTTAATTCTGATTTTCTAATGTACATTCATTTATTAATCATATTTGATGGCCTCCTTCTCATATGGTCCAAGACTGCATTATTCTTGAAGCATTTTGTTGTGCATAGCTGTAGCCCCTCTTGCAGGGTGTTTTCCAGCTAGACTAGGTTGTGGGAGACCTATTTACCACACGTAGTTTGATTTTTTTTTGCTCCCATTTTGGATTTAGACTCCAGATCTACTAATCTAAGGGATATAAGGGCTAAAAAATCATTTCTGTATATCAATCTCCCAAGGAGTGCGTTATTTTTCCAAGCCTGCTGTGAAATCCCAATTTGGGAATATTACAAGCATTGTCACTTGGAAGTTTGGATTTGTTGATGGAGTGTTCCCAGGATCAATTCACATATGATGCACTTGATGGGAAAGTAGGAGATGACAGTTATGGAGTGGTGGATGGATACATATATTACCATGATATGATCTTCTTAACTTGGATCTCCAAGCATAAGAAGAAGGCCTTACATGCAGCACTTGGTTCATTACTTTCCATTCACCAAGGCCTCATGGAGATATATCATACCACTATGGAGAGATCATCCATGGAAATCATTATAAAATTAATCTCAGTACATGGTAAGAGTTTTATTTTTGTACTTGTTGATCATCTAACAAATCATTTTCATTCTCTTGCCATCTGTTAGCACTCAGAATGAACCTCAAGGCTGAGAAGAGGCAACTGTAAGGTAACCACAGACCAAGCTTTCGATCTGGCATCTAGCCCTTCCAGACCAGATAGTGTTGGGAAAAATACTGAGAGGGGGGGGGTGAATCAGTATTTAGGGCAAACTGAAACTTTTTACTTTTTCATGCTCTAAAACCCATACGCTACTTTTCTGAATCCAACTAGCGTATACACGCGGATATCCTTCGTAAAACTCGCGTATACACAGAGATCTAATTATGCCATTAGTTCTTCACTTATATCATTCCATCATTCATTCATTAGATGTTCTATAAACAGTAAACATGTGCAGTAAGAACAGAATAAACCATCACACAAAGCATCACACATGAACACCGGGATTTTTAGGTGGAAACCCAAGTCGGGAGAAAACCACCGCTGCAGTTGCTCAGCCTTCAATATTTTATTATAGAGAAAACATCTTACAACATGTGTGCTGGCGCAGACTTGACCAGCACGCAGGCACCCACCTGCGCTCGTTTACCAGCCTCTCCTGGAAGGGAGCTCCAACCCCCTGACTCGTTTACCGGCCTCTCCTGGAAGGGAGCTACGACCCCCCGATCTCGTTTACCAGCCTCACCTGGAAGGGAGCTACAACCCCCTGACTGAAGGCTACAACCTTCAACACCACCTTGGACCACGTTTCATCAATTTTCACACTGGATCCAACAACTTCAATAGAACACAACTTGCAGGCCACATTTCATCATATTTTCAGACTGGACCCTTT
>CM076577.1:97825857-98016692 GCA_034641835.2 Pinus albicaulis
AACTTGGGGCAAAGTAAGCGTAATGTACAGCCAGATTAAAGATGTAATGAGAGAAGAAAAGAGGGAAAATACCGCTGCCCTATAGGCATCAATCAGGGGATGGATCTATATTGAAAAATTTAGAAGAAAGATAAGCACAGGGTTACTCAATAGAGCATCTAACAAAGGATGGATTCTGAAAAGATAACCACTACATCAAACAACATAATCATTGTGAAAGGATCATCATGCATGGATGGATTCTTAACACTTCCCTTAGAGAATTCTGTAACCAAATTAGCAGAAAAAACAAAGCATGGAAATGAATTTACAAGAAAAACATGCTACACATTAAACACCGTGATGAATCCCAAATTTAAAGAGCAGAAAAAGCTTTATTAAAATAATATTCAAGGAAAAATTTACACAGTCCAATAGCAGCCTCTTTCTGCTGAAAAAATCCAACCCTTACACTCTGAAATTCATAAAATATATACAATTTTCTCATCCTTGTACTAAGGGAATTGAGCTCAACCATCTTCTTCAAAATAGAATCAGTTACATTAAATTTGGACCGAATTTCTGAAATTAGGTGTCAACGATGAACTCGTATCTCCTGAACCATAGCACTTGTTACAATTATGAAAGAGGTTTGTGTAGATAAGGTCATTTGGGAGAAAAACCTCTCTCAAAGTTTGGAAATTTGTTTCCAGTTTCTCGGAATCTGTGCCACAAAATCATCTCTAAAACATAAAATCATTAAAAATTTAAATCTGTAAAAATGAGTTGTAAAGATCTAGTCAAATATTACAATTCATGACACCTATGAATAAACGGAAAGAGGTTTTTGTTATATGGCTTGTGTTTAAAAAAAACCTCTTTGGGTTTATCAAAATTACTTTCCATAGATTGTAACATGGCACCACACTAAAATGACTAAAACAGTAAAATAACCACAAAATTTGTTTTGTTTTAATGTAGGCTTCAAATATCACTGCATATCTCCCACATAGTAACATTTGTGCATAAAATGAATGATATTTTTGTTATTTGGTATGTAATGGACAAAAACCTCTTTCACTTTTGTAAAATTCTTGTCCAAACTGATTTTTTAGTAAACTTTTCCATGTGTACAGCAACTGACCTCAAATCATGCATAACCAAGAATCAATCATTCATTTCGATCATATCTTCTAATCCAGAAACCAGTTATGGGAGTGTGATATACTGTTGGAAATATTTTTCCGAGCTCCTTCTGATGGAAACATTTACAACATGTTTTTCACTGAATATCATGTGAAAAACATCTAACAAAACCAGACATATTAAGAGCCCATTTTGATCCCTGGTGATAGGTTGCGAAGACTGGAAATAACACCATCTATATACAATGCATTTCTCCACAAGAGGGAAAGTTTTTATTTGGGCTTCATGGTAGTTATAAGACCAACATCTATGATGGAGATAGCCATTTCTTGTATGGTTTTGGGAAAGTGTTATCCTATTCTTGGTATGCTCAGTTGATACACAATGCCATTCACTACTTCCTAGTAGATGAGGAAACATGCACAAATAGCAAATGGTTGGGAGAAATCTTGCCTCCTTATGATCAGAAGAAGAAGGCAGCAAAACTACGTTGTAACCACTTGGGAAACTATTGGCACCATCCATCATTTCATATAACACATAGTTCCTTTCTCATTTGGATTCCATATTTTGATGATGATCTATTCACTTTATATGGGATGGTTTGGGCAAGAACTAAAGAAGGGATGTTTGAGGATCCAGTTTCCTTTTTGCCTCTTGAAGGAAACATCATTGCAACCCAATATCACCAGAAAATCTACACTTATCATAAGTGGAGAGAGAGATAGTGGGGGTTAGGAAATTTGGTCTATCATGTTCATCTATGCAGCCCACCTACATTGCAGGAGCCAAAGGTGGAGGATTTTTTCCATGAGTTACCATTTTGGAGGGTGATTCACTTTAGGTGGATGATAGCTTGGGGTTCGGAGCTTCACATGGGAATGAAGGTTCCTAATATTTTTCAGATTACATGCCTCAAGAAGGCCTCTAGAAAGCATATAGTTGTCTCCATGGATATCCCACTACTTCACGATGATAGCTATTTGGATTTGTCACCAAATGCTAACTTAGGCACTTGGGAGGAGCAACTAGGGGACATATTGATGAGAGAGCATATTTTTCAATTGAGAAGATTATTATATGAGGATGTTATAGGAGCAGGAGAGGAGGCTATTCAGTTCTATCCTTGCATTTTCTTAAGGACAAGCAACATTTGGGAGGGGAGGACTGTAATATTCCAAAATTAGCATGCAGCTAATTGGAATATTAATTTTTGCTTTTATCATTTAGATAGATGAATAAGTGGGTAGGGAGACCCATAAATCTCTTTAGTAGGAATAAAATCCCTCTTAATGTGAAAAGGGATCATCTTGATAGCTGGATAAAGCACCTCCATGTGTGAACAGGGGCTAAAGCATGTGGACAAGGTCAATGTTGACCAAATCAACAGTGTCGGTATGGGGAGAGTGGATCATTAATGGGAGATAGCATAGTGTTAATGGGAGAGATTCTCCATGAGAGTAGTGGCTTTAATGAGTGGGACCAAAGGTGAGAAGGCTCACAATGCATCTAAGGAAGGGAAAGGAAACCATAGAGGATATGTTAGATTGATTATTTATTTTTATCTTTTTAGATCTAGATTTGTTAGGTGACATATCCATGCATGCTTTTGTTGTTTAGTAGAGTCGGCTATAATATTTAGTACAAGGGTGTTCCCGAGAGGGAATCCCCATTAGTATATTTTTGAGATCTAAAAAGGGCCTCCTAAGGAAATTGTAAAATAATAGTGGAAATAATAAAATAATATAAGATTACATCATCAAATTTTGGAGGGGAAAAATGAAAAAACTATTTTTTCGACTCGTATTTTAAACTTATCTCCCTATGGGTTTACTCAAATTTCGAGCAAAAACACTCGTTGGATGCAAAATTTGATTCCTAATCCAAGGAGTACCCATGTTGCATAATTTCTATGGATCCTACTACATGAAAAATGAGAAATACATGAAAAACGTGATTGCAAACATGTTTTTCATGTATTTCTCTTTTTTCGTGTAGTAGGGTCTATCAAAAGTATGCAACATTGGCACTCCTTGGATGCAGAATTAAATTTTGCATCCAACGATTATTCCCACTCAAAATTTGAGTAAACGCTTAAGGAGATAAGTTGAAAATACGAGTTGAAAAAGTAGTTTTATTATTTTATTATTTTTTAATCTTTTTACTTTTTTACTCCAAAAATGGTGAATCATCCCCCATGGTTGACATCATCATCTTGAATCTTACTGGTTCTTATAAATTTTATTTTGGTTGTACATTTTTCTTCGGAGGCCCATTTTAGACCTCAAAATTCCCCTGATGCACGCTCATCCTCGGGGGACTTCGAGTGCCTACTCAGGAGAGTTATTATTGAGCCACATATCCACATTCCGGCATCAGGCCAAACTTCAGTGTTCAACTACAGCATAGTTTCTATTCAGAGTTGTGTCGTGTTGTAGGGTGCTGCAGTGGAGGATTTTTAGGGCCACTTTCATTGTTTGTTTTTCTATGGAGATGCATCCTTTCCATTGGGAGGCCAGCAAGGAAGGTCCAGGAGCTTCATTTCATATTTTGCCACCAGGCCAACCTATTTCCACCTTCTACAACGCAATTTCCCTCAAGGACTGCATTATTTTATTGAGCATTTGTAGAGGAGGGTTCAGTGATTCAGTTGGAGGGTTAGATCTTCGGTGAGAGGATCAGTATTCAGTTACAGCTGTAATTCAGCCCTAGGGCTGCATTCTAGCATTTTTGTGTTTTGGGTATTTTTGGAAACCCTTTCTAGGTTGTCTTGGAAATGTGCTTGGGAGCTTAGATATCTATCCCTAGCACCTTTTGGGCTATATAACAGCATATCCATGTCATTTTACACATTTTGTAGCAGTTACTTACTAAAAATGCATTGTCTTGGCTCATGGCATTTGTATAGCAATTATAGTTCATGTATTGGCATATTTGCTTAGTGGAGGCTTGTGTTGTATTGCTTGAGTGACTTGATCCTCAAGATCCCGTGCCCTTTATTGCTGATATTTTTAATAAGATGGTTGTACATTTTTCTCACATGTTGGTGTATTGATTTGTTCACTGCTATTTTCCATGTTTGTGTTCAATATTGTTGCTCTCCCAATTTTTGGATATTACAGGGACACACCAAATATTATAGAAAGTTCATTCAGGGATATGCTCTGATCACCGCGCCTATGGAAATTTACTGAAGAAGGATGAGTCATTTTTCTGCGATGAGGAATGTCAAAATATCTTTGAGTTGTTGAAGGAAAATATGGTTACTGCACCTATTTAAATATTCCCAAACTGGTCCAAGGTTTTCCATGTACATGTGGATGCATCCGATATAGCACTTGGAGTTGTTTTAGCTCAACCAAGAGAAGGAGACATTGATCATCCTATTGCTTTTTCCAGTATGAATCTCTCTAATGCAAAGCACAACTACTCAACCATAGAAAGTGAAGGATTTGCCATGGTCTATGCTCTGCAAAAATACAGGCACTATCTGCTAGGAGGGCACTTCAAGATGTTCACTGAACATTCTTCTTTGAGGTATCTTGTTAATAAGCCTGTGTTGGGGGGGAATATTTGTATATGGTTTTTTTTGTTTCAGGAATATGATTTTGAAATCATTGTGAAGCCTGGTAGATTGAATTTTGGACCTGATCATCTGTCACGCATCGAAAATGGGGAGGAACCAACCAGTCTGGAGGAGGGATTACCTGATGCGCAAATATTTTCTATCATGGTGGTTGATGAACACTTTGTTGATATTATTCACTTTTTGACCACTAGAAGTGTGCCTGTTGAATATTCGGTGCAACAAAAGAAGGAGTTGGTTTCGCACGCAGTTGATTTTACCCTGATTGTTGGTCAATTGTACAATCTAGGAGTAGATGAAGTATTAAGAAGGTATTTTTTGGAACATGAGAGGCAGGACATCTTGAATGAGGCTCATGGAAGGGTGGTAGGAGGCCACTATGAGGGGAAGGCTACTACGTAGAAGGTGTTATGTGCTGGGTTATGGTGGCCCACACTGCACAGTGATGCACATGCATATTGTTGAGCTTGTGATGCATGCCATAGAAAGGGGAAGCCCTCGCGTAGAGATGAAATTCCCCTGCAACCAAAAATGACCATGCAGGCCTTTGATAAATGGGCTATAGATTTTGTTGGACCTGTCAACCCTCTAGGGAAGAATACTGGCACACGTTATATCATCACTGCCATAGATTATGTGACTAGATGGGCATAAGCTAAGCCAATCAAGGATTGTACCGCAGATACTGCTGCACATTTCATTTTTGAACATAACTTGACTAGGTTTGTGTGCCCAAAGATATTGAAGAGTGATAGGGGTATGCAATTTGTTAATGAAAACATTGAAGCTCTTACGAAGGAATTTCAGATCCATCACCAGAAGAGCACCCCTTATCACCCTCAGGAAAATGGTGTAGTAGAAGCTTTCAGAAAATTTTTGGAAAATGTGCTCACAAAGATATGTAATGTAAATCAGAATGATTGGCATGTGTGCATCCCTTATGTGTTATGGGCTTATAGGACCACATGCAAGAATTTGACTGGGAAAACACCGTTCAGGATGTTATATGGGCAGGAAGAAATCATGCCAATGGAATATATCGTCCCAAGCCTGCGCATCGTAGCATTCACTAATATGGCCGAGCCTAACATCATGGAGGAATGCCTTGCACAATTGGTTTCCTTAGAAGAGGATCAGTTCATTTCTAACTTCCATCAGCAAGTGCAGAAGGTGCGCGAAAAGGCTTGGCATGATAGGCACATCAGGCAGAAGGTGTTCAACGAGGAATACTTGGTCTTGTTATATGACAGTTAGTTTGTGCGCCACCTAGGGAAGTTCAGGATACATTGGTTGGGGCCATATATCGTGAAAGAGATCACTGATGAAGGTGCGGTGCATTTGGCCATGTTGCATGGTGGAAGATCACTTAAGCCGTATAGGGACAACTGTGTGCCTACCAAATGACTATATGGTCGACAAATTGGAATCCACTTGTATATGCGTTGCGCAGAGGAAAGGTGCAGAGAGGTGCAACAAGAGTGCATAGCTAGCACACAACTGGAGAAACTAGCTGTTGGAACAGTAAAACTGGGTGAAAAGGTGATTTTACCATTGGATGGAGTAGGTTTTCTGCATTTAATGAGGCAATCTTACGAGATTTTCGACCCTTTTTATGGAGGTAAGATTCATTTAATGGAAACCCGACCATTTTCACCTTGGATCACCTATAAAAGGAAGGGGATATGTCACATTTGGTTCCCTTACTTTCTGAGTATATTGCGCCCTAAGCTTATCTATGAATTACGTCGTAAATTTATCTTTGAGCACTGTATGTTTGGTCGAGAGACCCCCACATCTGACGTGAGTAACCCATAATTTATCTTTTTCCCAAGAATGATGGCCACTAACCCTGAGAGCACGCCATTTGAGGAACACTCTTTGTCGCTCACAGCATCTATAGAGCCGAGGTCAGGTGATGTTCATGAAGTAGTGCCAGAGATCTAAGAATTCGTGTCTACGCCGACTAAGTGAAAGGATAAGATGACTAATCGGTAATCATCCAAGCCGTAGACCTCCCTTAGGAATGTTACATCCCTGTACCAAGAAACGAAGGATAAGTCACCTATGGGTGATCCTACAAAGGGACCTATGAGTGCCAGTGAGGAGGTTGTGCTCATTGAGCCAATCTCATGGTGGCCGAAGTATGTCAAGCTGCATAGAACCTTTGTGCATGTTCTAAGGGATGTATATGTGGTGTGGGAATACCTTCAGATGCCAATGATCCCACAGGTCATCTCTGTTAATGGAGACGTGTTTGGAAAGATCCACCTTGTCAAATTCGATGATTATGACCCGGAAAATGAGGAAACGTTCCTTGAGCTGGCAACTGAGTACTGTCTAGAACCCATGCTCTATGATGATGTTGTAAAGTTTGAGCCTATGCCATGGGCACGTGGGTTGAGCAACTTTGGGATCCTCAATCTGCTGAGGATTCCTCACTTCGGGAGGTATCCCATCATCACTGTCTGCATGCACTAGCTGTTGGAATTAGTGCACGAGGGGTGCCTGTGGATCGAGGGATTAATTCCAATAGACGTCGCACTGATCCACCAGATCACTGGCCTGCCCAAGAAGGGGCCCCATCCCATGGCTATTTTTGGGAAGAGTAATGAGGTGAAGGTAGCTACAAAGGTGAAAAAATACTACCACGTCAGACGGGACGCTAGGGGATTCCTGGTGCAGCAGATTGAAGACATGGGTGTGCACCTAGGATCCTTAGTCCTTGGCTATAAATTGATGCACAAGTGACACCCGAAGACAGACCCTACGCATGTAATTGCATTGGCAAGTCAATGTGAGAAGGGGGTCAGCTACAACTGGTCCCAATACCTATGCCAAGAGTTTTTGGACAACGTGCGCGAGGCGCAAGACGAAGGAAAGAAATTTGGTTACTCTTGACTATTTTTTTAGTTGCACTGGTAGCATGAGAGACGCCAGAGGGCGCAGTCCTCCCCGGGGTGGAGCCTGGTGTATGAAAAGGGGTGCGCTATGCCAATTTGTGGGACTTGTTCGATACAAAAAGAGTGAAGGAAAATAAAAAATGTTGGGTTTTATTTGAAGGCATGCTAGAAGCAGTGATACATTCACAACCCAGACTATCCCCAGTGGCATACAAGAAGTATAGAAGTATTGCAGACTTTTAGGTAACCATGCACCACGTGCAGATCCGAGCGCGCAATGACCCTATCTAGTACAATTTTCCATTTATGGTGACAAAGGCGGAGATCGACCAGGTCATTACGACCTGGCCAGTAGTGTGGAAGGTTGGGCTCGGCTCCACCCAACCCCTCACAGCATCCACATCTAGGAAAGAGATAACACAAGGGGAAAATGACAAAGAAGCAGAGCAGTGCACCGAAAAAGATGTCGAGAAGGGTGCAGAAAAGGACGCTGAAAAAACTCCCGAGACAGAAGCAGAGAAAAAAACTGAGCAAGAACCTAAAGGAGAAGCTGGTGTGGACCTTTGATGCTTAGATGGTCTGGATGGCACTGCAGTTGAGTCTCTAAGACAAACAAAACGTGGTGCAGAAGCCTCCAAGGACGCGTGAAAGAAGAGGAAGGGCTCAAAGGTCGTAGGCATAGAGGATGTTACACTGACTGAGGAGGACCTCGATAAGATAGTAGATATGGTCACCTTTGCCTCTGAAGATCAATGGAAAATAATGGAAGAGAAGTACAAGGTTGCGGTTGAAGCATTACAGCCAAGGTTACAAGTGCTACAATTGAATACTAACAATATCTAGGAAAGCGTGAATCAATCGAGGCTGATTCAAGCGGGCCAGCCAACAACCATGATTATCAGCACAACAGACAATAGGATTTTTCCCTTCCCAGGCACAGCAGTCACCCTAGAACAACCGGAATTGCGCACGTAGATGCAGACCTGCCCAGAGGTTTGGATATACTTTTCCATGTTTCCTAGAAGAAATCTGCACACAATCCAAACTATCATCACAGATGAGTTGCATTGCAGGGAGGTACGTGTGCACCACTAGCTGAGCGAAGTCAAGTAGAAGGTTGCGGTGAAGAATGAATAATCACTCCAAGCTCAGACAACGCAACAAGAAGTTTTCACTCAGCGAGCAGAATTAGAGCATTTGATCAACAGAATGTGTAGTGAACTACCAAAGGTGGCCATCCCTGCATCCGTCGTGCCTCAGATAAAATTTGAGAGTTTGGTCACAACACTAAAAGATTCCCGGTCAGAGGTGTAGACAGTAAAGGCAGAGTTTGAACAACATATCACAGCATCATAAGCTAAGTTGTAGCCAGAGATTCCCCTTGAGTTGCGCAAGCAACAGGCGGCCTTAGTTAAGGAAGCTTCAAAGAATATTTCTGCCACAGTTGAAAAAGGCACTGCGCTACTCGAAATGGCTATGGGATTGTGGACATCTGTGCAAACAGATCCACTGGTTAGGAAGATCCGCAGAAATTGCGTGCTAATGAGTAGGCATTCAAATACCTTCAAGAGGCCCTGCCTAATTTTGTACCTACTCAGCGCATGGCCTGCTTACAAACTAGCCAGATCTTGCGCGATAAAGTAGAGGAGCTGCAGAGAAAGAAGCATATCGTGATAGAGCACATGAAGCCATGGGTCAACGAGGCAATGAAGTTATCGCAAGATTTGGATGTCGTTGTCAAGAATTTGAAATAGACCTATAAAAGCATCAACCTAGCCATAGAAGGGTTGACATCGCAGAAACTAGTGGACATAGCGCAGAGTGCATCTGATTAGATCACGGGCATCCTGGAACTCTTCGTCGCTGCCATCGAGGAGTTGCAGATCAAGATGAAGATCCCAGCATCGCGGGGTCCCTTAGGACCGCAATTTTGGATAAAAATATAGTATTTTTTGTAAGTTAAGTCGTGTGCGCTAAGCAAAGCACAGGTCAAGGGGATTTGGGGTGGGTCAAAGCCCCTCATGGGTTGTAATGGGAAAAATGGTAGAACTAGGGGATGCAAACCACAGTTTGCGGACCTTAGATGAGCGCAGGCTAAAGACATAAATAGGAGTCTAGATCGAGTCGAGTAGATAAGTTGGAAGTCTGAAATAAGTTTTGATATGATGTTCTGAGCTGAAAGCGAACTTTTCTAGGTTTATAAGGCTCTTGCTAGTTGTGTGAGTGGAGATCTTAGTCCTGCTATGTGTGGACCCCACTGGCTATGTGTGCGGGCGGAACTAGAGGATTGTAAGGATGATATGGACTATGAATGAATAAATAACTATTTTGGGATAAATCTAAGTATCAAATGCATCCGTGTTCTTCTTTATGATATGTTCTGTGTGTTATTTATGTTTACTGCATTATCTATGTTTGGATTGGTTGCATAACTGTCTTCCGCCTTATATGAATGTTGAATGAATAGATCTATTACTATCAAACCTGAATGTTATGTATTAAGGGATTGTTAGACCTTTATCTGTACATGCATAGGATAACCTACGTAAACTGACCTAGATTTTCCTGGTTAGGGTTTCTCATTAGGGCTTCTATTGCGAAGGTTAGACCATTGTTGTTATCAATCTGAAGACACCCCCATCATTTATTTTTCTCTTAGGGTGTGAAACCTAGTTCCAGCACCCCCCCATACTACTTCGGGTGAGACTTTGACCTGCACAAGTAGGTCACTGCCGAAAGGGCCAATAGTAAGAGGGTTTTGTTGGTTACCTTAACTCTAAACCTGACTCAGGACCCCTCAAGCCAACATAGACTAAACAACATATACATTCTAGTTAAAGCTGATAAAAAGAACTGTAAGGAAAATAAAGAAGGGAAGGTAAAGAAGACATAAGCCTTGTTGAGTGCCATATGTTCAGGAGGAGTAGCCCTAAAGACATAAGTCACCCTTTTCCATTGATGTCAAAGGGGGAGAGAAAATGAAACACAAAATGAAGACAAAGGAAGTGAAGCATGGAGATAGGAGGATCATCTTCATTGGTGGAGCATGATGACAAGGGGAGCATGAGTGTTGACATCAAGGACAAAGAGGGATATTGTTGGAAGAAATTGTCATTGATGTCAAAGGGTGAATGGGCCAACATTTGTTTGGTAATTTGTGTTCATAAATTAGTAAATTTGGATGCAAAGACTCTATTTTGGTATCCATTTTCATGCCATTTCATTTGATAGGTAGAAACAGCCTCTTTTCCCCAAATTTTTATGACCTTAACACTTTGTTGCAACCCCTAAAACAAGGTAAAAACTATGATTTGATTTAGCCTAAGTCCACGGGTCCAAAGACAAAATTGAAAGAAAATATTATTAAAGGAAAAAATTAATTTTTAAGTTGCCTAATATTCCTTGAAAAGGTTAACCTAATAAATAATTTTAGTGTGGGAAAAAATTCAAATAATTTATGGGCAGGTCGACTCCAATCTAAGGTCCTCTACAAACACATACACACACACACACACATAGTAAAAAAATGAAAATCAACTTGGTATCTGAGGCAATAAGATATGTGGAGTAATCTAATGTAAGTAGAAGACAAAATATGGGACATGAAGCAGAGTGAACAAGGTTGAGAAATCAAATTCTTCAATTATTTTTTGAGATTTTTACGTGGAAGAAATATAATTGATTAAGTTTATTCTTTTTCTAGAAAGGACAAAGTTTATTTCTGAATTGTAAACCTATTGCTATATTTTTTTGAGGAATTTATAAATAGTGAAATTAGGCCTCCCTGAGGCCCTATATAAGGCTCCTTGTGGCAATGAAATTTGGTCTCCGTCAAGACCCATATGAGGCTCTTTGTGGCAGTGAAATTTGGCCTCCCTAAGGCCCCACCGAAAGCTCTTTGTGGCAACAAAATTCAACTTCCCTAATGCCCCATATGAGGTGCTCTATGGAAAATAAATTCATCCTTGTCTTAGGGAATTTTTCTAAGGTGAATTCGACCTTAGTTAGGGTAGAACTGAAGCATGATCCTTATTTAATATTGCTACATGTCTAACGTTTGTGGAAATGTTGAAGCTGGGGAATAAACTCAAATTTTGGAGCATATGTTGAAGTTGTTCTAAATCAGATCTTGACATCATCTTGAAGTTGTCTTGAAACAGTTTGAAGAAAACCTCTAATTCTTGTCTACATGTTTTGGAGTAGAATTTTATGCTTGTCTTGTAGAACCCTTGAAGCAAGAAACATTGAAGTAGTCCTTATCGAAGTCTCGGAGAGAGTTGTGTAAAAATTGTTAGACAAAGTAAGGGAATCAATGGTATTGATGATTTGAGGTATGAAGTTTGTTGTAAATGGATTTCTTTTGCAATATTTGAATGTATTATAATTGGGTCATTATCCTAGTACATGAGCCTAAGAATTTTAATTTTATCTTTTATTCTATAGCATGGAAGAGTGGTGCTAGGGAAGGATGTTGTAGCTTCCTTCAAGAGGTTTTCGCCTCCTTCAAGTGGGAGCTAGTAAACCTAGGGTTGTAGCCCTTAAATTTGTAGCTGGTAAATCCATAAGTTGTAGCTTCCCTTGTAATATAAATATAAATATATATATATATATATATATATATATATATATATATATATATATGTATATATGTATATATATATTGTGTTCCTTTTCTTTGATGTTATTGGTTAATGTTTTTGATACTAAATTGTAAGAAAAAGTTAAATATTGATTCACTCCCCCCCTCGCCCCCAAGTATTTCCGACATTGAAAAAAATTTCCACAAGTTTCCCATTGCATATTTTTTCATAACATAGCTTTTAACCATATGAGGACTGCATATTATTTGGGATATATATATTAGTGAAACTACTCAATTTATTTTTGCATTGAAGCAAAAATAACCATTGAATTGTATAGAGTATAGGTAAGAACACTAAACAATTGAATTTTAAAATCCATCACAAAGTACATGAAGGGAAGACGATGCCTGCAACCAATGATAAAGAACATACCACAAAATTTGTGTTGATCATGATGGGTGGTACAGAATGTTTGGTGCCACCTTGCAAGGATTTTGAAGACTTTGATGGCATAGAGGAATGATCATGGTCATCAAAGCTATTATATTTAGCATCATTGTAGATGAATTTGAAGATACCAATATAACTAACAAAGTAGAGAATGTATTACAAACTGGATAAATTCAATCCCACTATCGATCTGCTTAGGAAAAAACTTAACATAGAAATTACAGTATCCATAACCATGGGAGTTATGCTTCATGATCCATCTCAAAGGATCCATTAAAAATGGTGCAAAAGTATCAAATTGAATACCCACCAAAATTTTTCAGATTTTATGGTGCATTGGATCAACAATTCTTCATATGAAAATGCCTAGGATAATTCTGCTATTTAGAAATATAAGAGCCAATTGTTTTTCTTGGTCATATAATTCGAACTTTCATTCTTGTTGGATATTTTCCTTTGGCCACCACATCATGGAAAAAGGTCAAAATGTTTGACTTGATATGTTGTCCGTGGATGATTCATGACACTCTTATTTTTCAAATTTCTCCAAAGAGGGAATTGTAAATCATTTTCATGATTTTATTTATTCCCATTATGTTTCATTGACATACAACATGACTCACTGCATAGTTTATTTGTTGGAAGCTCTACGAAATGCATGGATAAGGAACACATGAAATTGCTATTATAAGTATTGAATTCCATTAGTGCTTTTAACATTTCCATAAGTGTGTAATTTATATTTAGCTTGCGAGGATTATTTTGTTAGAGAATAGTCATGATCCAAGTTAGTATAAATATTAAAAAAAATCTAATTAAAGGTTATTTGGGTAAGAAGCTACAAAAAATTCTCAACTATACAACCCATTTCCCTTTTGTGTCATTGTGACAATGGACTAGATGAGTCAATCATGCTTGCAACATACTCAGTTCCTATATTGAATCTACTGTGTTGACAATGTCAATGGAGTGGATAATTGGGTGATGCTTGCATGAGCAAGCTAGGCTACATTCTACCATAGTGATTTTTTGAAATTTTCCATTCCACAAAGTAGTGGTATCAATTAAGGATGGATGACATGGAACACTCATGATGAGCCAATGATCATTGAATGGATTTATAAAAAAACAAGAAATTGATGAATCAAAAAATCGCACACAGTTTCAATAAGGAGAATTTCATTACATTGTAATAAACTATATAGGAAACATTGGGAAAATATTTATTGTCTAATAGACACTGTATTTAAAAATCAGACATGGACATGAGTGCTCTGAATCCCTCTGAAACGCTAGGAATCCTCATATTTCTGCGATTTTGATATGGAAATCCTAAAGGGGGCTCTTCCCCCTCTGCCAAATGAAGCGACAACCTTGATAATGAATCTCGATAGATGGCTCGAAATGTCAGTATGAACAAATCTTGATGCGATGGATCTGGAAGACACCACACAACAAAATATTAATTGTATAAGTTTGAAAACATAAACCTTCCATGCTCAAATCGTCTCTCTCCCAAAAAAACCTTGAAAGGGGGAGCCACAATCTAAGTTTGTGAAGAAGGTGAACAATATACCTTCTGTAGCATTTCCTATAGGGTTTTCTCACACAACCCTGACATTCTTAGATTGTGCATTGGTAGGGAAATTTAGAGGGATGTTTCCATATCCAAAATACATGGAGACTTGGATAAAGAAAACTTGGAAACCATTGATGAAAGGAAATATCAAAATTTATGCTTGTGGGAATGGTATTTTTTCCTTCTTGATTTGAGTTAAAGGAGGATAAACATGTCATTTTTTCAGAAATGGTCCATCCTTTTTCAAGGCAAGGGGTATATATTTGAATAAATGGTCACTTGATTTTGATCTGGCAGATGATATTTCAAATGCAGTTCCTGTTTGGGTAAAACTTCCCAATCTTCAATTATCATGTTGGAGTGATGATTGTCTTAGAATAATAGGTAATGGGTTGGGGAAGAATTTAGATAGAGCTAAACCCAAGGGTTCTTAGTTTTCTTGTGCTAAGATGATTAGGTGCTCAGTGTAAAAGCTCAAAAATGAAAGTGCTTAGAAAAATGTGGAAACTCAACAACCGCGACCAGCCCATCGCCAATAATCCAACACACTTCATTTCGTAAAAAACAAACTCCGTATGAAGAAGTTATAGCTTGTTGACCGTCATTTAGAACAGACAATTTTTTTTTTTAAATTGTAGAATAGGCCAGAAGGATGACATGACAGCCTAGTCAGCATACAAGGCATATTCTGGGAATATTATTTAGTGTTTCCCAATGACACTGTGACAAGTGTCATGACAGGATTCGCTAGTTGGGTTGGAGGTGAAATTTATTTATGGAATTACTCCAAGATTGAATGAGAAATTTTTTTATAAACCAAGGTTATGATATGGTGGAGCACATATTATTTTATAAAATGGTCCGAATTAAATCATGTAAAGGTCGGGTTTTGAATTATTTGAAGGGTCCAAAGTTTAACATATACATGGCGCATATTATTATAACCAAAAAACTTAAAACTTTGGTTAATCTACAGTTACAAAATATGTATATAGGGTGGGCGGAGGGCGGGTCAAACCCGTGACCTCCCCCTACTAATCCAAATTATTTACCATTACACCGATAGGTGGGACATGTTAAATGTTGGCGAATATAATATATTTTAATCGACATGAAACTCTGATAGCGGGAACATCAGCCCCCTCCCATGCGACCATATCACATGTCCCATTCCTTAGCGCCATAACCAACGCGCTTAGTGCACATTTAAAACCATTATTATCCCTCTAATCCTCCATTTACATTAATTAAAATCATAGTTTAAAATGGCGGAGTTATAGAGGTGCCACGAGAATCGGTGGATTCTCCAATTTAGGCGGACTTATCTAGAGTCTTCTCCAGATTTTGAGGAGTATTCTAGGGAAAAAAAATTGACCATATCTTGAGCAATTTTCGACCAATTTTGGCTCATGAAGAGTCATTCCTGGAAGATTTTCATGCTCTGAACACATTGGAATAGGTTGTAGATATAGAGGAGAAATTCTACAAGTGTTTTTGTCACTTTGAATAAAATTGAAGCTCAAGGCCACCATGAAGGAAGGCCATGCCTAGGTCAGCTTAAGGCCAAATTGAGTGAAAGAATAATCATTTATAATAGATTTTGACATTTTGGACTCATTGGATTATTTTTTAGGAGCATTTGATGCATGTAAACAAAATTTTTTGCACTATTGAGCTAATACAGAGGCCCAATCCATGGAAGCTGGACCAAGGAGATGTAGCCCAAGAGGGTAGAACTCCTTCATCAAAAATTTGTGTTGATGGATCAATTGTGATGGTTTGCTGTTATTTATGTTTATGATGTTCATCATTTGATTTTCATACTTTATGCTCTTGAATTCACTCATAAAAACTTAGTTAAATTACCTGTTTGACACACATAAGATGTATGTTTAACCCTGTACAGAAATTATCTACTAACGAATCTTAAAATAGAAAATAAACAATAGTGAGAGCAAAAAACATAAAACAAATAAACACAGAGATTTTCCCCTGGATCCCAAATCGGGACGACCAGCTTGATTTTTCATTATATTCCTTTTAGTGTTACAACACATATATATACATGCCAAAGCATACATAAACCCCAATCCATTAACCCTGGATTAGAACATAACCGTAGTTCCCTTGATCGGATCTACAAAATACTAGGGGCCAAAAACCATCATGCCCCAAAACCATGGGAAGGTCCACCCACCGGAAAATAAGGACCAAAAAATTTTTCCGGGGTGCTACCCCGGACCCTAACAGGGGGGGCTATCACCCCCGTGACTTCCGACATTGCACTCAACTACCGTACAAGGGGGCTATCACTTCGCACATGACTAGTCGTGGAAAGAATATAATACAAACCCAACATTCTCCCACTTGTTGTTTTCTTTCCACAGGGGGCCACAAGAGAGCTGAGTCATTATCCCAGCTTTGCAACACCCATTGTTTCTCTACACCAAGAGAACTTCTGAGTGCTCACAGACTTTGTCAATGCATCTGCAACATTCTTCAAAGTGTCCACCTTTACCAGCAACACCCTTTTAGCTTCAACCATATATCTCACAAAGTGATATTGAACATCAATGTGCTTTGTCTTTGAATGATAAGCAGGGTTCTTAGCCAAGAAAATTGCACTTTGGCTATCACAGTCTATCCTTATAGCTTGCTGTATCAACCCCATACTTGAACACAATCTCTGCAACCAAACTGCTTCCTTGCTTGCATGAGTGGCTGCTATGTATTCTGCCTCTGTAGTTGAAAGCGCCACTACAGACTGTCTTTTACTCATCCAACTGACTACACCTCCAAATAGGCCAAACACATACCCACTTGTAGATCTTCTTTGGTCCAGATCTCCAGCCCAGTCTGCATCAACAAAACCACGAATGTCCAACATTCTTTCCAATCTCGGTCTTCCCTGGTAGCACAAGCCATAATCACTAGTGCCACGTAAATATCTGAAAACCCGCTTCACTACTGTCCAATGCTCCTTCCCTGGGTTTGACATAAACCTGCTTAATACTCCCACTGCATGTGCAATGTCTGGTCTAGTACAGACCATTGCATACATCAGGCTACCCACTGCACTTGCATATGGAACACGGGACATATCCTCCTCTTCTTCTTGTGTCTTGGGACACTGTTCAGCAGACAGCTTTACACCTACAGGAATAGGAACCTTCACCGGTTTACTATCCTGCATATTGAACCTCCGCAATATAGTCTCGACATACTTCCTCTGGTTTAACCAGAGCTTCCTCTTTGCCCGATCTCTCTTAATTTCCATGCCCAAAATATAGTTTGCAGCACCAAGATCCTTCATGTCGAATTTGGAGAACAGTTGGGTCTTCAAATCTTGGATAATTTCTTTGTCATTTCCAATCAACAAAATATCATCCACATACAAGACCAAATAAATAACATGGTCACCAATTAATTTAAAATAAACACATTGATCCTCCTTGCTTCTGGTGAAGCCAAGTCCCCGTATATAGGTATCAAATTTCTGATACCACATCCTTGGTGACTGTTTTAACCCATACAAAGACTTCTTCAACCTGCATACCAGTTCTTTCTTACCATTCACCATAAAGCCTTCAGGTTGCTTCATGTAGATATCCTCTTCTAGATCCCCGTGAAGAAATGTTGTCTTCACATCCATCTGTTCTATCTCAAAATCAAATGCAGCAGCAACAGATAAAAGTAATCTAATAGAAGTAAATTTGGCAACAGGAGAAAAAATATCACCAAAATCAATTCCCAGCACCTGGGAATAACCTTTTTCTACCAACCGAGCTTTGTATTTCTCCACCTTTCCTTCTACATTCATCTTCTTCTTAAACACCCATTTGCTCCTGATGGGCCTCCTTCCAGCCGGCAACTCCACCAGATCCCATGCCTCGTTTTTATGCAAGGATGCCATTTCTTTGACCATGGCCTCCTTCCAAATTTTTCCATACTCTGAATCTACTGCCTCCCTAAAGGTTTTGGGATCATCATCAGTTATAGTTAAAGAAAAATTTGAACAGAAAGCAGATGGACTATACCTTTCTGGTTGTCTTCTTTCCCGAACTAATCTTCTAACAGCTGGAGTTTGTGGCTCTTCCTCTTCTGAGTCTTCTTCTGTTGTAGAGTCTGATTCATCCTCCTTTAGCTCAAACTATATCTTCTCATATTCCTTTGGTAGGACTTCATGTTTAACAATATATTTCACCTCTCTAAACACCACATCTTGGCTATACACAACCTTCCTTGTTTCCGGGTTCCAAAGCTTGTAACCCTTTAAACCATCCTTATACCCAATAAAGATGCACCGTTCAGAATTATTATCCAACTTGCTCCTTTTCTCCTTTGGAACATGTACATATCCATCACATCCAAATACCCTCAGATGTGAAAGAGAGGGTTTCTTACCATTCCATACCTCATGTGGAGTCTTATCCGCCAACACTGATGAAGGTGATCTGTTAACCAAGTAACATGCAGTCTCCACTGCCTCTGCCCATAATTCTTGTCCTAACCCGGTACCACTGAGCATGCTTCTTGCCTTTTCCATCAGTGTTCTGTTCATTCTTTCTTCAACTTCGTTTTGCTGAGGTGTGTATGGAGTAGTCTTATGTCGTGCTATACCACACTTTTTACAGAAATCTTCAAATTCCTTCTTGCAGAACTCCCCATCATTATCTGTCCTCAGCACCTTTATCTTCTTCTCTGTCTGGTTTTCCACCAGAGCCTTAAATTCTTTAAATCTGTCAAAGAATTCAGATTTATTCCTCAAGAAATATATCCATGTATTCCTTGAGAAGTCATCTATGAATGAAACATAGTACACAGACTTACCCAGTGATGAAACCGACACAGTTCCAAACACATCACTGTGCATAAGCTCTAATATCTTGTTCGCCCTCTTAGCACCAGAAGGAAAACTCACCCGATTCTACTTCCCATATACACAATGTTCACAGAAATCAAAATCTAGAGAGCTATTAGACATACCTTCTACCTGTAATATTCCTCAATTAGCTTACAACTAATATGAATATTAATTTTTCCTTTAAAATCTAGTTGAATAAATAAATGGGCAAGGAGGCTCATAAGTTGCTTAAGTATGAATAAAAATCCCTCATAGTGTGAAAAGGGATAATGAAATAACCAGATCAAGCATCCACATGTGTGAACAAGGTCTAAACTATGTGGACAAGGTCAATTTTTACCAAGTCAACATGATTTATTCTCAAAGAGTGGATCCTAAATAAAGCCAGCTCAATGTGAATAGAGATCAATCCAGCTAGTCAAAATGAAGGCACCTTGAGTGTGAAAAGGGACAGGGCATGAAGATTCAGTAAAGGTTGACTAAATCAAACAACATTGTAAAAGGATGAGCAAGGCACATGGGGACAACGTAAATATGGTGGAGGAGCCTTTGCATGGAAGCAACCTCATAGTGGGTGGGACCCTTGATGAGGAAGCTCATCAATTATATAATGGAGGAGATGGAAAGCATATGGAAATATTGGAGATTATATTTTTATGTGGTCTGCTTAGACTTCCTGCATACTTGGATGTTTAGCTAAGTTGTTGCACTACTTAGTGCAAGGGTTTTCCCTACTCTTTCTTGGAGATCTTGTCTAAGAAATATAAGAGGAGATTTATGATCTGAATTTTCCACTACCTACTATTGGGCCAAGCACTTACCTTCAGCAAAAACATAGTTCCATCAGAAAAATGTGTTATTTCTTAAGGTGTGCAGTGGGAGGGGTCAAAACCCCATTTTGAGGAGCTAGTTTCCCAAGAGGAGGATCAGCCTTTCTTTGGGAAAGCTAGAGGAAGCATCCACAACCATTTCTTTGCATGTTCAACCATTTTTATGCAGAGCTTCAGCTACAAAATTTAATTCAGCCACATATCTGCAACAGCTCTTTCATGTATATCATTTCTGTTAAGAAACCCTTGCCGGGTCTTCTTGGATCTGTATAAAAGAGATTAGATCTCTGTTTTTATGCCTCATTGGGTAATATAATAAGAAGATCTGATTTATTTCTCTATTTTATGAGTTTTACCTCCATTAGACTGCACAGTTCCTTATGCAGCAATTTCTGTGTGTTGCAGTCTTGGGGTTTTGTCAATTTTAAGTTGTTTTGAGCATGGGAGGCCTGTTTAACAAGGCTAGAGGCATCTGTTTCTGAAAATATTTTGCATGCAGGTCCTATATTTCCTATTATAAGGGACACAACCATTATTTTTCACTTTTATAACTCAATCTTTAGAAAATAACGTTTTTGAGGCAAAAATTGCTGCTTTTCCCCACTTGGTGACATTGTATAAAGGAATAGTTTGTTGTTGTGACTATTCTATGGAAGCCATGTGTTAAAATACAATACATGATTTGATTATTTGCTGCTTTCCAACTTTGGAATACCTTAAGGTATTCTTATTGTTGTAGAATTTCCTGATTTTGGGATATTACAGTGGTATCAAAGCAACAATCTTGGCTCATCCTGTGAGCTTCAAGCATTATGGATTCTTCTCATGGGGAGGAGGAGATTTGTAGAATAAATTAGAGCAAACCCTTGTTTTCTGGAGAAATGAGGTTCTCAAAACTTCTCTTTCCAAATCTGCAGGGTGGAAGCAAGGGCATCAAAGAAATGAGGAGGGAGAAACCTGAAAATCCCTCAACAAGATCTATACAAGAGGAAGATTCTAAGTCCTCATCTTATGGGTATGATCACTCAGCCATATCATCAGATCTACCACTTTCTATCATAAATTTCTTCATGAAGAGGAAGAAACGAGGTGTGCCAAAAAGAGATACTCTTGGTGATTATTTGCAGGATTATGAAGCTCAATCTAAGGAGTTCAAAGATAACTTGAACTTCCAAGGATTCTGCAAGATCAAGGAGGACAGAAGCACAAAGGGGAAGAATCATGGTGTGGGTAGATTCTTTCTATCTACTTTTGATGGATCACCTAAATGTCCAGCTAGGGCTTGGGTGAAGGAGCTAGACACCTATGTGCAACAACATCAAGTTTCAGAAAATGAGGCCATCAAAGTAGCGGCGCTGCATTTTGAGGGTAAGGTTTATGCTTGGTGGTTGTTTGAATATTTTTCCTTGAGAAATTCAAATACATCTACTTATGCATATTTTATTCAAAGAATATTAGAAAGGTTTGATGAAGAATCATGTAAAACACTTCCTCTAGAGGCTATCAAACCATGTAAAACAAAACTATTGCATGGGTTGGGAGGATCTATAAATCCAAATCCATTTATGGGAACTATTAAAGAGGATGTAAACTTTTCTGATGCCTTGCAAAGGGCAATATCTCCATTAAATGAAAGGCTTTTTTCTCAAAAGGAAGACATGAAGATTCCTTCTTCAAAAGAAGACCAAGATCTAAGGTCTCTTATTGGAGATAAGGCAACTTCAACTATTGAAGAGGAGAAAGGGAAGGCAGGAGAGGATAACACAGTCATGACAATGGCACCTCAAGCACCTCATGAAGAGGAGGATGGAGCACTTTATCCAAGGAAAGAAACTCTTGCACTCTTGCAAGGAGTTCCAAAAGGTCTCACACATAGAGCTCTTGGCATAACACATGAGCAACATGTACCATCATTGTCAAATGATGAGATATTGAAGATAGAAGGAGGAAAAGAGGAGGAAGGGCATCACAAGATGAAGAACATGTACCCTTATTTGTTTCAAAGCTTGAAATAACAAAGAAGGCAAGAGGACCTATGCAATAAAGGTAGGGGAAAATCTGTCAACCTACATCCACATCGTACTCTATGCCTTGATGCCTCTTTGCAAGGAGGCATTTCACCAGGAAGACCTCCTGATTGGAGGAAAACTAAAGTGTTCTCTCAACTATATGCAGCAACAACATATTTTTCTAGAGAGGGAACCTTAAAAGGAGCCACTACAGCGCTGAGAATCATTGATGGAAGGCTAAGCAATTTTCTGAAATTGACTTTGCTATCTTCCATTCATCTATTTGCGTTGGAAAGGATAGATTCAGAAATTTGTGTTGATATGGGTATAGTATCAAAAGGCCACTCCATAGCTTTGGAGTAGCAAAAGATACTCCAATATATAATGAAAATTTCTAAACATAACAAAGAGATATTTTCATTGCTGTATGCAGGAGCAAAATTGTGGAAGTTTTGGAGAAAGAGAACCTTTAGAGAGGAGGGTAACTCTCCTAAACTTCAATCTTGTCTTGAGCAAGATCAGCTGCAAGAGAGGAAGCAAAGGAAAGTTGGGAATGCCCCAACATGTGACCTTGACATCCAACATGTTAAGGAGGAGAGCCATCATATGACAGATACCTCATTTCAGAATTCTACAGTGCTGTCAATGTTGGGAAGCTTAGACCCTTATTGGGAGTCCCAAATCTTGATGGAATATTCTAAGGACCTATTCACATGTAAGGTTCTTGATGGGAAAGAAATGGATGGAAAGTATAAGGTAGTTAATGGAATCATTTATGTTCATGATCAGATCTACTTAACTAAAGGTTCCAAGCTCAAGGAAAAACTACTTAACACAACCTATGAGGTATTGCTTTCAAACCCCACTGGTTTCATTAGAACATATCATATTATCTTAGATGGATTCATGTGGGAAAAATTCAAGGAGGAGATGCACTCTCATATGAGTAAGTGCATGGATCATTTGCTAGTTGAGGAGGAACATAGCTCTTGGGAAAAGTTAGCATTATCACCTCCTTATTCATTGAGTGTGAGAAGGAGCTCATCCATGAGCTACCTTGCTGATTTTAATCAAGTGTATGATAAAAATTGTATTGCTGAACCTCATGATGTATTTATTATATACTTTCATTTTCTTAACACTCGTGTGCAGGTCTTGGCTCCAAGAGGGGACACTTTTTCTGATGGGCTTCATGAGCCACTTTAGGCCATGAACAATGGTGATGCTAGCAATTCCTTGGGAGATCTTGGAGAGATGATGTAATCTTCATGGTGTGATTCCTCAACACCAACCATCATACACCTTCTCCAAGCATGCAAGAAATATGGGGTAGAAAACAAGTGTTAGGGAGAATGCTTGTCATATCATATTCTATGGCAGTTAGGAGAAAAAATGTGTTGGTTGCACATGAGGGACCATTCTCCTTCTCCCTTATTTCATATGGAAGCTAGGATGATCTTACTTATGATCCCACATGCTGAAGATGTTCTTATCTTTGTTGGGGGCATGGTTGGAGGAGAGACACATTGGTTGGATGTGTCCTTGGGGAAAAAGAGTCCCTACATTTTCTGCACTACATGTTCTAAGGGGAGCATGGAAAACCATAAGGCCACTACTGTATATCACTTGTTTCTTTATGATGTGGACCATATGTTTGGTTGGAGCCCTTGGTGCATGCCTCTCATGAGCCATTGGGAGGAGATTTTCTATGAATTACCAAGCTGGGAGGTAGTTCATTTCCTTTGGATGATAGCATGGAGGTGGCAGGCCTTCATTGATGGTGAGATTCCCCATGATTGTCATCACTTCTATCTTGAGGAGGCCACAAGAAGGAGGGGGGAGATTTTGCAGCACCCTTGTAGTTGCTTGACTACAAGCAACATTTGGGAGGGGGAGATTGTAATATTCCTAAATTAGCTTACAGCTAATAGGAATATTAATTTTTCCGTTAAAATCCAGTTGAATAAATAAATGGGCAAGGAGGCTCATAAGTTTCTTAAGTATGAATAAAAATCCCTCATAGTGTGAAAAGGGATAATGAAATAACCAGATCAAGCATCCACATGTGTGAACAAGGTCTAAACTATGTGGACAAGGTCAATTTTGACCAAGTCAACATGATTTATTCTCAAAGAGTGGATCCTAAATAAAGCCAGCTCAATGTGAATAGAGATCAATCTAGCTACTCAAAATGAAGGCACCTTGAGTGTGAAAAGGGACAAGGCATGAAGATTCAGTAAAGGTTGAATAAATCAAACAAAATTGTAAAAGGATGAGCAAGGCACATGGGGACAGCGTAAATATGGTGGAGGAGCCTTTGCATGGAAGCAACCTCATAGTGGGTGGGACCCTTGATGAGGAAGCTCATCAATTATATAATGGAGGAGATGGAAATCATATGGACATATTGGAGATTATGTTTTTATGTGGTCTACTTAAACTTCCTACATACTTGGTTGTTTAGCTAAGCTGCTGCACTGCTTAGTGCAAGGGTTTTCCCGGGCAGGGATTCCCTACTCTTTCTTGGAGATCTTGTCTAAGAAATCTAAGAGGGGATTTATGATCTAAATTTTCCACTACCTGTTGTTGGGCCGAGCACTTACCTTCAGCAAAAATGTAGTTCCTTCAGAAAACTGCGTTATTTCTTAAGGTTGGCAGTGGGAGGGGTCAAAACCCCATTTTGAGGAGCTAGTTTCCCAAGAGGAGGATTAGCCTTTCTTTGGGAAAGCTAGAGGAAGAATCCACAGCCATTTCTTTGCATGTTCAGCCATTTTTATGCAGAGCTTCAGCTACATAGTGTGATTCAGCCACAGATCTACAACAACTCTTTCATGTATATCATTTCTGTCAAGAAACCCTTGCCGGGTCTTCTTGGATCTATATAAAAGAGATTAGATCTCTATTTTTATGCCTCATTGGATAATATAATAAGAAGATTTGATTTATTTCTCTATTTTATGAGTTTTACCTCCATTAGACTACGCAGTTCCTTATGCAACAATTTATGTGTGTTGCAGTCTTGGGGTTTTGTCAATTTTAAGTTGTTTTGAGCATGGGAGGCCTGTTTAACTAGGCTAGATGCATTTGTTTCTGAAACGCTTTTGCATGCATGTCCTATATTGCCTATTATAAGGGACACAGCCATTTTTTTTCACTATTATAACTCAATCTTTAGAAAATAACGTTTTTGAGGAAAAAATTGTTGCTTTTCCCCACTTGGTGACATTGTATAAAGGCATAGTTTGTTGCTGTGATTGTTCTATGGAAGCTATGTGTTCAAATACACTACATGATTTGATTACTTTTTTCTCTCCAAATTTTTAATACCTTAAGGTATTCTTATTGTTGTATAATTTCCCGATTTTGGGATATTACACTACCATACCATTTCCATGCAGTATCCGAAGGCCCTTCTCTCCAATATGTCCAAGCCTTTGATGCCATAGCATGGTCTTTTCTCCAGAGACCACTAGGCTTTCTGCTCCACCTTCAGGAACCACATAACTATTGCACCCATCAATAATAGTGTTGCCCTAAAGCTTGTACAGTGTTCCAATCCGAACTCCCCGCATTAATAACAGTGTTCCCCGAACCATCTTACATGCATCTTTCTCGAACACTGTTTTTACACCTGCATCATCCATCTTGCTTACAGAAATTATATTTTTGGCCAATGCATGAATGTGCAAAACACTAGGAAGTGTTCTAATTCTTCCACCTTGCAGCTTCAGCTTGAATTTTCCATGTCCAACGATTTTGGCCTTCCTATCATCACCTAATAAGACATCACTGCCATCATATTTCTCATACTCGCAGAACCACTCCTTATGGGGAGTGAAGTGAAAGGATGCACCCGAGTCAATCAACCATGACTCATGATCTACATGTGTATTTGAAGAAGAAGCCAAATACACATCCCCACCTTCATCCGAGGTGGTTTTTGCCTCTGCAGAAGGAGCATCATCAGATCCCTTTCCTTTCTCAGGAGCTTTAGATCTGCAGTCCTTTTTGTAGTGCCCTTCCTTTCCGCATTTCCAGCACACCTTTACAAACTTTCCAGGAGATTTAGATCTCCCACTCGAAACCTTATTCTTGTTTCTGTTATGGGACCTTCCTCATATAGATAAAGCATATCCATTCTGACCCTCCATATTTCTCCATCTCATTTCCTCTGACAGCAAGGCTGAGACAATGTCGTCAAAATTCAAGGTAGTTGTATTGCTACCTATTGCAATAACTAGACTGTCCCACAAATCTGATAGAGAACAAAACAAACTGATGCACTTATCTTCATTTGAGATTTTAATATCAACATATGACAGCTAACTTACCATAGTATTGAAGGCGTTCAGATGCTCTGTCACCGAGTCTCCATCCTTCATCCTCAGGTTATACAGCTTTTTCCGCAGGAGAAATTTATTGACCAGAGACTTAGATTGGTACAAATTCCCTAGCTTTTCCCACAAGGTATTCGTCGTAGCTTCCCCAGATACATTCAACAATACTGAATCTGAGACACACAAACGCATTGTGCTCTTTGCCTTCCGATCTAGCTTCTTCCAGTCTTCATATGACATTGTCGTTGGTTTAGTACCTGGATCTACCGCGATCCACTAATATTTATCCACCAGAAAATCCTCCATCTTGACCTTCCACAACTCAAAACTCTGACCATTAAATTTCTCGATCTCTATCTTCCCGCCGCTCGCCATATTCTTTCACCGCAAGAATCGATCCCGCAGATCTCCCACTGAACAGGGTCTACCTTAGGCCCGAGAAAAAAACCCCTCAATAGCAAAGGTGTCCCCTTGAAGACGAAACTGCTCTGATACCAAATGTAGGTTTTAACCCTGTACATAAATTATCTACTAACGAATCTTAAAACGTAAAATAAACAATAGCGAGAGTATAAAACATAAAATAGATAAACATAGAGATTTTCCCCTGGATCCCAAATTGGGATGACCAAATTGATTTTTCATTATATTCCTTTTAGTGTTACAACACATATATATACATGTCAAAGCATACATAAACCCCAATCCATTAACCCTGGATTAGAACATAACCGTAGTTCCCTTGACCGGATCTACAAAATACCAGGGGCCGAAAACCATCATGCTGCAAAACCATGTGCAAACCCATGCAAAAAACCATGGGCGGGTCCGCCCACTAGAAAATAAGGACCAAAAAAAAAATTTCGGGGCACTGCCCCAGACCCCGACAGGGGGGGCTACCGCCCCCCCTTGTGATCCCCCCGTGCGTGACTAGTCATGGAAAGAATATAACACAAACCCAACATAAGCAACACGTAAACATAGGTACATCAAGCATAAGATTAGTAAATAAATTTTAAAACTGAATGTGAAATTAGCACAAAAAACTAACATTCATACTTAGATCATAATATGGATTTTTGTTTTATTCATAATGTTGAAGTTGACTTGCAGAAATGGATTTTGTTGGAAATCAACCTCACCGTGGGAGAATGGAGTCACTTCAAAGTGTTGGACTATGAGAAACTGTCATTCAAGTGTGAGATCTACCATGAATAAAACCACTTTTCAAGGGATTGCAAAACATTTCAACCCAATAAAGTGGAGGAAGCACCAAAAATCTAAGAGAAATAATGGAAAACTTAGAAGAAAAGGGGAAACAAAAGGACAACAATGACTACTAGGAACAATTCAGATCAAGGAAGAAACACAGCTTGAACCTCATTGAACTATTTCAAGGTTCTCTAATCCTAAGAATGGAGAATAATTTCTAGTTTTAGGGGATAACGATAGCCCTCTTGCATATGAAAAGAAAAATTTAGTTCGAGAAGAAGTAGAAATTCAAGAACTAACAAGAGAAGAAGGCACAAAAAAGGAAGGGGATTCTCAAAACCCTAACCCTAAGAGTTAAAAAATTCTCGTTGAGCAGGAAACAAAAGGAAGCCCTTTGAACAAGATGGTTTAGAAGGAAGATAATTCTCCCAAAAATGTGACAAATCCATTTGGAGACTCATAGAAAATATTAACAAGAAATATTGTCTCAAGAACTAGCAGGGGTTGATGAAGTGAGTGGCCATGAAATAGAGAGTAACACAAAAAAGAGAGGCAAGCACTCTAAGAAAGTTATTAGGGAAAATGAAGCAAAGAAGAACAAAAAATTGGGAAGTCAGCCTCAAATCACTAAAATTATAAAGCATTCTCTAATTAAGGAATTAGAAGGGGTAGTATAAGGAGATACCCAACAAAAAAATCCTCCAAGGAATTGATGAAAATATTACCTTGGAACATAAGGGGCATGAGTGGCCTAAAAAAATCCCTCTTCATCAAAAATTTGTTAAAAATTGTTGGAACGGGGTTACCTAAGCTGCGTTTTCAGTATAATTTTGTAATAGTTGGTCTTGCGTAGGGGTTTTGGGGTGAGTCAAAGCCCCCAATGTTTTGTAATGGGTTAAAGGGAAAACCTAGGGTCTACAAACCATGGTTTGCAAACCATAAGAGAGCAAAGGCTACGATGATATAAATAGATAGATAGTTGGGTCTAGTAGGTAAGGAAGAAGCAATATTGATGCTAGTATGTGTGAATATTTAGATCTGTTTTGGGTTGTTTTGGGTAAAGGACTCCTGTTGGGTGTGTGCGCGGAGATCCTCAGTCTTCATTAGGGGAATTTTGAGGTCTAAAATGGGCCTCATAAGAAAAATGTACAACAAAAATAAACTTTATAACAACCAATAGGATTCAAGATGATGATGTCATCCATAATGGATGATTCACCATTTTTGGAGTAAAAAAGTAAAAATATTAAAAAATAATAAAATAATAAAACTACTTTTCAACTCGTATTTTAAACTTATCTCCCAAAATTTTTACTCAAATTTCAAGCGGGAGTACTCGTTGGATGCGGAATTTAATTCCTCATCCAAGGAGTACCCATGTTGCATACTTTCGATGAACTCTTCTACACGAAAAATGAGAAATACATAAAAAACGTGATTACAATCACGTTTTTTATGTATTTCTCATTTTTTTAAGTGTGTAGAACCCATCAAAGTACACAACATGGGTACCATGCAAATTTGGGATTCCGCAGAAATCAATGCAAGGAGTACTCCTGCTCGAAATTTGAGTAAAAAATTCGGGAGATAAGTTGAAAATATGAATTGAAAAAGTTGTTTTTTCATTTTTCCCTCTAAAATTTGATGATGTCATCAAATCTTATTAGATTTTTTCCACTATTATTTTATAATTTCCTTAAGAGGCCCATTTTAGACCTCAAAATTCCCCTAATGGTTGTGTGCAGACCCCACTGGCTATGTGCACGTGCTGTGTTTTGGGTGGTAATTGGGTTTTTTGGATACTAATGAATGCAGAATATATTTGAATTATCTTGTGATATCTGGATTGATCGTGTTTATTACTAAAATGCATCTGGGTTACTGATTTAAGCTGCGAATGTATCTGTGATCTATAAATTAGCTGCGATTATAAAGTTCTGTGATAGTAATTTCTGATGCGCATGTGGATGCGAATGTATTGATTGGATCTTTTAATGATAGTAGATTTTTTATGATTACATGCCGATTATGCTGCTAAAAACCTACTAATAGACTCGTTATGTGTGAACCTGATGGTTGCAATGACAATCTGCCTTAACTACCTACTCTCTCCTAGGGTGCAGAAACCTAGTTCCATCACCCCCCCATACTACTTCGGGTGAGACCTTGGCCTGCGAAAGTAGTTCATTTCCGAAAGGTCCAATAGTATAGGGGTTTTTTGGCAAACCTTAACCTCTAAACCTAGGTTAGGACCCCTAAAGCCAACAAATGGTTCTATTTCCAGGACCGGGAGCATTTTGAGAGAGAAATCGGGCAATGCCATCAGGCTGTTGGAGACCTGAGAAATTAGAACTTGAAGACTGGTTTGAAAGATAGATTCAGGAATTTTCTATAAAGGATAATAGCAACACGAAGCTGACATCTGAGAAGTGGAAGAACAAGTACATATTCACTGAAGTCTATGAAATTTTATTTGTAACTTTTGTGCACGAGCTCCAAGAGTGGTTAGCGAGTCTGGTATAATTCCAGATGTGTTGGAAAGATGATCAGATTATGTAGTGGACTCCAGAATTGATATCAACAGTTGGAGAAAGCTGACAACACAATCACCCGTATGGTATATCATTGGGTGGACAACGTGCTAGGAGGGTTTGTAACGAAATTTGCAGTCGATCAGTTCATATCATACTCTGAGGCAGAGCGGAGATTCTTCAAAGGATTCCGAGGTAAGTTCTTGTGAACAATGCCATTGCTAATTAAAATATTACTATGCGAAATAGGCATTCTGTGTGGCCACAATGAATGAATGATCTCTGATCAAAGTGAGAGTACAACACGAAGTGGTAAGTACTCTCGAACCAACCGAGAAGGGGATAGATCCATCTATAATCCATTAAGAGAGTCGATTGCGCACGCAGGAAATAGCCCTCCAGCTACACCAGCTTCGAGTCAGCATAAGGGAAATAACTCCCACACCTCTGCCACCACCAAAAGAAGATATGGCCACACACATGAAGCTACCCACCTTCAAGGGTGTAGGAGATGAAGATATGGACCAATTTTGGTTTGTAGTAGAATCAGAATGGACTGTGCAGAATGTGGCTAGCGATGTTGTAAAGAGAGCACAGTTATTCCTCACCTTTGAAGGAAGGGCCTTGGACTAGTATACGGGGTACGTAGGCCAACATGTGGATCTGTCTATTCCAGAGATTAGGGATGCTTTAAAATAGCAGTTTCGGAAGCCTAAGTCCTACTCTCAGCTAGTGACTGACTTGAAAGATTTTAAACAGGGACTTACTGAGTCTGTATGGGAGGTTGATTAGTGGTTAAAGAAGGTTATCAAGGATGGGGAATTTCAATATGATGACAGATAGCACAAGGAATGGTTCATCGCCATGCTATTACCTCACTTGCGCGAACCTATGGGTCAGAAAGCGATTGAGACGTAAGAGAAAGCCTTGGAAATTGCTATGAAGCAAGAAGTTGCGCCAAGAGACAATGCCCAGTTTGGGGTGCAACAGATCTAGGGATAGCTAGAGGCAATGCACCTCGAAATCCAGAATCTACGGAAAGAGAAAGGAAAGGAAGCTAGCCTAGACATATGGTGCATAAGATGCAGGGTGTCCGGCCACACCAAGGATCAGTGTCCTTTGCTGGCAGACTACATGCAGGCTAGGGGGCCCAGCCCATTGCTTCCTAAAGAGGCTGCAGAACCAAGTGGTCTAATGTTATTGTGCGATGACTGTTGCATAGCTGGACTACATGATACTAACCACTACCCCCGTCTCAGTGCGTATGTTCCATAATTGAAGAAACAATGGTGCCAATTCTTCTCATCTGTGGGACATGAAGAACATAACTGTCGGACCTATGACTTAATTATAGATCGAGGAAACCTATATAGGGTATAGGCTGACCCTTCTTCACCACTATCTCCCTCAGGCATAGGAGGCTCTCCAACAAGAGGCAGGGGAGGGGGTAGGGGTGGAGGCGCAGGTTGGGGAAGATGGCAACTGATCTGTTACAACTGTGGAGAAATAGGGCACTTCACAAGGGACTGTCTAAACCCTGCACGACAATCTTGCTGATATTGTAGACAATTGGATCACGTGATCGAAGATTTCCCAATACTGATAGAAAAAATGCAGGAAAAATAGCAAACACCAACACAGAATGTGCTGAGGGTTAAGGTGAAACCACGTGATGAGGGACCAAGTATTAATGTCATAACACGCAACGGCATGGCTACTAGAGGAGGTGATGATAATATTTGGCTAAACCCCTTATCTGGAAAGCTGCTATCAAACAGGAAATCTTGGACCTACAGAAGGATAAATAAACCTTCGTCAAAGCTCGAAAAGACTTTACCAAGGATGAGGCATCTACTTCCAAGGCTCCGACAAACCTAAGAATGGACGACAAAGTTAAACCATTCCTACATGCATGTATGAAGATGCTATGCAACCAGAAGTTGGTAGAAAATATTCAAGCACTGATAGATAGCTATGCAGAAAGTAATAACCCTTCCACATAAGTTAAATATGTTCACAAACTATACAAGAATAAGAAACGCACAGGTCGGGAAATGAGGCTAACAATGCAAATCGGCGACTATGAGATGGATCGGGTCATTTTGGATCTGGGATCTGATGCGAATGTTCTACCTAAGCACACATGGCAGAGGATAGGAGAACCTAAGCTGGAATTGTCTACTATATAGCTACACATGGCTAACCAATATAATATCATACCATTGGGGAGGCTGTCAATGATTATGGTAGATATCGCAGGAGTTAAGGTACACGCAGACTTTGAAGTAATTTAGATTGTGGAAGATGCGGACCCTTATCCTGCACTCCTAGGACTGGATTGGGTGATAGACATGGGAGGCATTATCAACTTAAAGAAAAGGAGCATGGTTTTTTAGAATGAGTGTACGAGAGTGATAGTCCCTCTAGACCCTACCAAAGGAGAGCAGTATACAGAACCTGTGCGTGAAGAAGACGACGTAGATAATATTTATAAACTCACCGCCCGGGACGAGGATTGGATTAACCCTACAACTGATGGTGTGCTCTGCTGGGAGAAATACATTGAATGCCTCTTTGACTCTGTTGGAGAGGTAAATCCCAGATCGGGTCTAGCAACAACCGAGTCATGCTAAGACGTAGGTTCCTAGTTACAAAAGACTACGATGCGACAAGAGGCCTACCTTAAGTCCCACGTTGTTGTTGCTTGCAGGAAAGATGGCGCTTCCATCCTTTTCTTTGGAAGATCACAATTCTCCAGCCTAGCACATTCGAACACCTGCACATACACGAAGAAACAACACACAACGTAAAACCTAATACATGCAACCATATATCAGTTAGAGAAGATATAATTCATAATATAAGACATGAACATATGAATGGAACCATAATCGAAGTCGCTTATTATTAATCACAATGAAAGAAAGATACAACCTAAGATCTGACGTTGGATCTTCCTTCGGCAGGTCGACAGCAGAGCACATCTCGATGAAACTCGTCGGAAATGGGACAAATCTCTCTCTCTTTGGCTTGGCTCTCAGAGGTTGTCTGGCGGTAGTCTCCTTACTACTGATTCAGCTCTATTCAAGCTAGCTTGCAAAGGGAAAATGGCAAGCTTATATAGATGGTGGAAGGGGATTTGGGATCCCTACAATGGTGGGATTGGCCCTATCCTCAAGGAAGCTTCCATGATAGGTGGAAAACCACTTCCCCTACATGGAGATCCGGAGCCAAACGTCCCAACTCATTTTAGAGACTCGTTCAGGAGTTGGTTGGAATCAAACTTCCACCATTTATTTTTAAAAAATAATCCTTATTAAGCTTGGTGTGAGTAATACACTGGGACAGAGCGCCAGTTGGCGCGCCCTTTTTGGTGGATTTCCCCCATTGGCGCGAGGGCTGAACTGGCTGGTCGCGCCAAGGCCAAAAGGTCTATTTTTAGGGCTTTTCACAGGAAACTTCCTTCAGATGAATGATTTTCCTTGTCATGGGGGATGCCATGAAAGTGGTTTTAGGTAATGTCACTACTCATAGGTCACGAAAAAGGCCCTCCAATTTGCGGGACGGGGGATTGCAGGGATGGTGAAAAATTACTGTGTAACAGATGCCCCCTAAATCATGAGGCCCGAAAGAGAGAAAGGGGTGAAATTATTTATGAGAACGTGTCCAAATGAAAACACTGTCATAGAAAAACCTGCGTAGACAAGTACAACTGATATCTCAAATACATGATATGTTGTATGGGCACAACCATCCATAATAGAGTATATAATAATCAGGATGCAAGGTATGGACACAACCATCCAGTGGAGTCGCTAGTTTGTTGGAGAGGTAAATCCCCTCTGCGGACAGAGGCGATCCCTACTAGCCCAGATCGGGTTTAGTAACAACCGAGTCACGCTAAGACGCAGGTTCCTAGTTACAAAAGACCACGATGTGACAAGAGGCCTACCTTAAGTCCCACACTGCTGTTGCTTGCAGGAAAGATGGCGCTTCCATCCTTTGCTTCAGCAGATCACAATTCTCCCGCCTAGCATGTTTGAACACCTGCACGTACACGAAGAAACAACACACAACGTAAAACCTAATACATGCAACCATATATCAGTCAGAGAAGATATAATTCATAACATAAGACATGAACATATGAATGGAACCATAATCAAAGTCGCTTATTATTAATCACAACGAAATAAAGACACAACCTGAGCTCTGATGCTGGATCTTCCTTTGGCTGGTCGATAGCGGAGCATGTCTGGATGAAACTCGTTGGAAATGGGAGAAATCTCTCTCTCTTCGGCTTGGCTCTCAAAGGCTGTCTGGTGATAGTCTCCTTACTACTGATTCAACTCTATTTAGGCTAGCTTGCAAAGGGAAAATGGCAAGCTTATATAGATGGTGGAAGGGGAGTTGGGATCCCTACAATGGTGGGATTGGCCCTATCCTCAAGGAGGATTCCATGATAGGTGGAAAACCACTTCCCCTGCATGGAGATCCAGAGCCAAACATCCCAACTCATTTTAGAGACTCGTTCATGAGTTGGTTGGAATCGAACTTCCGCCATTTATTTTTAAAAAACAATCCTTATTAATCTTGGTGCGAGTAATACACTGGGACAGAGCACCAATTTTCGCGCCCTCTTTGGTGGATTTCCCCCATTGGCGTGAGGGCTGAACTAGCTGGTCGCACCAAGGAAAAAAGGTCTATTTTTAGGGATTTTCACAGGAAACTGTCTTCAAAGGAATGATTTTCCTTGTCATGGGGGATGCCATGAAAGTGGTTTCAGGTCATGTCACTGCTCACGGGTCATGGAAAAGGCCCTCCAATGTGTGGGACAGGGGATTGCAGGGAAGGTGAAAAATTACTGTCTAACAGATGCCCCTAAAGCATGAGGCCCGAAAGAGAGAGAGTGGTGAAATGCTTTATGATAACGTGTCCAACTGAAAACACTGTTGTCGGAAAACCTGCGTAGACAAGTACAACCGATATCTCAAATACATGATAGGTGGTATGGGTGCAGCCATCCATAATAGAGTATATAATAATCAGGATCCAAGGTATGCACGCAACCATCCAATGGAGTCACCAGTTTTTTGGAGAGGTAAATCCCCTCTATGAACAGAGGCGATCCCTACTAGCCCAGATTGGGTCTAGCAACAACCGAGTCACACTAAGACACAGGTTCCTAGTTACAAAAGACCAAGATGCGACAAGAGGCCTACCTTAAGTCCCACGTTGTTGTTGCTTGCACGAAAGATGGTGCTTCCGTCCTTCACTTTGGAAAATCACAATTCTCCCACCTAGCACGTTCGAACACCTGCACGTACACGAAGAAACAACACACAACGTAAAACCTAATACATGCAACCATATATCAGTCAGAGAAGATATAATTCATTACATAAGACATGAACATATGAATAGAACCATAATAGAAGTCGCTTATTATTAATCACAATGAAAGAAAGATAAAACCTGAGCTCTGACGCTAGATCTTCTTTCGACGGGTCGACAGCGGAGCACGTCTCAATGAAACTTATCGGAAATGGGACAAATCTCTCTCTCTTCGGCATGGCTCTGAGAGGTTGTCTGGCGATAGTCTCCTTACTACCGATTCAACTCTATTTAGGCTAGCTTGCAAAGGGAAAATGGAAAGCTTATATAGATGGTGGAAGGGGAGTTGGGATCCCTACAATGGTGGGATTGGCCCTATCCTCAAGGAAGCTTCCATGATAGGTGGAAAACCACTTCCCCTACATGGAGATCTAGAGCCAAACGTCCCAACTCATTTTGGAGACTCATTCAAGAGTTGGTTGGAATCAAACTTCCACCATTTATTTTTAAAAAACAATCCTTATTAAGCTTGGCGCAAGTAATACACTGGGACAAAGCGCCAGTTGGCGCGCCATCTTTGGTGGATTTCCCCCATTGGCGCGAGGGCTAAACTGGCTGGTCGCGCTAAGGCCAAAAGGTCTATTTTTAGGGCTTTTCATAGGAAACTGTCTTCAGAGGAATGATTTTCCTTGTCATGGGGGATGCCATGAAAGTGGTTTCAGGTCATGTCACTGCTCACAGGTCACAAAAAAGGCCCTCCAATGTGCGCTACGAGGGATTGCAGGAATGGTGACAAATTACTGTGTAACAGACTCTGATGGGGAGATTGAAAATTGGGAGAATCGGTTACATGATGTATCTACGATGTGATGTCTTGGGATCATGAAGAGATTTTCGTGTATCTCCTCAGAGGTAAGAGAACTATCCTACTTTGATGGTTCTGGTAGTATTAGGGAGTTTTTGTGAACATTTGAAGCCGAAGTCCCAAGGGATCAAGGAATGTGGGCGCTTAACCTAGACATGTGCGCTACCCTTGTGCGATGGTGGGAGACTCATAAAGGGAAATTCCAGGATTTGGAGGAATGCCGCGAAATGATGATCCTACAATTCGAACTCACATTTCACCTACGCATAGAAACTTTCCTTGGCCAAGGGGACCCATCCAAGAATGTGGTTGCATGGATGGAGGTATGGTGTGAAAGGACCATGGAAGAATGGGTCCACTTGTTTATTCATGCCCTGGGGCCGATTCCCACTGCATGGTATCTGGACACAGAATTACATCAGCATACCCACCACTGGGAAACCATGAAGGATGATTTCGTAGGGACGTTCGTGTTGATAGGTGAGATTGAGGCATTGGATGAAGCTTTTCAGAACATTGGCACCCTGGTATTTTATGAATCGCACCCTCGTATGGAGTATGGGGCACCAACTTGGGATATGCAGATGCAGGATATTGTTAACTACTGCAATATTTCAATAGAGGAATGTGATGAAGAACCGTGAAACATTACTATCCCAGAATAAGAGGGAGAACGCACAGTCACTGGACCTCCGCTGTAGACTATCGATGTGACCAAGCCTCTTAAGCTATTGGAAGTCAACATTGGAACTGAAGAACAACCTAAGCTAGCTAAAATTGGGGACTACTGGGATGATGATACTGTAGGGAAAGTCACAGAGCTTCTCACGGAGTACCAAAATCTATTTCCCATGAAATTTTCAGAACTCAAGGGTACTATAGGGGACGTAGGGGTTATGTGCATTACTCTAAAACCATATGTGCGCCCTGTTAAGAGGTGACCTTATCGATTGAACCCCAAGTATAAGCAGAAATTCAGGGAAGAACTTGACAAAATGATAGTTGCAAGTATCATCGAACTGGTAGAACAGTCCAACTGGGTAAGCCCTATGGTGGTCCAGGAGAAAAATACCAAAGGAGAAATGAGAATCTGTGTTGACCTGCACAAATTGAATGATGCCTGCGTTCATGATCCCTTCTCTACGCCATTTTCTGATGAAATTATTGATAGTGTGGGAGGGTAGGAAGCATACTCATTCACTGACGGGTTCTCGAGCTATCATCAGATTAGGATCGCACCTTATTATTACAGCAAAACTACGTTCACCACTGAATGGGGATCCTTCCAGTACACTTTCATGCCATTTGGGCTCAAGAATTCCCCTGCCATCTTTTCGCGGGTCGTGATTGTAATATTCAAGGATTTCATCCACAAGTTCTTAAAGGTATATTTTGACGATTGGACAGTATTTGGGTTGGTAAAGAAGCACGTCTCAAACCTATGCATAATGTTGGACGCCTGTAGAAAGCACCAGATTTCCCTGAAAATTAAGAAGTGCATATTTTGCATAACCTTCAAGATCTTGCTAGGCCACATAGTCTGTCGGCAGGGACTGATGGTTTACCCCGCCAAGGTAGTGGTTATCATCAACCGGGTAGTCCCTACAACTGATAAATAGTTTCACTCTATCCTCAGACATACAAGCTACTACAGGAAGTTCATTCAAGGGTACACACTGATCACAACACCCATGGAGAATTTGCTAAAGAAGGACATTTTGTTTTTTTTGGATGTGGAGTGTCAGAAGAGCTTTGAGTTACTCAAGGAGAAGATGGTCTCCGCACCTATCCTCATATTTCCTGACTGAGCGAAAGTTTTCCATGCTCATGTAGATGCTTTAGGGATCGCCCTGGGAGCTGTCCTTATGCAGCCTGGGGAAGGGGACATCAACCATCCAGTTGCATTTTCTAGTAGAAAAATCTCTAGTGCAGAGTGCAACTAATCCACTACTGAGCGCGAGGGGTTGGCCATGATATATGCCCTGCAAAAATAATGTAATTATATGTTAGGAGGGCACTTCAAGATGTTCACAGATCACTCAGATTTGAAGTACCTAGTGAATAAGCCTATTTTGGGGGGGGAAGATTTGTCGATGGCTGCTGCTATTTCAAGAATATGACTTTGATATCATCGTAAAGATAGGGAAACTAAATGTTGGGCCAGACCACTTATCCCGAATCAAGAGTGGTGAAGAACCGACCAACCTAGAAGAAGGACTGCCTGATGTGCAGCTATTTTCTATTAAGGTGCTTAATGCGCACTTCGCCAACATCATTCACTTCTTAACTACGGGGATGGTGCCTGCACAATATTCGGTACAATATAAAAAATAGTTGGTAACCCGTGTAGTGGAATTTACCATCATAGCGGGCCACTTGTATAAGCTGGGAGCTGATGAGGTACTACGAAGATATGTTATGGAGCATGAAAGGCAGGCCATCTTGGCAGAAGCCCACGACGGCATAGAAGGAGGTCACTACGCAGGGAAAGCAATGACGCAGAAGATCTTGAGAGTTGGGCTTTGGTGGCACACACTGCATAGTAAATCTCATGACTATTGCAAACCCTGCTACACATGCCAAAGGATAGAAAACCATTGCACAGAGAAGAAATGCCCTTGAAGCTATAGATGGCCCTGCAAGAATTTGACAAATGGGCCATAGACTTCCTTGGGCCCATCAACCCACCAGGGAAGAAGACAGGTGCCCGCTACATCATCACTGCAACTAACTATGTAACCAGATGGGCCGAAGCGCAAGCTGTAAAGGATTTCACTTCAGACACCACTGCGCACTTTATTTTTGAACATATCCTAACCAGGTTTGGTTGTCCAAAGATCTTGATGAGTGATAGAGGTACTCATTTTGTTAATGAAACAATACATGCCTTAACTAAATAATTTCGGATCCACCACGTAAAAGGCACCCCTTATCACCCACAAGAAAATGGAGATGTAGAAGCTTTTAATAAAATTTGGAACAAGCACTGACCAAGGTCTGTAATGTCAATCGAAGTGAATGGGACGTGCGCATCCCATCAGTCCTCTGGGCCTATCGAACCACATGCAAGAAGTTGACTGGGAAAACACCGTTCTAGATGTTTTATGGAAAGGAGGCCATTATTACCATGGAGTATATTGTTCCTAGCCTATGCATCGCAGCCTTTACGAACATGGCGAAGCCCAATATCTAGAAGCTCGGAGAGGTGCATTGGGAATGCAGGGGTCGATCTTAGGTCTGGAAGCCTAGGGAGGTGTGCTGGGCGCGCAGGGGTCATACACAGCTGCGAAAAATAGCCGTTGGAATAGTAAAATTGGGTAAAAACCATATTTTACCATTGAAAAGAGTGGGCAGTCGGCAATCAATGAGGTGATTTCCAAATATTTTTTATCGTTTTCTTGATGGTAAGTTTCAAATAAGCCTCACCCAACCGTTTGTCACTATCCAAAGCTATAAAAGCATAAGGATAGATCATAAGTGGTTTCCGTGCATTTTGTATATCTTGTGCTTTGCAAAATTTCATAACCATTGCGCTCGGTTAATGTCTGGGCATGCTACCCCTTTTGATAGTAGCAATCCCAAAAAAAAAAAATCGAGTGAGAATGACCGCAACTAATCCGGCTGAATCGTCGTAGACCGTGGCCTCCACTGATGAAGTATTGGAGGTCACTACTAAAGTTGAATAAGTTGTGTCAAAACCAACCAAGGGGAAGCAGGTTGAGAAGCAGAAGGGTAAGGGGAAAGGCCAGGAGCAAGGGCCAGAGAAGGCTGCATAATGGGCTTGAGGGAAGCCACACACCTCCCCTCGGAATGTGAATTCCCCCCAAACAGTTCCCCAAGAATGTTCACCCAACCCAAAAAGAGACCTTTGTCTACTCAGGAAAAGGCCTGGATCGCTGAACCAATCACTTGGTTTCCATCCTATGTTCGGCCTTGCCAGCCCTCGGCACACACACCTAAGAACCTTGAAGGAATGCGCACTTACCTGCAAATGCAACTGATTCCGGGTGAGGTCCCTATAATTTGAGAGGCACATGGAAATCTCGCCTCAATTAAGTTCGATTACCATGACTTGGCTAACCTGGAGGCCTTCCCAGAATTGCCACCTGAATTGTACCTTGAAAGAGTGTTGGAAGAGGACGTGTTACGGTTTGTCCCAATGTCATGGGTGTGTGGGCTAGAAAAATCGGGTTTACTAAACTTGCTGCGAATGCCTCATTTTGGTTGATACAGTATAACTGACTGGGTTGTGGGACAACTATTAGCCCTCATCCACGATGGCATCTTATGGATCCGGGACCGCATTCCCATTGATGCCACTCTCATTCACCATATTACTGGTCTCCCCATGGAAGGGTCGAATCCCATGGAGCGCGTCAGTAAGAAGTATGAGCAACATATCGTCGATAAGGTGCGCGGTGACTACAATGTTGAGTGGAATACTAGGGGGTTCCTAATCAACACCATCAGCGACCCAAGAGAGCGCATGGGTACCTTTTTGCTGGCATGTAAAATGATGCGCAAGTACGAGGTTGCGACCGTCCCCGCTTATGTCATTCAGTTGGATGGCTGCTGCAAAAAGGGGGTCTGCTTCAATTGGTCCCAGTTCCTTTGCACTGAGTTTTTGGAGAACATACGTGAAGCCTGGGATCATGGAAGAGAATTCTGCTACTCCTAGTTGCTTCTCCTGAAGACTTGGTCCTCCCTGAGCTCAAGCCAGATATGTGCGAGGGGGCGGGATACACAAATTTGTGGGATTCAAAGGACAAGCAGCGCATTGAGGATAATAAAGTATTTTGGGTCCTATTTTAGAGCGAGCTCGCAGCAGCAATCCACTCCCGATAGTGCTTGTCACCAGTGATCTATGAAAAGTACAAGAGCATCACAACATTCCAGGTCATGATGCACAATGTGTAGATCTGGGGCCATAAGGATTCGACGTGGGTATCGCTGCCATACATGGTCGTTGACGAGGAAATCGACCAACTCATTGCCACTTGGCCACCACATTGGAGACTGGGCTTCAAATCAGCTACAGTTAACACTGTGGGTACAAGCACCGCCCCGAAAACCACCCTGTCTGATACCAAAAAAAAGGCAGAAGGTCATGGCAAGGGTGCTGAGAAGGGTGTAGAGCTAGAATCGCAGCAGGATTCGCAGCAGGATCTGGACACGGAGGGTCTAGATGCGCAGTGTGCTGACTCCCCACGTGGTACGAAATGGATTGCCGACCCTCTCAAAGGCCAACGAAATAAACGATGGGATACAAGGCCTGGTCGGGAGACTGAAGTTACCTTGATAGAGGAAGACCTGGAGTAGACCGCAGATGCAGTCACCCTTGCCTCAGAAGATAAATGGTTGGCTTTGGAAGAGCAGTAGAAGGCCACAGTCGCTACACTCCAGACTGAGCTCTGAGCTCTGCAAATCAAAACCAACACCCTGCAGACAAGCATGATTCAGACCAGGTCGCCTCTAGAAACTAGCAGTGAATTGATCATCAAAACTCAAAGGCGCCTCTGCCCCCTGTCAGGCACAGCTTTCATCTTGAGCCCGCCTGCCTTAGGTGCGCAAGTCTAGGCTTGCACAGAAGTGTAATTGGATTTGGCCCGACTTCTGCACGAACCATTGTAGGTCCTACGCATCCCTCTTCAAGGAGATCTAGCATAGAGACCACTGGGTGCATCACTAGCTAAGTACAGCTGAGCAGATGATCATTGAAAAAACCGCTGAGGTGTCCTAGGCGCAAGCTGCATGCACCTTGGCCGCCACACAGCAGACCGAGTTGGAACGTCTGATCAGCACGGTATGCGCAGACGTGACTGAATATATCCTGGATTTTTCTACCCCCCGGGCCAAGATTGAGGAGCTTGTTGTAGTCTTAAAGGCTTCTAGGACCGATATTTAGGATGTGAAGACAAAGATGAAGCAGTAGATTGCTGCCTTGTAGGCCAAATTGCAGCTGGAAACTCCACCTGAGGTAAGAGCCCAGCGAGCCATGCTGGTCATAAAGGCCACCAATGCCATTACCGCTCAGATCGCTCAGGGCACAAAATTGTTGGAGACATCTATGTAGATGTGGTCTAAGGTGCAACACGATCCTCTCCTGTGCAAATTTACTCAAGAGTTGCGCTAGAAGGAGGAAGATTTTGAACAGCTCAAAGCTACTATGTCCACTTTGATTCCAGCTCAGTGCTTGGCACAAATGCATACCAGCCACACCCTTAGAGATGAAATTGAAGAGCTCTGTCACAAAAAGAAGGTTCTCAATGACCACCTCAAGCCTTGGGCCGATGAAGCCCTCAAGCTATCTCAGGAAGTGGATGTTGCAGTTAAACAACTAAACCAGACATTGGAATGTGTCACGGCTACTACTGAAGGCCCAAATTCGCAGAAGTTGGTGGATATTGCACAAAATACTGCTACGCAGAGTGAAGGAGTGCTACCTCCTATGGTCGATGCCATCTAGCAGCTTCAGGCGAAGATGCAAACCCCACTGCCACTGTGACTCGGGACGAGTCACAAGATTGTGTTGGGGGCCTGTTGGAACGGAGTTCCCTAAGCTGTGTTTTTAGTCATTAAGGGAATTTTGAGGTCTAAAATGGGCCTCCTAAGAAAAATTTACAACTAAAATAAACTTTATAAAAACCAATAGGATTCAAGATGATGATGTCAACCATGGGGGATGATTCACCATTTTTTAAGTAAAAGGGTAAAAAGATTAAAAAATAATAAAACAATAAAATTACTTTTTCAACTCGTATTTTCAACATATCTCCCAAAGTTTTTACTAAAATTTCGAGCTGGAGTACTTGTTGGATGCAAAATTTAATTCTACATCCAAGGAGTACCCATGTAGCATACTTTCGATGGATCCTACTACACGAAAAATGAAAAATACATGAAAAACGTGATTACAATCACGCTTTTCATGTATTTCTCATTTTTCGTGTAGTAGGATCCATCGAAAGTATGCAACATGGGTACTCCTTGGATGAGGAATTAAATTTTGCATCCAACGAGTACTCCCGCTTGAAATTTGAGTAAAAACTTTAGGAAATAAGTTGAAAATACGATTGGAAAAAATAGTTTTTTTCTTTTTTCCCTCTAAAATTTGATGATGTAATCAAATCTTATTTTATTATTTCCATTATTATTTTATAATTTCCTTAGGAGGCCCATTTTAGACCTCAAAATTCCCCTAATGATAATTTTGTAATATTTGGTCTTGCGTAGGGGTTTTTGGGTGGGTCAAAGCCCCCAATGTTTCGTAATGGGTTAAAGGGTAAACCTAGGGTCCGCAAACCACGGTTTGCGGACTATAGGATAGCAAAGGCTACAATGATATAAATAGATAGATAATTGGGTCTAGTAGTTAAGGAAGAAGAAATATTGATGCTACGTTTGAATTGTTGAGATCTGTTTTGGGTTGTTTTGGGTAAAGGACTCCTGCTGGCTGTGTGCGTGGAGATCCTCAGTCCTGCTGTGTGCGGACCCCGCTGGCTGTGTGCGCAGGCTGTGTTTTGGGTTTTTTTGGATACTAATGAATGCAGAATATATTTGAAGTATCTTGTGATATCTGTACTAATCGTGTTTAATATTGAAATGCATCTGTGTTATTGATTTAAGCTGTGAATGTATCTATGATTTATGAATTAGCTGTGATTATAAAGTTCTATGATAGTAATTTCTGATGTGCACATGGATGCGAATGTATTGATCAGATCTGTTAATGATAGTAGCTTTGTTATGATTACATGCCAATTATGCTGCTAAAAACTTGCTAATAGACTCGTTCTGTGCGAACTTGATAGTTGCAATGACGATCTGCCTTAATTACCTACTCTCTCCCAGGGTGCGGAAACCTGGTTCCAGCACCCTCCCAAACTACTTCGGGTGAGACCTTGGCCCGCGAAAGTAGGTGATTGCTGAAAGGGCTAGTAGTATAGGGGTTTGTTGGCAAACCTTAACCTCCAAACCTGGGTCAGGACCCCTCAAGCCAACAAAAATGGAGAAGCCTTCAATTTTACTTCTGTAGGAAACCATGTTAGAAGGAAGTGACCATTTGAACACAATAAAAGTTGTTTAGAAATACGATTTTGGAATCGCACAAAGCTCATGGGGAGTCTTTAGGGGCCTGGGTTTTTTTTGGGATAATTATATCTTCTCTCTAATAGTATGAAAAAAGTAATTCCATTGGATTTCATATTGTTTGAAAGGAAAGACTCCAAGGATAAATTTATGGTGGTGAACGTATGTGCACCTGTAACATACAGGGAAAATGTTGAGTTTTGGGACTCGATAATTTTGTTCAAAGAAGAGAAATGGTGTCAAAATAGTATTGTCAGAGGCGATTTTAATACCATACTTTAATCTTCAGAAAAAATGGGAGGAATCGTGGTTCGTGATCCCTTTAGAGAAAGGATGGAGGATCTGATTACTAAGTGGGATCTCATCGAGATTATACCCAAATTTAAGGAAAATACACATGGTCGAATAGAAGGACCAAATATGGGCATATAACTACTTGACTTGACCATTTTTTAATGCACAATTATTGGATTCTACGATGTGTGGATTTCTCCTCATCATGTTTGGCTCAAGGCGAATTAGCATTAGGGAAGTTTTGAGGTCTAAAATGGGCCTCCTAAGAAAAATGTACAACCAAAATAAAATTTATAAGAACCAATAGGATTCAAGATAATGATGTCAACCATGGGGGGTGATTCACCATTTTTTAAGTAAAAGGGTAAAAAGATTAAAAAATAATAAAATAATAAAACTACTTTTCCAACTCTTATTTTCAACTTATCTCCCAAAGTTTTTACTCAAATTTCAAGCAGGAGCACTCATTGGATGAAAAATTTAATTCCTCATCCAAGGAGTACCCATGTTGCATACTTTTGATGGACCTTGCTATGTGAAAAATGAGAAATACATGAAAAAATGTGATTACAATCACGTTTTTCATGTATTTCTCATTTTTCATGTAGCAGGGTCCATCGAAAGTATGCAACATGGGTACTCCTTGGATGAGGAATTAAATTTTGCATCCAATGAGTACTCTCGCTCAAAATTTGAGTAAAATCTATGGGAGATAATTTGAAAATATGAGTTGAAAAAAAGTTTTCTTTTTTCCCTCTAAAATTTGATGATGTCATCAAATCTTATTTGATTTTTTCCACCATTATTTTATAATTTCCTTAAGAGGCCCATTTTAGACCTCAGAATTCCCCTAATGACTATCATCCAAATTTTTCTGGATACCAACACTAAGGATAATTTGGGTCCTATCCCTTTTAGGTTCATTTGGGGGTGGTTGAAGGAAGGAGTCATAAAAATTATCAAACATGCATGGTCATCTCCTGTTCCAGGATCTCCAACTTTTGTTTCGGAATCAAAGCTAAAGGTAGTCAAAAAATCCTTGTAGATGTGGACAAAAGAGGTCTATGTATCTCGAGGCAAGAAGAAAGCTGAGTTGGTCAAAGAGCTAGAGCAATGTCTTTTGAGTATGGACAAAAGAGAGGTAGAAGAATGGAACCTAGAGAATGAAAATAATTTAAATATATAGATCTATCAAGTCAACTAGAGTGACAAATAATATTGGAGGCTCAATTCATTAAGTGTTTGGCTAAAATTATGCGATCAGAACATAACTTTCTTCCACAAGCAAACAAGAGAAAGGGAGCCGAGAAATTGGGCAAGAGAAATAACTTCAGAAGTTAAAGAAAAAATAACATCCTTTTATTATAGTAAATAAGAAGCATTCTCACATTACCGCGCTTTATACTCAGAAGAAAATGAGATGGATTTAAGAAAAGCTCAAGGGTTTTTGTCTAACTTCCAGTATGAAATCTTAGATTTAGAAAATTAGCAACTCATTAAGGAAATAGAGGAAGAAGAAGTGGGTGGTTCAATTCAAGCAATGAACCCGGATAAAGCTCTCGTCCTTGATGACTTTCATATAAATTTCTTCTATGCCATTTGGTTTGCTATTAAAAATGAACTAATGAGGATGTTAAATTGGACAAGGGTTAAAGGAAAATTAGGCAGGGGCACCAACTCCTAGTTTTTTGGCCTTGATCCTGTTAGGTCCCTGTAGTTTGTCAGATTGGAAAGACCAAATAGACAAGGGTAACATCAAAAAAACTTTGGAGTCCTAGGACCTAGCCTTCCTAGACTCAGAGAGGGCTCTCTCTATATTTGATAAATGATATCACTTGATTGATTTAGGATGCCGATTTTTGGCTAGTTATAATGATAGGGTTTTTTTTGTTTTGTTTGGTTGGGTTTCTTGTTAAGTAGAACAGATAGAGTAAGAGAAATTCAAACCATTGGGCTATGGGGTCTGTGAAAGGTTTGAATAGTACAATAATAAATCAAGGGTGTTTCATAGGGAAATATAACAAATAGAAATGGATCCTTTAGGTAAAATGAGTATATGATGATAGTAAGTTATGAATTCAGTAGAACTAAAGAGAAATTAAGAATCCTTTAACTATACTTCAAATAAGGAAAGCTTTCAGGACAATAGCTTAGTAAAACTGAAGAGAAGTTAAGAATTCTTTAGCTAGACTTCACTAGACAGACCTCAAAACAACAATCCAGTAATCCTAGAGAGTGTTTAAGAATTCTCTAATTATTACTTTTAGAGGAAAACATAGAGATAATAATGACAGACAAATTTGAGGTGCCAAAACAACATATCTCAATCTAAAATTTATGTTCTATTATCAGAGAAGTAATGAACATAATGTAAAAAAAAGGAAAACATTAACAAGAGTGGAATAACATCACCATCTAATAGAGTTCATGAATCCTATGAATGTGTTGGTTCCATTGATATTCAGTCCAAGACATTTACAAGGCTCCAAATCCAAACTTCTTTACAACTCAGAGTCTAAATAGCATTCATCTCAGCAAAACAACTTACCAACCACCAACAAACATGAAGCCTCCATGCAGTATTTGTCTATCAAGTGAGGAGGTAAACCCTAGCTAAGGTTTCAAAATGTCACTCATTACACATTTAAGGAACTTTTACCTTTGAGACTATGCAAGGCCCAAGGAAAAATATCCAAAACTTATTTAATGAAAAAATAACTTCTAACATAACTTCTAAGCTAGCTTTCGAGATATTTGTCCTTAAGGCCTTCAAAATATATTTTCCAATAAATTTTGATGTCTTTTGTTAATTTTATAGTAAGGGCGCAGCGCCATGGTATAAGGGTGCAGTGCCAAGCCAAGCGCGCAATGCCAAGACTAGAAAAATTGCTGGTTTTACAGCTGAGTTTTGGAGGCCTTCCTGGTGTCTAAGCTCCATAATAGCTCATTGGAAATCCTGTCCTGTCTAGTTTCTAGATCTTCCTTCAGTTTCTAGATTTCTTCCCATTTTCTTATTCAAAAACCACTTTTACCAAGACTTCTAAGGGCGCAGCGGCAGTGCTGAAAAGAGGGCAGAAAGGTGATTTTTAGGTGGTTTTTGGCCCTTTTGAGGGACCAGTTTTTCTCCAAATGCTTTGAAATGTTTTGAGGATGATGTCCTTGGCATGAGTAACATGAAAATGAAAACCATTTTCCATTTGAGTGCCCCAAAAAAGAATGCAGCGCCACTGTTTGGCCCTTTTTTCTACAAGACAAACAGTCAAAAATAAAATTGTGCACAAGGTTCCAAAATTTGGAAATTAGCTTGTTGATCATGGTTGGGATGCTTGGAGGGATAAATCAGCAAGAATTTCAAGATTTTCCTTCTCCTTTGCATCATTCAACGCCTGAATCTTTGCAAGGGCTCGTTTGAGCTTGGCCCTTGCAATCATGTTCCTCATGGCATAATGTCTTGCCATCTTTCTCTGCATGTCAGTGTCTCTCTTGGCCTTCTCTATCTGACCCTCTAGGTGCAAATTTTCCCTCTCAAGCCAATATTCTCTATCATATTTTATTTCCATGGCATACAGCTCACTTGGAGTGATCTGCTCTGCCAATTCTGTCTATTTCTCTCTTTCCCGGGCTAAAGCCTTCTTCAACCCAATTGTCCTTGGCCTCTTCCTAGGAAGTTGTTCTTCCTCATCCTCACTGTCATCAAAAGTGCCCAAGGTCTCATCTAGCATAGCCTTGGCCTTTCCAGCCTCCTTCTGAGCTCTGATTGCTCTTACCTCACTCATGGCTTTCTCTGTCTCTAACTGTTGGTTTTCTAACTCAAGGAAGTTGATCACATTCTTTTCCCTACCAAGATTATCTTGTAGCTCACTAATATTGGCATCCTTGCTTTTGAAAAACATATTTTTAATCCTCTCCTCGGCCTCATCCTCAAGGTAAATCAGTTGAAACTCTTGTTCAGTTTCATGCTTGTTCTCCTCGTCAACAATGATAGGTTCTATGACTTTTTCCTTACCCTTGTCAAGTTGTTTTGTTGATGTAGAAGGCATGGCCCCTTGCATCTCAAGTGTAGCAGACACATTCTTGTAGCCCCTCTGGTAGGTCAAAGGAAAAGGCTCATTGTCTCTTTCACTGTTGGATGCTCTGGTATCAAGAGATGATGGTGAAGGATTGTGAAAAGGTGATGAAGGAGGATCATCATGAGGTGAGGGGATGTGAGTGGATGGTGATGTGGAAGGGTCATCATGAGGTGAAGGAATGTGAGTGAGTGGAGTTGTATGAACAGCAGGAAGTGATGGAGAAGTAGGAATGAGAAGATGAGAAGATGAAGGAATTTCTTGCTGATGATGGCCATGTGGAGTAGTGAAAACCTCATGGGCAATGAAGGTCTCCCATGGAATGCCTTTTTGTTGTAGTTGGTGCATAACCACCATCTTGATAAGTGAATGATGGAATAGGATTTGCATTTTCTGAGGGTAATCTCTCTTTTGTACTATGTAGTCCATTTTTTCAATGCTTCGGAAGAGATAATATGGTATATGCAGCATCCTAACTCTAGTAAAATGCATAAGAATACGGATGTGGTATGAGTAAATATGGGAAAACCTTCCCTCACTGTGTGAAATAATTCATTATTATCCTCATCATGGGTGCATATCTATCAAGCAGATGTGAAAAAGGAAAGATGGACTTGTGGTGATATTTATACCTAGGTTTTAGGTATGGTTCAAAATAACTCATGTCTAGGTTTGCTTTCTTGAACCACTTGTCTCCCACACTTGGTATCCCAGTAGCTGCAGCAATAGCATTAGTGGACATCTCAAATGTAACTCCAGCAAGATTGACTTTTTTTTCATGTAGGTGAATGATGAATAGTCTAGTTAGCTCTGGGTGGTTTTGTACTTCTTGTATTTTTTCACAAAATTCAAAGTAGCCTACATGTTTGAAGCAGGAAACAGTAAGAGGAGATGCCATGAGTTCTCTTGTATTGAGGGGTTCAAATCTGTTTATCTTCCCTCCCTTTTGATCATGCCTCCTTGGAATTTGGGCCTCACCACCACTGCCACTATCTCTTTCCTCTGACATTTTGAAAACTCTGTTTTTAGAAACCCTTGGGCTGATGTGAAATGAGATGAAGGGAGGGTAATGAAATGGAAGCTTTACAAATGACGGGAGTGAATGAATGAAGGGAATGGGTGTAGGGACAAGCTTAGATGAATGACAACCCTCAAACAATGTAATTTCCATGTCACTCACTGATTTTCTTCAAGGAGGATGAAGTAATCGTAAAACAGTGATTTCAAGCTTAAGACTTAGGGTTTCTTCTTAGGGTTTAACTTCCATTCAATTAAATGATGACCAAAAGAGCTTGAAAATGGGTTATGGTATGCACTTACCTCTTATCAGTGCCTTAGAAGACTTGAGAGGTGATTTGAAATCATTTTGAAGTGGTTTGAATGGTTGGAGGGCTTAGAAACCCTCTTTGTTTGAGCATGCAGCACCAATGCTGAAGGTGCAATGCCAATCTCAAGCGCGCAACACCAGTTTTGAGCGTGTAGCGCCAAGGGTTTTCAGCACAGGGTCTATTCAGGCAAGAGTGCAGTGCCACCTCCTAGGCGTGCAACGCCTTCAGAAAATGAACGGAGGAAAATTGTCAAGCATGCAACGCCTTCTCCCAAGCCCGCAATGCCTAGAAAATTGTGCAGCGTTGAGACAATTTGCCCAAATTTGCTCCGAAAACTCACAATTTCTTCTCTTCATGAAAATTCTAATGCTTTGAAAGGCAACAATGATTCATTTTAAGTGTTAGATGGGATTTTATAGACTTACGGATTTAATTTAACTTTCCAAACCCACTTTCTAATGTTTAAAGCCTTTTTTCCTTTCTCACTAACCCTTTTACACTTGTTTTCCTTGCAGGTGACTAAAAACATTGAATTGGATTTTATTTTGATCATTGAGGCATGACAAGTTCATTTTGACAACTTCAGGATGATTACACATAGTAGCATATTCAAAATCCTCTTTTTCTTCCACCATGGAGTTCAACTCATCTTTTCACCTTCGCAGGTCACTTTCTTCAAAACCCTAGGTGTTTGCAGCTCTTTTATAGCAATCATTAGTGTTGTCTTCTAAGTTCTCTATAGCCCTTTAAATTTCATTCATTTATGTCTAGTTCACCTCACCTTTTTCCATATTTCAACAATCCTTTCTGATAGAATTTATTCATGTTTGGCCTTGTGTGCTTCCTCCATGTTATTTTCTGCAAGTGATCACTGTTTTGGCACTCAACTGGACCATCAAGTTCATAACCATAGTCATCTATAAGAACAAGTGTTTCCTCTTTTCCTTGTTGTAAGTTGTTTTCATTCAGGAGTAGATATTCTACCTTCATCAGTACTTTCTGCTGATAAATATCTCAACAGTCTTGCAGAAGTATTGAACATTGTCCATTTTCCTCACTTGGAGACTCTGAACTAAAAATATAATCTTCTTTAGAAACCTTTTAGGTCTTTCTTGAATAGCCATGTCTTGACATTCTATTAAATCTGAGCCATATTCTAGTAAAGGAAAATCAGTTCGTGAAACATCCAAGGATGACCTTAAACAATGTAAAACCCTAATGACCTAATGGGAGGGTCCTTTGACCTGATTTTGACTAAAATTTGACTTGGATATCTTCAAGTTAAAATAGAGTATTGTTATATGCTATTATGCCCAAAGGGACATGGGAAATGAATTGGAAACAGGAAACCCTAGGGGGAGGACGGAGTCTATTGACAAGGGGGGGGGGAAATGGGGCATGAATGCCTTAAGTGGGAAAAAGGATGAAAATGAGAAGTAAAATCCCATAAGGAGTTTTTCAGGAGCAATAGGGTGACCTTGAGATGGTAAACTAAGGAAAAGTGAAAAAAAAACTATAAGGATAATGAAGGCAGTGATATTTTTGAAACTCAAGATATTCAATGAATATTGTTTTCAGAAATCTAGAACCATCCTATAGTCATCTAAAGATATTGGAAAATATTGATGAATAACAGTGGATCCACTTGGGGAGGGCATCTCCCTTTCAGGAGGTGTCAAGAACCCTATATCTCTGATTTTGCAGATGAGATGCCTCACATGCTTACTAATTTTCTTAACTTTGCAACGCTGATCTTGCTGCTATTCTTTGAATCTGAAAAAAAAATGATTCCTTCCATATCAACTCTACCTACCCATCATACTTTTCCTAACATTCTTTCTTCATTTGGGTGCACTTGGACTGGCAAACCCTTTACATCATTTTCTTTTGAAATCACAAAAACTGTCTATGTCTACCCTTATAACTTCCAAGAGATTATATTAGAATGATGAGCTCTTCTTATTCTCTACCTAATCTACTTATCTGTCAAGGTTAGGAAGTTTGACAGATTTTTATTCTCTAATCTACTAACATGAAATTTAAAGCATGACCAAATCAAGGTTAAACAATTTGATTTGTCATGAGCTGTGGCATTTTGGACAAGCTGCACACTGATTATTTTTCAAAAAAGTAAAACTGAAAACTGAGGGCTTTGATTTGGAGTTTGTCATTCATCCCTATCTTTTCTCTTTGGTTCAGATTTGAGCTTTGGGAACTAGTATCTTTTCCTAACCTAGTCTACTGATGAGCCAAGTTTAAATTATTTGGAAAATATCCATTTTCTAACTTATCAACATAAATTTAAAACATGTTCAATCATGGTTAGGTTGCATGACTGAACAATACTTTCCATTCTCAACGGTAGTGGCATTTGGATGTGCGCACTTTCATACATATTATTTTTTGGTATGGGGCTTTACCTCTTCTTTTTATCTGCCCTCTTTTTCCTCATTTCTTTTTTTTTGTGTTTTCATTTCTCTGATATTTTATTCAAGCAATGTTATGTACAATGAACAAAGTTTTAAACTAAGAACTTCAACAAAAATAGTGCTTGAGCATCCTAACATTGACAGGACCTCCAAATAACTTTGTTCCATCCATCTCTTGTAGGAATAATGCATTGTTACCTCTAACTGAATGGATGATGTATGGACCTTTCCACAGATTTTCAAATTTTCCATGCTTTCCTTTGTCCTCTCTTCTTGATTCCCATTTTAGCACTTTGTCTCCAATCTAGAAATCATTTGCCTTGGTCCTCTTATCAAAAAGCTTCTTGATTCTTTCTTGCACTACTTGTGTTATGTTGTATACTTCTTCCCTTGATTGCTGCAATTGAATGGTTTGGTTCAGCCTTCTTTGTATATCATTCTCCTCTAATTGTACCTCTTGAATAAGCCTCATTACTGGAACTCCCAAGGATGTTTGGAAAACTGCATCCATGCCATACACTAGTTGAAAAGGAGACATGTTAATTGTTTTTTTGCTTGTTAATCTATCAGAACATAGTGCATGCACTAGTTTTCTATGCCATGAATTTTTGTTCTCTTCCAACAATTTCTTGATGATATTTACCAAAATTTTGTTCGAGGACTTAGCCAACCCATTACCTTGAGGGTAATAAGTTGTAGAGTGCCCTAAAGTGATGTGATATTTGTGGAAAAAATCCACCATTCTCTTGGACTTAAATGCAGCAGCATTATCAGTGATGATTTTTCATAGGTAGCCCAATCTGGCCAAGATGTGATTTTCAAGGAATTTGATGATTACTGAGTTAGTAGTAGTCCTTGAAGGGATGGCTTCTATCCATTTGGTAAAATAATCAATTGCATTGAGGATCCATTTGTGTTGGGTAGAGGAAGCAGGGTGGATTTATCCAATGAAATCTAAACCCCATTGTTGAAAATAAGTTTCAACACTGATAGGGTGCAAAGGCAAAGGCAGTAGTTTTCTCTTTCCCTCAAATATTTGGCATTTATGGCAACTCAGTACTAGCTTATGGATATAAAGGGAAAAGAGTGAGCCAATAGAAACCAGCTCTAAGGATTTTTTTAGCAATGTTTTTCCAATAGATATGACCTCCACATTCTCCTTCATGAAACTCATACATGATTCTATCTGTATCATCTTCAAGTAAACATTTAAGCATGATACCAACAGATTTTTTCCAATATAAAACTCTGTCTAGAATGCAAAAATTTACAGTTTTTTGTTTCAAGAATCTGGCCTTTTTTTTGGACAAACCAAGAGGAGAATTTAAAATAAAAAGCACATATAATATATCAGCATACCAGAGTGAGTTCAGAAATTCTTTCAATAGGTGGAGTCACCAGCTCCTCTTCTTCATCCAAGGAATGTATCATGTTTATGTCCAATGCTTGAAATTTTACTTCAGCCATCAGTTTGGCCAGTCCTTTCACTTTGATCAGTTTGGTGGGCTTGATTTCTAGATCATACTCTAAGATGATAGCAATCCACTTACCTCTTTTACCATCAGGATCTTGAGTTAGTATTTCCTTAACAACTGCATGAGGAACACAAGGAATGACATGTGAATGCAAGATGTAAACTCTGAAATCTTTTAAGGTTTTGATCAAGGAAAAAACTTGTTTTTCCATGATGTTATGTTTCAGAGATGCATCTCTTAGTGCCTTGTTGAAGAAATATATGGGTTTTTCTTGTCCCATTATGTTCTTTTGTAGAAATACTGCAGCAATTGTGTGTTCCGATGCAAATGAGAAGATGAATAATTCCTTGGTAAAGTCAGGGCTGACTAGAACTGGTGTTTGGATAAGTGCATGTTTTACCATTTCAAAGGATTTCTTTGCTTCTATGGTCCATTTGACTCCTATTTGTCTTTTCAGCATGTTTGTAATGTTTCTTAGGAGTTCTGCGAGGTTTGGTATGAACCTTCTTAAGAAGTTGATCTTTCCAATGAAATATTGCAACTCTTTGATGTTTCTAGGGTGGCCGATTTGTAATATCCCCTCAATCCTTTTTGGGTCTATCTTAATCCCTTCTTCAGAGATGATACGGCCTAAATTTTTTCCTTCTTGAAGGCCAAACAAAGTTTTCTTAGGATTCAAAGATAAACCATACTTTCTACACTTTTCCAAGACTTTTCTTAAGTGAGCTAGGTGTTCTTCATCGGTTTTTGAGTAAATAGTGATGTCAGCAAGGTATATCACAATGAAGTAGCCTATTTCTTTGGAAAAAGAAATGTCCATGGCTCTTTGAAAAGTGGGCCCCGCATTTATTAACCCAAAAGGAATTTTGACATACATGAAGGTGCCCCAAGGTGTAGTGAAGGCGGTTTTGTGCCAATCACTTGGAAGTACTAGCACCTGATTATACCCTGAAAAACCATCAATCAATGATATTCTTTTAGAGCCTACTACCCTTTTCATTATATGATCCATCTTAGGTAAAGGGTAGTTGTCTTTCAGGGAGGCCTTGTTCAAATTTCTAAAGTCTATGCATAGCCTAATTTCCCCTGTTTTCTTCCTCACTGACACAAGGTTTGAGACCCATTCTGAGTACCTAAGTGGGACTATTACTCCAGCATCATACATCTTTTTGATTTCTTTCTCAACTAGAGGCATTAGGACAGGGTTTATCCTACGCAATTTCTACTTGAATGGTTTCTATTTTTCCTTGAGAGGAATCTTATGTTGAATGATGTTTGTATCATAGGACTTCAAGTCCTCATAACCCCATGCAAACACATCCTTGAATTCTTTAAATAGCTCAATGTATTTATATTTTATAAGAGCTGGCAATGTTTTGGACAATTTTATCATTTGAGGTTCTTCTTCACTGCCTATGTTACATTCTTCTATATCTATTTCAGTGGATTCCATCTTAGGCTTCCTATCAACATCATTAAAATCAAACAATTCTTCTAAGGGGGAAAGTCTTCTTGGCAATAAGTTTTCTTTGTAGTGTAATACCTCAAGGTCCCTTTTGTCTAAATCTTCACACAATTCTGCCTCATGAGGGTGTTCTAGCAAATTTATTTCAGCAGGATAAGGTGGCTCTGTTTTGTGTGTTTTTTCCTTCGCAGAGTAGTCCTCTTTATGATCTGAGTCTAATTTTGGCATTTCAAACTTAGTTTTGGGCTGCAAGAAGTCTTCAATCTGTTTTTCACCCTCAAACACTTTCCAATAATCTATGTTATTAGGGACTGATGGTCTATATTTGACCTTTACTGTGTATTTTTCATTGACATGAGGCAGTTTACAAGTGTTGGCAACAAAGGCTAGTTCATTTGCAAGGTTGTTTTGAGTTCTGAGGACAGAGGTAAGTTCATATTTCTCAAATGTATTTAGGAGGTCTAAGGAAACATTTCTATATTCTATTAGCCTAGGATTTATGGTTGATTATTCTCCTTTGATTTTCCTAATGATTAGCTCGGAATCTCCTTGAACAAAAATCTTCTTGGCTCCTCTATTTTTCAACAAGTGTAAACCTAGGAGAAGAGCTTCATACTCTGCAATATTGTTTGTACATTGAAAATTCAATTTGTAAGGGTGACCTTCATTGGTGTTGTGTATCCAAACACCTGCTCCCGAACCAGCTTTGCCACAAAAGCCATAAGAGTTTATGTTCCAAAGAGTTTCAAGTTTAGATTCGCCATTATGTTGTTGTCCATGGCTGCTAGGATTTTGACTGTTATGTTCTTCATTTTATGTTTGGTTTGACTGTTCTGACAGATCTATCTCTTCCTCTTTTTCAGATTCTTGTTCATTAATTTCATCTTCATTGTACAAAATAAATGAATCAAGGTCTGAATGGATAGAATAGAGAGGAGTTTCGTTTGGCTTATCTTGGCTGCTTATCATGTATTTCATGTGAGATTCACTGTACAGTATTCTTGTTTGGTTAAAGACTGGAATGGTAGCATAGGTCATTTCCATTTGGAGGGTTCCTTGGAGTTTGGCTCCCCACGATCTTGATAAAAGCATGCCATATTTCGAGGGAATTTCAGCCACTACAATATCCATGACTAGGCTCTTAGCTGGTATTTGTGCCAAATTGACACACAGATCTTTGATTAGACCTAGACATTTAACTCCACTTGAATCAAAAGAGTACAAGTCTTTGTATGTTCTGGTTATTTCAAGGCATAATCTTGCCATCACTACCTTTGGCATGAGGTTATGTGAAGCACCAGAGTCTAGCATGGCATTGTGTAGGACTTTTTCATGGATGTTCAAACTGACATAGAATGAAGGCACAACTCCCTCTTGAAACTTTCCCTCTACTTTTGGTCCAAACAACAACTCTGGTTGTCATCAGTCAAATTTATAGTATCAGTATCATTTCCTATGTTTAAAGCCTTCAAAAATTGAGATCTATATACATCTTGAGTCACTAATTTAGTAAGGGGTATTGCTATTTTGATCTTGGAAGTTTCACTTTCAATACTGAATGGTGCCTGTGTTCTTGGAAAAGTCGAATCAGTTTTATCATACATGGTCTTTTCAACAACTTTATCTTGCTGAGTTTTATTTGGAATCTTAGTTAAAGCATTTTTTTAGGGCCACTAGTTGATGTACTAGGGTAGCTTTGGTCACCATCATGTTGGCTCATTTTTTTTTTGCTTTGATTAGAATTCTTATCCATGGTGTTTGTGTTTTCTGTTGTATTTCTAGGACTGTTTTCAGAGGTCTTCCTAGCAGAAATTTCTGGGTTGTTCCTTTTGGAGGCATCTTGGGTTTTCTTACTTCTGAGGTCATATTGCCTATGAACCTCCATGATAGCATTTTCAAACCCTATTTTGTACTCTTCATAATCCTCATATGTTCTTTCATTTTGGTTTGAGGAAAATAGACCTTGTTCTTCTTCTGTGAGAAAAACATCATACTCATTATTGGAGTCTATTAGATTGACATGATTTTCTTTTGGCTCTTCAGTCTCTCTTTCCTCTTCATCTACATATTTTTCTTGGAGAGGAGGTTTGGTTTGCTTGTCATTTTCTCTTTGTCTAATTTGAGGAGGATATCCTCTGAATTTTTGGTTTTTGTTTCTGTTTTGAGGGTTTTTTTGGTTTTCCCTAGGAGGTTCTCTTTCATTCAAGTTAATTCTCTCCATCATCCTTTCCATTGTCCTAACTAGGCTGTCAATTTTAGCATCAAATGTGGAGGCCATAGTTTCCTCTTTGTATGTAACCTTCTTCTCTGCTCTCATTCTAGCCCTTTTAGCAATTAGGTTGGCTTCTACACTTACCGCTCCCCTTTGCATGTCTTCAAAGGTGAGGGGATATCTTTCTCTTAATTGGTAAGCCATGTCAAGATCAAATCCATCTGGAAAATTTACTAGGGCTAGACCTTGTGGGGGTTTCATGTGGGGTGGGAGTGCATTTTATACACTATTGAACCTATTGCATTAGTCTTGGATACTTTTCCCAACATTTCTTTTAAGGTTATCATACTCTGATATGATTTGAAGAGGATTTTTCTTAGTCTCGCACTTGTTTATAAATGTTTGATAAATGGAAGGGAGATCATGAATGTTATTAGGGGTTAAGTTCTTGAACCATTTATTTTCTTCTCCCCCTAAACTTTGGGCAAACATTGTCATTTTTATGGTCTCCTCTTCTATTTCTTGGTAGTCAAAAGTATCATTCATCTTGTCTACATGTTGTTGGGTAGTTGTAGAATCAGTCCCATTAAAGTGAGGGATTATAGATTGAAATTCTTGTGGCATAGGCAATAAAGGTTGTGGTAGTACAAGGGGGGCATATCATTCTGCCATGATAGGAGGTAATGGAACCCAAGGAGTATTTATAAGAGGAGGGTTTATGAGTGGAGGTGGTGGATGAAATGGAGTGGTTTTCACAGTGGATGTATGAGTGGGGGTAGCAGATGTACTTGGACCACCTAACTGGTATTGAGAATATTTGGAACAAAAGGAGTCAAAGTGTTGGAGAAGCTGAAAATCAGGAGGAGTGGAAGGAGAGGCTTCTCTACTAGGACTCTGTTGTACGCTTGTAGGGTCAAGGTTTTTCTGGTCTATCCAACTTTGAGACTTAGTTCTGAATAGGTTTCTTTTATGGTGTAAGTCAAATTGGGTATCCTACAAGGATGTAAGGTTTTCAGGAAAAGAACTTTCTTTGTGAATTGGTCTGACAATAGTTGAATCTTCATTCCTAGAAGTTTTTCTTAATATTCTTTCTGGGTCATCAACTATATCAGGATGGTTTGGGTCTGGGTGAGATCTAGTGCTGATTCTTTGTGAAGCCAGATTTCAAACCCACAATACATAGAGGCTGAAATTTTATAAGAGTTTTCAAAACAGAACCAATTTATAAGAATAATGAATTCACACAGTATTTGACTGGGTTTCCTTCTACCAGTATTGATTAATACGTTCCCAGAGAAGTCTATGAGAAACAGTGGAGTCACCAGGTCTACTGGAAACTAGTGGAGTCAACAGGTGGATGTTGCTAACTATTTTGAGGATTTGTTTGTTATCCAACATCAACAATTGGATACCAATCTTGAAATATTTTTAGGTTTTCTGAGTTTTTTATGTACCACTAGGATTTTTAATAAATGGTCCCACCATGTTCGCCATTATGTTAGGTCCCTATAATTTTTCAAATTAGCAAGACCAAATAGACAAGGGTAACATCAAACCAACTTTGGAGTCCTAGGACCTAGCCTTCCTGGACTCAGAGAGGGCTCTCTCTATATTTGATAAAAGATATGACTTGATTGATTTAGGATGTTGATTTTAGGCTAGTTATAATGCTAGGGTTTTTTTGTTTTGTTTGGTTTTTTTTGGTTGGGTTTCTTGTTAAGTAGAACAGATAGAGTAAGACAAATTCAAACCATTGGGACATGGGGTCTGTGAAAGGTTTAAAGAGTACAACAATAAATAAAGGGTGTTTCATAGGAAAAGCTAACAAAGCCAAATGGATCCTTTAGGTAAAATGAGTATATGATGACAGTAAGTTATGAATTTAGTAGAACTAAAGGGAAATTGAGAATCCTTTAACTATACTTCAAACAAGGAAAACCTTCAAGACAATAGCTTAGTAAAACTGAAGAGCAGTTAAGAATTCTTCAGCTAGACTTCACTAGATAGATCTCAAAACAAAAATCCAGTAATCCTAGAGAGCATTTAAGAACTCTCTAATTATTACTTTCACAAGAAAACATAGAGATAATAATGATAGACAGAGTTAAGATGCCAAAACAACATATCTCAATCTAAAATTTATGTTCTATTATCAGAGAAGTAATGAACATAATGTAAAACAAAGGAAAACATTGACAAGAGTGGAATAACATCACCATTTAATAAATTTCATGAATCCTATGAATGTGATGGTTCCATTGATATTATGTCCAAGACATTTACAAGGCTCCAAAGCCAAACTTCTTTACAACTCATAGTCTAAATAGCATTCAGCTCAGCAAAACAACTTACCAACCAACAACAAACATGAAGCCTCCATGCAGTATTTATCCACCAAGTGAGGAGGTAAACCCTAGCTAGGGTTTCAAAATGTCATTCATTACAAATTTAAGGCACTTTGACCTTTGAGACCATGCAAGGCCCAAGGCAAAATATCCAAAACTTATTTAATGCAAAAATAACTTCTAAGCTAACTTTGGAGATATTTGTCCTTCAGGCCTTAAGAATATCTTTTCCAATAACTTCTGATGTCTTTTGTTGACTTTTTGGTAAGGGCGTTGTGCCAAGGTTCAAGGGCATAGCACCAAGCCAAGTGTGCAGCGCCAAGAGTGGAAACATGACTTATTTTGCAGTTGAGTTTTGGAGGCCTTCCCGGTGTCCAAATGAGCTCCACGATAGCTCATTGGAAATCCTGTCCTGTCTAGTTTCCATATCTGCCTTCAGTTTATATATTTGTGCCTATTTTCTTAGTAAAACTCAAATTTTCCCAAGACTAATAAGGGTGCAGTGCCAGTGTTGAAAAGAGGGAAAAAAGGTGATTTTTAGGTGGTTTTTGGCCCTTTTGAGGGACCAGTTTTGCTCCAAATGCTCTGAACGTTTATGAGTATGATGCCCTTGACATGAGGAACATGAAAATTCAAACCATTTTTCATTTGAGTGCCCCAAAAAAGAGCACAGATCCAGTGGCACTGTGCATTTGGCCCTTTTTTCTGTAAGCCAAACAGTCAAAAATAAAAAATGTGCACAAGGTGGCAAAATTTGGAAATTAGCTTGCAAGGGCTCATTTGAGCTTGGCCCTTGCAATATTGTTCCTCGTGGCATAATGTATTTCCATAATTCTCTACATGTCAGTGTCTCTCTTGGCCTTCTCTAGCTGACCCTCTAGATGAAAATTTTCCCTTTCAAGCCAATATTCTCTATCATAGTTGATTTTTGTGGCAAGCAGCTCACTTGGAGTGAGTGTTCTATCAATTCTGACTCTTTCTCTCTTTCCCGGGCTAAAGCCTTATTTAACCCAATTGTACTTAGCCTCTTCCTAGGAATCTATTCTTCCTCATCCTCACTGTCATCAAAAGTGCCCAAGGTCTCATCTAGCATAGCCTTGGCCTTTCCGACCTCCTTCTGAGCTCTGATTGCTCTTACCTCACTAATGGATTTCTCTATCTCTAACTGCTGGTTTTCTAACTCAAGGAAGTTAATCACATTATTTTCCCTACCAAGATTATCTTGTAGCTCACTAATCCTAGCATCCTTGCTTTTGAGCGACATATTTGTAATCCTCTCCTCATCCTCATCTGCAAGGTCAATCAGTTGAAACTCTTGTTCAGTTTCATGCTTGTTCTCCTCCTCAATAGTGATAAGTTCTATGACTTTTTCCTTACCCTTGTCAAGTTGTTTTATTGATGTAGAAGGCATGGCCCCTTACATCTCAAGTGCAGAAAACACATGCGTGTAGCCCCTCCGGTAGGTCAAAGGAAAAGGCTCAATGTCAATCATCTCAGTGTCATCTGTCTCACTGTCTCTTTCACTGCTGGATGCTCTGGTATCAAGAGATGATGGTGAAGGATTGTGAAAAGGTGATGAAGGAGGATCATCATGAGGTGAGGGGATGTGAGTGGATGGTGATGTGGAAGGGTCATCATGAGGTGAAGGAATGTGAGTGGGTGGAGATGTATGAACATCAAGAAGTGATGGAGAAGTAGGAATGAGACAATGAGAAGATGAATGAATGTCTTGTTGATGATGGCCATGTGGAGTAGTGAAAACCTCATGGGCAATGAACGTCTCCCATGGAATGCCTTTCTTCTGTAGTTGGTGCATAACCACCATCTTGATAAGTGAATTATGGAATAGGATTTTCATTTTCTAATGGTAATCTCTCTTTTGTACTATGTAGGCCATTTTTTCAATTCTTCGGAAGAGATAATATGGTATATGCAACATCCTAACTCTAGTAAAATGCATAAGCAGTCAGATGTGGTATGAGTAAGGACGGGAAAACCTTCCCTCACAAGTGAAATAATTCATGATTATCCTCATCATGGGTGCATATCTATCAAGCAGATGTGTAAAAGGAAAGATGGACTTGTGGTGATCTTTATACCTAGGCTTTAGGTATGGTTCAAAATAACTCATGTCTAGGTTTTCTTGCTTGAACCACTTTTCTCCCACACTTGGTATCCCAGTAGCTGCATCAATAGCATCAGTGGACATATCAAATGTAACTTGAGCAAGATTGACTTTCTTGTCATATAGGTTAATGATGAACAATATAGTTAGCTCTGGGTGGTTTTGTACTTGCTGTATTTTTTCACAAAATTCAAAGCAACCTACATGTTTGAAGCAGGAAACAGTAATAGGATATGCCATGAGTTCCCTTGTATTGAGGGGTTCAAATCTGTTTATCTTCCCTCCCTTGTAAACATGCCTCCTTGGCATTTGGGCCTTACCACCACTGCCACTATCTCCTTCCTTTGACATTTTGAAAACTCTATTTTTAGAAACCCTTGGGCTGATGTGAAATGAGATGAAGGGAGGGTAATGAAATGGCAGATTTTCAAATGAAGGGAGTGAGTGAATGAAGGGAATGGGTGTAGGGACAATCTCAGATGAATGAAAACCCTCAAACGGTGTAATTTACCCATATATCAATGATTTTCTTCAAGGAGGATGAAGTAACAGTAAAATAGTGATTTCAAGCTTAAGACTTAGCGTTTCTTCTTAGGGTTTCACTTCCATTCAATCAAATGATGACCAAAATAGCTTGAAAATGGGTTATGGTATGCACTTAGCTCTTATTAGTTCCTTAGAAGACTTGAGAGGCAATTTGAAAGCATTTTGAAGTGGTTTGAATGGTTGGAGGGCTTAGAAACCCTCTCTGTCTAAGCGTGCAGTGCCAATGCTGAGGGCGCGGCGCCAATCTCAAGCACGCAGCGCCAAGGGTTTTCAGTACAGGGTCTGTTCGGGCAAGAGCCAAACGCTCTGTCAAGGGTGCAGCACCACCTCCCAGGCACGCAGTGCCCTCAAAAAATTAACGGAGGAAAACTGTCAATCGTGTAGCGCCTTCTCCCAGGCGTGCAACGCCAAGCCAAGCGCACAACGTCGAGACAATTTGCCCAAATTTTCTCAGAAAACTCACAATTTCTTCTCTCCTTGAAACTTCTAATTCTTTGCAAGGAAAAAATGATTCATTTGAAGTGTTAGATGGGCTTTTATAGACTTAGGGATTTAATTTAACTTTGCAAACCCACTTTCTAATGTTTAAAGCCTTTTTTCCTTTCTCACTAACCCTTTTACAGTTTTTTGCCTTGCAGGTGACTGAAAACATGGAATTGGATTTTCTTTTGATCATTGACGCATGACAAGTTCATTTTGACAACTTTAGGATAATTACATATAGCAGCATCTTCAAAATCCTCTTTTTCTTCCACCATGGAGTTCAACTCATCTTTTCACCTTCTCATGCCACTTTCTTCAAAACCCTAGGTGTCTGCAGCTCTTTCATAGAAATCATCAGTGTTGTCTTCTAAGTTATATATAGCCCTTTCAAGTTCATTCATTTATGTCCAATTCACCTCACCTTTTTCCATATTTCATCAATATTTTTTTATATACTTTCTTCATGTTTGGCCTTGTGTGCTTCCTCCATGTTATTTTCTACAAGTGATCACTGTTTTAGCACTCAACTGGATCATCAAGTTCATAACCCTAGTCATCTACAAGAACATGTGTTTCCTATTTTCCTTGATGTAAGTTGTTTTCATTCAGGAGTAGATAGTCTGCCTTCATCAGTGCTTTATGCTGATAAATATCTCAACTCTCTTGCAGAAGTGTTGAACTTTTTCCATTTTCCTCACTTGCAGGCTCTGAACTGAAAAGGTAATCTTCTTTGGAAACCTTTTAGGTCTTTCTTGAATAACCATGTCTTGACATTCTATTACATCTGAGCCAGATTATAGCAAAGGAAAAGCAGTGCCTAAAACATACAAGGATGACCTTAAACAATGTAAAACCCTAATGACCTAACGGGAGGGTCCTTTGACCTGATTTTGACTGAAATTTGACTTAGAGATCTTCAAGTGAAAAAAGAGTATTGTTATAGGCTATTATACCCAAAGTGACATGGGAAATGAGTTGGCAACAGGAAACCCTAGGGGGAGGATGGATTCTATTGACAGGGGAAAAAATAGGGCATGAAGAACTTAGGCAGGAAAAAGGATGAAAATGAGAAGTAAAAGCCCATAAGGAGTCTTTCAGGATCAATAGGGTGACCTTGAGATGGTAAATTGAGGAATAGTGAAAAAAAATTTACAAGGATAATGAAGGTAGTGAGATTTCTGAAACTCAAGATATTCAATGAATATTGTTTTCAGAAATCTAGAACCATCCTATAGTTATCTAAAGATATTGAAAAATATTGATGACTAATAGATCCCAAAAGAATAAAACCCTTTAAACTTCTCTCGATTCCTTCCCATCTTGTTATGTAATTCAACTTATAAAATACTAAATGTAATGGTAAGTAGATTAAAGAAAATGCTAGAGAGAATAATTTTTGAAAATCAAGGAGGCTTCATGCAATAGAGAAATATTATGGATAGTATAATTATTATGTATGAAACTATAAATTCAATCAAGGAAATGGGTAAGCCCAAATTTGTAATAAAATTGGACATGGATGACACCTTTGACAGCGTAAGTAATTCCTTTCTCATTCTTATTTTATAGAAGATGGGTTTCAATGGTGAGATTACAAATTGGATAAAGGCTTGTATTAGGTCCTCGTAGATTTTTCATTTGATTAATAGAAGACCCACTCCTTTTTTCAAAGCATCTAGGGGAATTCACCAAGGGTTCCCCTTTCACCTTTGTTGTATCTCAGAGTGGTAGAAAGCCTGAGCAAAAAATTAGAAAAGGTCAGAGAAAGTTGGCAATTGCTAGGTCTCAACATTGTTAGGAATGTAAAATATATAAACCAATCTCAGTTTGCAGATGATACTATATTTTTGGACGGTGCTTCAAAAATAATCACATATTGTTTCAAAGAAATATTGAATGAGTATTTATATATTTCTGGGGGTTTGGTGAATAAAAGAAAAAATCACCTGTGTGGATGGAACTATCCAGATCCAACATTATAGGAGATAACATCAACTATGGAATTTTCAATAAATATGGAATGGAAGTATTTTAAATACCTAGGGGCTCCAATTTTTTTGGGGGTCTGTGACATGGAATATTGGGACGAGATAATTCAGAAATTTAAAATGGAAATTCAAGGATGGGGGGAAACTAGATAAATCTCATTGGAAAATTCATATTAATCAAATCAATGTTGTCCTCTTTTCCATAATATCTATGTTCTGGTATTCTCGCTCCTAAAATAATTCAAAATCAAGTAGGGGAAATTCTCAGAAAATTTTTGTGGCAGGGAGGAAAAAAATATCGAGAGAAATTTCCACATGGTAATTAGAACATAATTCAACTCCCCAAAGAAAATGAAGGATTGGAAATCAAAGACCCCCTGTACATGAACTTAGCTTTGGTTGCAAAATTGTATTTAGGTTCGTTAAAAATTATAAATAATGGTGGAAACAACCTTCTTAAAAAAACATTTGCACAAAAATAGGCTTCTTAGAGTTGAAAATGTCAATTGGTCTTGAAAGGGTTCTAAGATATGGAAGCTATGTAATGCCACAACCCCCATCATAATAAATCATATGGGGTGGCACCCAGGTAATGGGGAAAGAATAAATATATGGAAGGAAAAAATTCCACAAGAAGAATTGAGGAAGGATTGAAATGAATTTAGTGACTTGGATTATTGGATTGCAAGAGCAGGTCTAGTAATGCTGAGGGAAATTTGTTAGTGGGATGAATATGGTAGTTGGAAAGGCTGGGATTGTCCATGTATTCCTGAAAATTTACATAATCAGTGGGATTCATTAATTATATCCCTAAAAGGTCTCGCTCCCACTGATAATGCAACAAAGTGGTTACCAAGTAAAAACCAACAATATTTAGTCAAAGAGAGATACAAATTGTTATTATGTTCGCTGCTTCACCTAGCCCTTGTGAAGATTTGGAAAAATATATGGCAAAGAGACACGTTTCCTAAGGTGAATACATTTTTTTGGATGATGGTTCATGGGAAAATACTCACTGTCGAGAATCTTAAGTATAGGAGTATTCAAGGTCCGATGAGGTGTGTGTAATGTAAATTCGTTGAATAAATAATCCCCGTATATTTCAACAATGTCCCTTCTCTTTGGATGTTTGGAAGAAAACTTATGGGAAGGTGCATTACATGGATATCATTCTAATAAACTAGAAGGAAATGTTTGACTTGTGGAAAAATAAAATTCTAAGGAACTATATTCAATCTCCTCTAGTAAGACAAGTATGGGTGACCCTTTCCAAATTCCCATGATGGTCCATTTGGCTAGCAAGGAATAGTGAAATTTTCAAAGATCATCAACCTATTCATAATTGAATGGTCGGAAGAGCCTTAAGCTTGTTATTTGACTCTATATCAGCTCGAGGCCTTAAAGTCTCAGATGTCAGGGGTTTAAATTTTGAAGAAAGATATTGGATAAAATTCCCCAATTCCCCAAATCATTTGAGAATTTATGATTTTGTGATATTTTTTGCGAGAATTTATTTCTGGATTCATTGCATAAGTATTGGTGGTTTCATCGATGTTTCAAACCATCATATGTGGTTCATCATCACGATTCAAAGAGAGACGTAAAGTTCCAATCAAAAGGTTATATATAAGTGTAGTGAGTCACGATAGTATTTTAACAAGGTTAGATCATACTTTCGCTTAACAATTCATCATCTGAATCATTCGAAAATGATGAACTTATTCAATCTTTTCCCTTATGTATAGGGTTATGATTTGAGAATTTAGGCTTCTGCGATTATTTTTGTGAGAATTTATTTATGGATTCATTGCATAAGTATTGGTGGTTTCATCGACGTTTTAAACCAGCATATGTGGTTTATCAGTAGGATTCAAAGAGAGATGTGAAGGTCTAATCAAAACGTTACACACACACACACACATAAGTGTAGTGAGTCACGACATCATTTTAATAAGGTTAGATCAAAATTTATCTTACCAATTTGTAATCTAAGTCGTTCAAAATTGCGAAGTTCTTAAATATTTTCCCTTCCATATAGGGTTGTGATTTGATAATTTAGGCTTCTACGATTATTTTTGTGATAATTTATTTTTGGATTCATCGCATAAGTAATGGTGGTTTCATCAACGTTTCGAACCATCATACGTAGTTCATCATCACGATTCAAAGAGAGACATGAAGGTCTGATCAAAAGGTTATATATATACATACATACATACATATATATATATATATATAGATATATATATATATATATATATATATATATATATATATATATATATATATATATATATATATATATATATATATATATATATATATATATATATATATATATGTATGTATATGTGTGTGTGTATATATACACACACGTATATATACATATATGTGTGTGTATATATACACACACATATACACACACACACACACACACACACACACACACACACACACATATGTGTGTGTGTGTGTCTGTGTTTGTGTGTCTTAATAGAAGGTTATATTATACTTTCGCTTAGCAATTCGTAATCTGAGTCATTCGAAATTGCGAACTTCTTCAATATTTTCCCTTTCGTATAGGGTTATGATTTCATAATTTAGGATTTTTCAATTATTTTTGTGAGATTTTATTTCCGGATTCATCGCATAAGTATTTATGGTTTCATTGACATTTCAAACCATCACGAAATTAATATGATGGCTTAAAACGTTGATGAAACCACCAATACTTATGCAATGAATCCAAAAATTATTGTCTCAAAAATAATGAAAGAAGCCTAACTTTTCAAATCATAACCCTATACAGAAGGGAAATGTTTGAATAAGTTTGCAATTTCGAACTACTCATATTACAATTTTCTAATCGAAAGTCTGATGCAACCTTCTTAAAACACTGTCGTGACTCACTACACACACACACACACATAACTTTTTGATAAAACCTTCACATCTCTCTTTGAATCCTGGCCCATGAAACACATATGATGGTTCAAAATGTTGACAAAACCACCAATAATTATGCAATGAATCCAAAAATAAATTCTCAAAAAAATAATCACAAAAGAATAAATTCTCAAATCATAACCCTATACGGAAGGGAAAATATTGAAGAAGTTCGCAATTTCGAATGACTGAGATTTCAAATTGTTAATTGAAAGTATGATCTAACCTTCTTAAAACATTGATGTGACTCACTACACACACACACACACACAACCTTTCAATCATACATTCACATCTCTCTTTGAATCCTAATGAGGAAATACATATGATGGTTCAAAACGTCGATGGAACCACCAATACTTATGTGATGAATCCAGAAATAAATTCACACAAAAATAATCGCAGAAGCCTAAATTCTCAAACCATAACCCTATAAGTAAGGGAAAATGTTGAAGAAGTTCACAATTTTGAATTACTCATATTACAAATTACTAAGTGGAAGTCTAATATAACGTGAATATAACCTTCTTAAAACATTGTCATGACTCACTACATTTATATATATGCATATAACCTTTTGATAAGACCTTCACATCTCTCTTTGAATCATGATGATGAACCACATATGATGGTTAGAAACACCGGTGAAACCACCAATACTTACGCAATGAATCCAGAAATAAATTATCACAAAAATAATCGAAAATCTTGAATTCTCAAATCATAACCCTATACGGAATCAAAAATATTGAATAAGTTCACAATTTCGAACAACTCAAATTACAAATTTCTAAGAAAAAGTCTGATATAACCTTCTTAAACCCCTATCGTGACTCACTACACTTATATGTGTGTGTGTGTGTGTGTGTGTAGCCTTTTGATCAAACCTTCTCATATCTCTTTAAACCATGATGATGAACTACATATGATGGTTCAAAACGTCGATGACACCATTAGTACTTATGTGGTGAATCCAAAAATAAATTCTCCAAATCATGCATTTAGCTTCAATAATGGACTCAATTCAAGAAAAATTACATGCTTAAGAATGGACTTGGATAAGTTTTAGAGCTAGAAAATATCCCAAGACTCACCTCTAATTTTTTTTATGGTGCGTCAAACGGGGAGGCAGGAGCGAGAGGGGTGATATTCTACCCCAAAGAATAAAATGAGATTAATTACGCCTAGAGGTTGGGTACACTATCTAACAATCAAGTTGAATATTTGGCACCTTGTAAAGTCTTAGAACTTTCTATCAATAAAGGAATAAAGAGAATGTCAGTATTAGGAGATTCAGTGATTGTCATAAGGCAAATGTTCAAATTAAAATACGAGCGAGGAATTCCCAATACCACAATTTTGAAAAAGATCGCCTCACAACTAAAGAAATTTTAGGATTTTTCGTTCATCCACATGTACAAGAATTTAAAAGTGGAGGTGCATAATTTTTTTGATCAAAGGGTAAGGTTTAGGTAAGCAACATTAGAGATAAACCCAAATCAAAGGACCTTTTCTCCAATTCCATGAGGTTCCCGCTATCGTATTCAACTGATTCTATCAGCCAACTTGGCCAACATTCTTTGAAAAAAAGGTGAATTAATGTTCTTGATGATTCCAAGAATGAAGGTGATTTTGGCCTAGGAAAATCACATCTACAGAATGTCGAAGGTGATTAACAATGCATGGTTGTGGTGTGTACAACATCCATCTCTCTATGAGTATAATATTGAGTCGACTCGAAATTTGTAAGGGGATAAATGTATGGAGTAAATGGGGTATAATATTGTACATTACATTGGTGATTCAAAATTCATAGCTCTGTACTCTAGACATAAATGAATGGATTTTTAATTGAGGTCAAGCCATTATTTTTATGGTAGAATTAGTCCACTCTAGAGGGTTTTAGATTGGGGAAAATTTAGACATTAACTCTCCACTTGGGTGTGGGCACATCTGGGCACATGTCTCACCTATATATATGGAATGGAATCTCAAGAGAACACTAGAAGAAATAATTGTGTTGAAGTTGTAACGCCTCCTCCGATAACTACCCACTTTATGTAATATCCCCAAATTGGGATTGCTAGCAAGGCATGCCTGAAAAACTCATTTTTCAGGAATGGATGCTACAAAACTTGAAATCAGCCCTTGGATCCCTTATATCTGATAATATAAGGCCCAAATCCAAGAGGATATTAGAAACAAATCTTTCTAGGTGGGTTAAACAGATCTCCCACACCTAGTACAGCTAGGAAATTGCCCAAAGAAGGGACTGCAACACTATGTGACAAAACTGCTCAGAAAATAATGCATTTCAGCCAAATATATGCAGGATTCCAATATGGAGGCTCAATATGATTTTTTATAACAGAAAATCAGAGTTATATTTAAGCCCTTTCATTATATAACAGAAAGCAATAGACTTTACATGAAGATTTGCTCAAAATAAGAGGTTGCAACTATATGATATGACTGTACAAGCTTGACAACGTTATTTTATTAGCTGAAAAGAGTTGTAAGTTACACTTCAGATCTAGAGAAGATCTGTGTACAAAAATATAGATATATATCATATCTTTACACTATAGAGTCTCCTCTTCAAAAGCCCCTTGGGGTTTTCAGCAGAAAATGTAGTACATGGAGTAGATCTGAGATCTAATGCAGCTGATCTACAGAATGATTCAGATATTTCTGCAGTAAGTACAATAGTAATAGATTAGATATGAAACAAACATGAATTGGATGGCCAATCCATGGATCACCACAGTGTAAGGAAGACTCCTTAACACCAAAGATCTCTCCTCCTTGAAGTGCCAAAAGACCCTGCAACTTTCTCCTTGAAAATAACATAGTTCTGGAAGATGGACTGTGTTGTAGGCTTGATGTAGAGTTTGGCTTGATGCCAAGATGTAGATATGAAGCTCCAATCAACTAATACACTCTTTCCAATGGGATAGAAGGCTTTTCCATTGAAAAGAGGCACTAGTATGGCCTAGATCTAAATAGATCTAGCCTCCACTTGCTATTTCTTATAAGGAAAACCAAACCCTCAACAGGATTCGAGTTGTAGTTGGAAGAAGAGCTTGGCCAAATGCCTGATAGTGGACAGGAAATGCAAGACTCTTCCAAGAGGCCTCTTAAGGAAAGAGGTGGTATTAACGATAAAGAACAAGCAGTGCTAAATAGCACTATTCTTAGCTAAACAGCTAGAGAATGGGAAGTGTCTAAAAAGAAAAATCCTTTCAAGACAAAATGTTCAACAACCCCTCTCATGCTGCTCTCCTCTTTCATTTATAGGATGAAAGCCTTGCAAAACCCTAAACCATCTCAAAGGTTTAGCTCCTTTCACATGTGTAGCCTCCAACTAGATCTGTGTTGTGCATCTAGGAGGTACATTGCATCTGGACAGTGCTGTGGATTTGGTCCTGTTGACCCAGTCAATTTTCACAATCCCTATCACACATAAGGGAGTTTTATTAAGGCAGCCTAGATTTAGCCTTGTTCACATGGGCATTGATTTATTTTTCTGTTTTAGGAGTTTAATTTATCCTCCTTTACAATATTATTCTTGCAATAAGAAAATGAAAACAAAATAGTATATTCCTATTATCTTAGGCTAATTAGGAATATTACAGTCCTCCCCTCCAAAAAATTTCTTGTCCTCAAGCAACTGATAAGGTGAGTGCTACAACTCATCCCTTCCTCCATTGGTGTCACAAACAACGGATAAGATTCTCTCATAAGATAAGTGATCACCAAACCATCCATCCATGACTTGTTCCAACAATGTTCTCATGAGAGGCAAACAGCTCTGAATCCCACAAGGAAACAATAAATCACATGAAACAACCATGTTTTTCCCAATGCCCTCCTTGAAATATAAGACAGAAAGTGCAGGGAGTGTAATGATCCCATAGGGCACATGCATGCCTTCCCTCCTTCCTCCATACATCCCCATAAAAGGAACAAGTACATCATCAATATAGGGGATCAAAAAAATGTGCAAACAATCATAAATTTGTGCACATGGAGGTGGATTATAGTCCCACATGTGGAACCAGCGCAGAGCATCCCCTGCCTGCATCAAACCAATATGTGGTAAGTTTTTTTCCCACCACTTACTTGCTGCCCATACCATCTCACCATAGCTGAAAGTGTGAGATATATTTGGTGCCTTTGGAAAGCACCCATCATGATGAAAAACCTCCCTTGTTCTTCGAAGGGAGTGGCCCAATTCAAAAATCTTTGGGACCCAATATTTGCCATGAGGCTTAAAAAATATATTATTCCTCCTTGGAGTCATGTCCTACAAAAAAATGGTGTAAGAATGCATGAAATCAGAATATAAAACACATGTACTAAGAGCATGCTCTTCACCAACAATCCTCCTCCTATCAATGGAGTGGTGCATAGATCTACTCCCTCCATCTAGGGAGGAAAGAGAGGGATGATTTAACTCTTCCTTAGAGTCATGTTTCTACTCCAACTCCACAAGTTCCATGCATCTTTGACAATTGTGATATAGTTCTCTTTCAAAGCCCTCCCAATAATAGCTCCTCAAAATGATATTGTTGAGCTTCATAGAATAGGTGTGGCTGAAATTGAACTCTTCATAAGCCCTCTGTAGTAACTTCTCCTTGAGCTTGGAGGCTCTAGACAAGAATATCCTACCATGATTATAGATGACTCCATCAAGGATTGAATAGCTCTCTTTATGCAGCTATTCATCAAGAATCATGGAAGTGTGAAGATCCTTAGAATATTCCACCAGCAGTTGGGATTTCCAATAGGGATCTAATGTGCCCAACAATGACAGCGCTGATAGTGTGTCATCTGAAGTGTCTTCCATATTGTGGTTCTTCTCCTTGACATCTCCCATGTCAAAGGTGTATGTTGGAAAGCCAAGCTTCCCATTTTCCTCCTCCTTGACATCTCCCATGCCAAAAGTACAAGGTGGAAGGTTTCCAGTCCTTCCTTGCTTCATGATGGTGTCATCCTTCATTCTTGCAGCATCTTTTCTCAGTGCAGTATGGGATGAGAGAATGGATAGTAATGTTAAGGGAAAAATTATTTCCCTCTCCTTGTACTTTCCCCATACTCTCAGCGCTGAAGCATGGTCTTCTAATGCTCCCTCCCTATTTGGATCTATAAAAGGAGCTTCAATGCATGAAACATCTTCCATCAAATCTGAATCAGATGCTCTCCCAGGTGGTATACCACAATATAATGATGTCTCATGGCTCATTCCCATGTGAACAATAGATGGGAACATAATATGACTGCTTCCACTACGCAAATCCATCTCTAATTGTTGTGTGGAAGTATCATGATAAGGAGAAGTTGGAGCAACTCCCCCATCTTCTTCTTCATCACCCGCCTTCTACAAGATCTCGCAGTCTAAGGTGCTCCCTTTAGATGCAATTAACTCATGAACACCGATCATCTTCTTGGGGTCAAGAGTCTTGATCACAAAGGACTGATCCATCATAGTGTGTGTTCCAAAATTTGGATGTAGTGTTGGAACACATTTCCTCCATTGTTTTGTCCCTTTTCTATCATCATAGACACATGTTTCTCATCTCCTTTATGTATAGGATCCTTGGGTCCTTCTTGCAAGGATACAAGAGCCCTCTTAGTGGAAGCAATAGCTTCAGCTCCATTTCTCAATAAAAATAGATGTCCTCCTACTGTCATAGCGCTGGAGGAACCTTTCAGTTTTTCTTCTTTCTTCTCCTCATCAATAAGAGATCATTTCACTTGATCTCTTCTTGAAAAAGGAACACTCATGTCTTCTTCTTGAGAATAATTCTCTTGCTTAAGTGGGGCCTTTTCCCTTCGCAAATCATGTAGCAGATATTTAACCCCTCCAACAATGTTCCGAAATGGAGTTATCTTCATGGATCTTTCCATCTCATGAAAAGGTTCTGATTTCTTGGGCTTAGTCTATTTACCCAAAGAAATTTCAGATGGCATAGAATCAAATATTTTCACTAACCTCCTAGTGAACTTTGCATAAGTAGAGATGTTTACATTTTTCAATGAAGAAGACTCAAATAACCACCAAGAATATGCTTTACCTTGGAGGTGTAGCGCTGCTACTCTTATGGCTCCTTCTTCACAAATTTGATGCAGCTTAAAGTATGTGTCCAGCTTCTCTACCCAAGACTTGGCTGAGCTCTCAGGTGATCCATCAAAAGTAGGTAGGAAAGTTCTACCCAAGGTGTGCTGCATGCACCCTCTTTTCCTCATAGTTATATTGGATCTTCTTTCTTCTTTGAGTTGACAAAACTCTGGGAAGTTTAGATGATCTTTGAATCCTTTAGATTGATATTCATATTCTCAAAGATAGTCACCAAGATTCTCCTCCTTTGGTGTCTCTCCTTCTTCTTCTCCTCTTGCAAGGAATGTAGGCATGCTACAATGTTGTAGATCAGATTTTGTGGTTGAATGCTCACACACATCAGATGAAGTAGTGGGGCTTCCTTCATGTGAAAACCTCCCCAAGATATCTACTGGTCTTTCATTCCTCATTCCCCTGATTTCATTCCCCAGCTCATGCATAGTTTGGAACAGGGTTTTTGAAAACTCTTTCCCTTTCAATCTTCCAGATGAAGGGTTTGGACCCTTGTCTTATGTATCTTCAGTGTAACTACACTTCTTCATCAGTATTTCCTTTCCATGAAAATACATATTAGCTCTTCAATAAGCAAAGCATAGAATGTGCCAAGATAGATGCTCTGATACCACTGTAATATCCCCAAACTGGGATTGCTAGCAAGGCATGCCTGAAAAATGAATTTTTTAGGAATGGATGCTACAACACTTGAAATCATCTTTTGGATCCCTTGGATCTAATAATCTAAGATCCAAATCCAAGAGGAGATCAGAAACAAATCTTTCTAGGTGGGTTAAACAGATCTCCCACACCTAGTACAGCTAGGAAATTGCCCAAAGAAGGGACTGAAGCACTATGTGACAAAACTACTCAGAAAATAACACAGTTTAGCCAAATATATGTAGGAGGCCAATATGGAGTTTCAATATGATTTTTTATAACAGAAAATTAGAGTTATATTGAAGCCCTTTCATTATATAACAGAAATCAATAGACTTTACATGTAGATTTGCTCAAAATAAGAGGTTGCAACCATATGATATGATTGTACAAGCTTGACAATGTTATTTTATTAGCTGAAAAGAGTTGTAAGTTACACTTTAATTATAGAGCAGAAATGCGTACAAAAATATATATCTATATCAGATCTATACACTATAGAGTCTCCTCTTCAAAAGTCCCATGGGGTTTTCAGCAGAAAATGTAGTACATGGAGTATATCTGAGATCTAATGCAGCTGATCTACAGAATGATTTAGATATTTCTGCAGTAAGTATAATAGTAATAGATCAGATCTTAAACAAACATGAATTGGATGGCCAATCCATGGATCACCACAATGTAAGGAAGACTCCTTAACACCAGAGATCTCTCCTCCTTGAAGTGCCAAAAGACCCTGCAACTTTCTCCTTGCAAATAATGGAGTTCTGGAAGATGGACTGCGTTGTAGGCTTGATGTAGAGTTTGGCATGATGCCAAGATGTAGATCTGAAGCTACAATAAACTAATAAACTCTTTCCAATGGGATAGAAGGCTTTCTCACTAAAAAGAGGCACTAGTATGGCCTAGATCTGAATAGATATAGCCTCCACTTGCTGCTGGTTACAAGAAAAACCAAACCCTCAACAAGATCTGAGTTGTATTTGGAATAAGAGCTTGGCCAAATGCCTGATAGTGGACAAGAAATGCAAGACTCTTCCAAGAGGCCTCTTAAGGAAAGAGGTGGGATTCCCGATCAGGAACACCTAGTGATGAACAACACTATTCTAAGCTAAACAGCTATAGAATGAGAAGTTTCTAAACAGAAAAATCCTTTCAAGAAAATATGTTCAACAACCCCTCTCATGCTGCTCTCCTCTTTCATTTATAGGATGAAAGCCTTGAAAAACCCTAAACCATCTCAAAGGTTTAGCTCCTTTCACATGTGTAGCCTCCAACTAGATCTGCGCTATGCATCTAGGAGGTACATTTCATCTGGACAGCGCTGTGGATTTGGTCCTGTTGACCCAGTCAATTGTCACAATCCCTTTCACACATAAGGGAGTTTTATTAAGGCGTCCCAGATTTAGCCTTGTTCACATGGGCATTGATTTATTTTGTTTTTTTAGGAGTTTAATTTATCCTCTTTTACAATCTTATTCTTGCAACAAGAAAATGAAAACACAATAGTATATTCCTATTAACTTGGGCTAATTAGGAATATTACAGTTTAAATAGCCTACCCAGGGTAAACATGAGCCAAGGGATACTATGACATGACTCAACCTCCTATATAATCTTAAGGAAATGGATTAAACAAAAAAATGCCTTACTGACTTCCCTCAGGTGCTACAAGACCCCCAAGAGGTAGACCACCCTTTTTAATATTCCAAATTCGGAACAGCTAGCAAGGCATAACTGGAAAACGCATTTTCCAGTAATGGCTACTACAGGAATTGAAACCAGGACCTGGATCCGTTAGATAAATATATCTAAGTCCTAAATACAAGAGATGGCTCCAAATAAATCCTTCTAGGTGGGTTAAACAGATCTCCCACACCTAGTTTTTCCTCAGAAGTTGCCCAATGAGGGACTGCAAAAAATCTTAAGCAAGAAATGGAATGACAACGTTATTTTATAGCTGTGAACACATGAGGAGATATCTAGCCAAAAAATATATGATATAGTAGCAAATTTATACAATATGTGGAGGAATAAATTACTCCAGCTAGGTAATGGAAGCCTCAATAGAACATGTACAAGGAAATGAATAAACACTGCTACATGTGAAAAGCCCTGGCTAAAATAACACAGTTTATATGAGAAAATGCAACATACAAAATGATAATATGATGATATATCAATATCATCTCAATAAAATATGGGGGAGCAAGCTCTCAACCCCTGAAAACACTAATACAGCAATAATACACAATCCTAGGAAGGATTGGCCACAATATACATGAAAATGGAAAATCTGCAGAAATGTCGGAGTTGCTGGGTAGCAGATGCAACTTAGAAAATAACTGGAGATGGTTGAAGATGATGATCAATCTGAAATGAACCTCCTCCAATAGATCTCTCAAGTGATAGGCTGATCCTATCCCTGAAGATATCCTCCTCCAAGATGATGGTGCAACTCCTCACTGCACATATGCACTGAAATAACGCAGTATGGAGAATGGAATGTGCTGTCTATGATGGGAGATGCTTGCCCTTGATGCCAAGATGTGAAAATAAGCTCTGAAACCTCCTTCACTGATCTCCCAGAGAAATAGGAACTCCCTTCTCTGAAAGATAAGTCAAGGAAAGGTGTTGTGGAACCCTCCACTGCAACACCCAGCAACACTACGTTATACTTCAGTAGAAATAACGTAGTGACTGATGGTAGTGGCTTTGGACTTGAGCCAAGATGTGGAGAAATGAAGTGCAATCCTTCAAGAGGCCTCTCAAGAAGGAGAGGAAATCCTAAATAGGAATCCCTCGTGCTAATAAGCATTACAACTCAGCTGAACAGTCGGAGACTGCAAGTAGTCTGAACAGACAAATGATCAAATGCTCAAAAGATATCTCACTATGGCTGCCTCTTCCTCATTTTATGAAATTGAATGCCTCTTTGCCCTGGACCCCACACATTAGGGTTTCTTCCACAAAGAATATCCCTCCCTCCAAAACTGCGATGTCTTCTCATGCAAGCTAGACCTCTTAGGCAGCGCTGTTGACTTGGTCAAACTTGACCTTGTCCTCATGCATTTGCCCCTTTTCACACTAGAAGGTGAAAAATTAAGCTGCTCCATTGATCCTTTTCACACTATGAAGGATCCTATTCCTACTCATGGGCCTTTTACCCATTTTATTCACCTCCTAGATGAAATAAGCAAAAATTAATATTCCAATTTGTTGCTTGCAAATTTTGGAATATTACTCCCTTCCAGGTGCCAAAACCCTGAGTTAACTTGCTTTTTCACTGGTATGAACTCCTAGTCGCATGCACAATCCCGCATCCATGTGAATGAAAGCCTCCAGTCACATGCATAACCACTGATAGGGTGCAACTGTAGTATTTTTCAGCCAGTTCTATGCCTGAGAACACGAAATCATTTCCACCTTTTTAGGGCTAGACTCTAGGTTACTTCCCAAAAATTGACAAAACTTTATAGAATGATAAATTACACAAGGATAAAGCCTATAACACAAAACTTAATCAAGGACTTGACCTAAAAATGCCTAACCATGATAGTCATTCCGTCAAACACATAGTAAACATGAAATCTATTGGTCATGAATGCATATCTGAACATAGAGATTTGAAACTTATCTCAGAAACATCAAGAATGTCTAATGCCCTCTCACAATAGCTGCAATAACATCTATTAGGTCATGCATTCATTAAAAATTCAATTACAAGTAAAAACATGATAAGAGTCATAACATGAATCTGTTATAAAACCATGCTTATAACCAACATATAACCATATAAATGAAAATGATACAACAACCATTAAAGCCACATAATAACAAGTGTAAATACTCATTAATAACAAGGAAAAATAATTATTATCAATCATATTCAAAATCCAGCCAAGTTAGGACTTCCACGTACCACATGACCATAGATTGAGCTGAACCGAATATCTCTTTCAGCCAATCACCCTTGTGCCATATTCCAAGAATGAATGTGGGATATCATGGGATAAACTGATGCATAAACAACCAAGGGAATATAGAGGTTAAACCACCTCCACCCTCACATTACTGTGATCTCACCTAAACCGGTCCCAAGATCACAAAACTAAACCGAGCTTGGATGCCTAATAATTCCTTCACCATCCCTTGAATAATTTTCCTATCTCTACCCACCTGTTGAGGGCTTCCTAGGGAAAACCATCTCCACCCCCAACCATTGGAATTTTTCTGAGACCACCTCACCCAGATCCAAAAACCTTATCACAATCCAATGCTCAACCAATATTGAATCCCATCACACCATAGCTTTCCAGAAATGGCAAGGCAATGATGAAACCCTTGTTAAACCAGGAAAAACCCATGAAAATGACAAAAAATTAACCAAATACACACATGCATCTACCATGCATGCCAAAACCAACTAGGAAATCATACATGCACATGTTACCTACAAGTATTCTGTTGAAGCCACTTGATGCAACCTTTCCTTGCTTGATCCTTGATTTCCTTTTCTTTCCTTGTCCTTCCTTTGTTTTCTTTCTTGCTTTCTCCTCTTGGTTCTCTTATCCTATTTGAAACCAATTCCAAAACTAAATTGACAAAAGTCTAACCAAAAAAATATGTGAACTAATCCTCTAAATCCTTTTTATTATTGATGCCTCTAATTTATTAATTTTCCCTCTATTTTCCTTCAATTTCCTCCTCACATGCAACCTGTGAGATTTCACCTTCTCCTAATTTCCTTCATTTTCATAAATAAAATGCCAAAAATACCTTGTTTCCTTTCAAATTCCCTTTCCATTTCCTTTTCCAATTTCCCTTAGCCATAATAAACAACAAGTGGTTCCCACTAGGATGTTTTGCCCCACATTCGGCTTGGAATATGTATCCCATGACCTTGGTATTATTTTTTCCTTTCTTAACTTTATTACATGAACTTTTAACCTTGGTTTTGTATAGAACCCTCCCCCTTGGGGGAACACCGTCCTTGGCATTCTATGACACCTACAACCATAAAAACAGTTGAAACCCAAAAGACATTGCTCGTGGAGTTTTATAACTTAGCTCATTGCAGCATTTACAATGAAAAACCTGCTCAAAAGAAAAAAACATCATGAAATCCATGATAAAATGACAACCATATCGCTTATTGGAGCTTTATAACATAGCTCATTGTGGTATTTACAATAAAAACCATACATAAATATGTACATATACCAAAAATACTTTGCCTCAACCAACAAATAATGGAGGATACACAGCCTGAATCTGATCAATCATATACCATGTAGCTTCATCGAGCCCAAAGTTCTTCCACTACACTTTAACTTGTTCGATTGCTCAGTTATAGAGCATGAGCTATTTCTGATGCAATATGCACTTAGGTTCTAGCTGTAATTATGCTTCTGGATCTAGCACCTACAATACATACCAATCAATCACATGATCAACATACTTTACATATCTATTAAGAAATAAAACATGGAAAAAATCATTGACTTTCACTGTCAGAGGAAGTGCAAGTATGTAGGCCACTAGTCCAATCCTCTCAAGGATCTCAAAAAGCCCGTAATACTGAGGTTCCAATTTGGCATACGATCCAATCCTTAAGGAGCTCCTCTTGGGCTTGATGCGCAATACACATGCTCCCCAACCTGAAACTCCTTAAATGCCCTATGCTAATCTGCATAACTCTTCTATCTATCTTGTGTTTCCTTTAGATTTTTATTTATAACCTTCATTTCCTATTCCATATTTTCCAACACTTTCGGTCCTATAGGTACCCTATTCACTAGATCACTCTAGTTGTTACAGCTCCACCCATATATTTTATCAAATGAACTCATCCTCAGTGACTCCTGATACCCATTGTTGTAAGTGAACTCAACCACAGGAAGATACTCCTCCCACCTCTGTTGCTGATGCATGACATACATCCTCAACATGCCCTCTAGTATCTTGTTGACCCTCTTTATTTTTCCATCTTTCCGTGGATGATAAGTTGTATTGAAGGAAAAATTTGTGCCCAAACCTAGAAATAACTCTTTCTAGAACCTAGAAGTGAACTTGACATCTCTATCATATACAATATTCTTCAGAACACCATGCAACCACACTATATCTCTGATGAAGACCTATGCTACCTCACTAGCTAAATAAGTAGTCTTGACTGGAATGAAGTGATCTACCTTGCCCAACCTGTCAACCAAAACCATGATGAAATCATGCTACTTCGATGTCCTCAGAAAACCTGTAGTAAAATCCATGGAAATGACCTCCCATTTCCACTCCAGATTCAGAATAGGTTGTAAAAAATCACCCAAATGCTTGCACTCAATTTTCACCTGCTGAAAATCCAAACATCTAGCCAAAAACTCAGCCACTTCCTTCCTCAAATTCGACCAATAGTAAAACTTCTTCATAGTTGTAAATGTTTTTTGATATCCTGGGTGACCTGAATATGGCTTAACATGAAACTCCCTCAAGCTAATCTTCTTGAGCTCACTGTCTTATGGCACATAAATCCTGTCCCTAAATCTCATCGAGCCATATGTCGTGAGATGATAGTCCACAGCCTGGTCACCTATACCCTACTGTAACCTGTTCCTAACCTCCTTGTACCTTTCATACTTCTATCATGCCTATAATATATGATCCTGTAAATCTGTCCTATATGAACTCATAGCTGCAACATGGATTAACTACACTCTCCTGTTGGGAGCATCAACAACTCTATTCTCCTTTCCCTTAATGTATCTGACCTTGAAGTCAAACTCACTAACGGTATCCAACCATCTAGGTTTACAGTCATTCATATTTTATTGGTCAAACATATACCTCATCCCACTGTGATCACTCATCAACACAAAGGCCTCCTTCCAAGAAGATAGTGTCTCCACATCATCAAGGCGTGAATAATAGCTTCCAACTCAAGATCATGAGTTACATAGTTTTGCACATGCTCGTTCATTTTCCTTGACTCGTAACATGCCACATGTCCCTCCTGCATCAAAAATCCACCAAGTCCTCTTTTGCAAGCATCTGTATACACCACAAATTCTTTATTCAAATATGCAATCTTAAGAACTGGAGCATTTGTCAACAACTACTTCAACTGCTCGAAACTTGTTGCACATTATTATGTCCATTCAAATTTATTTCCCTTTCTCTACAAGGATGTAATAGGATAGGAAATCCATGTGAATTTCCTGATGAACCTCCTGTAGTAACTTTATAACCCCATAAATGATCTAACCTCATCCACATTCCTAGGAGTTTCCCATTCCATGATAGCTCTCATCTTTTCTGGATCCACTATTATGCCTTCCTTGGAGACAACATGCCCCAAGTAATGTACCTCTATCTGAAAGAAGTTTAATTTACCGTATTAGAGGAAATTTTAGCCTAAAAGTGGCCTCCTAAGGAAAAATAATAAAACAAGAGTTATGAATTTTGGAGGGAAAATAAGAAAACTACTTTTTTTTAATTGTATTTTTGGCTTGTCTCCTTATAGGTTTAATCAAATTTCAAGTGTAGACACTCGTTGGATGCGGAATTAATTTTCACATCCAACAAGTAGTCATTATGCATACTTTTGAGAAGACCCACATTGATAAAAATCATATATACACTAAAAAACATGTTCAACATGTGTTTTTAATGTATCTTCTATTTTTATCAACGTGGATCTTTTGAAAAGTTTGCATAATGGGTACTCGTTGGCTGTGGAATTCAATTCCGCATCCAACAAGTGTCTACACTTGAAGGTTGAGTAAACCTATAAGGAGATAAACCAAAAATAAAATTAAAAAAGAAGAAGAAGTTATTCTTCTTTTCCCTCCAAAATATTTACATGTACCTCTTTTCAAATTTAAAGTATTTTGATTGGTTTACATATTATGACATGGAAAATACATGAAAATTTCATGGGCACTTTTAGGCTGAAATTTCCTCTAATTATTAAGCTTGGCATATATTTGATGCTCTCTTAGCAATCTCAATACTATTGCTAAGTGTTCGACATGTTCTTCCTCATTCTTATAATATATCAATATACCATTAATGAATACAATAACAAACTTGTCCAAATAAGTATGAAATACACTATTCGTCAAGCACATAAAAGTAGCTAGAGCATGAGTCAAACCGAAAGGAACCACAAAAAACTCATAAATACTTGGTCTGGAAATAAGTCTTATAGATGTCCTCTTCCTTGATGCATACATGATGGTATCCCAATCTCAAGTCAATATTCGAGAACACCGTTGCTCCCTTCAACTGGTCAAAAAAGACATCGATCCTTGACAATGGATACCTTTTATTGGTGGTTACCTTTTTCAACTGACTGTAATCAATGCACAATCTGAGAGTACCATCCTTATTCTTTACAAACAACATTGGTGCACCTCAAGGCCCTAATGTATCCCTTATCAAGCATTTCCTTCAACTGAAACTCCAATTCCACTAGCTCTTGTGTGCTCATCATGTAAGGTGCCTTTCATGTTGTTGTCGCTCCTAGTACCAACTCAATAGAAAAGTATACTTCCCTATGAGGAGGAAGATCTAAAATATCTACTGGGAATACATCCTGGAACTTCTACAATATAGGGTACCTCTTCAATATTTCTGCATCCTCAACATCTTTACCCTTGCCACTAGAAATATGCATTGCAAACAACACACACCTTTTTCTATAACTGCGCTTTGCTTGCATAGCCATGAACATCCCCATCAATGTAGGCTTCTTCTTTCTCTTGAAGGTTCTATTTTCCCCATTATCATCCAGGAACTCAATAGCCTTGTCATAACAATCTACTTTGGTTGTGTGGAGGTAAAACCAATCCATACCCAAAAACATACTATATGATCCCATTGGAAGCACATTTAGGTGCGCTGATGTAGGAATATCATTAAGCTCAAATGCATAATCTCTTACCCAATGATAACATCTCTTCTTAGTACTTGTATCTAACTGCACCAACAAGGACTCTGCATGCTCTACTTTTCTCAAACCACGCCTATCCACTAGGTAGGGATTAACATAACTATAATTAAATACAGGGTCAATCAAAATAGAAACAACTCAACCACAAATTTTACCTTCCATATCAATAATGGATGCCTTATGATATGCCTGCTTATTTTCCACAACTTCATAAATCCGAGGAATCCTATGGCCCACATCCCCAACTATATGTGCCACTTGAGCACTGTAGATCTGATGCCTGCCACCCTGGTACAACAGGAAATCATTCTTGTGATGATCTTTGCCACATATCCAACACTACAACAGTTCCCTACCATCACCTCTATTCTGTTGTTGTCTAGGCTGTGACCCATGTCCCTTCTCAACTGTATAAAAATTCTTGTAAGGGGCAACATTTTATTTCTCACCTGGATCCTGAGGTATTCCCCAATTCGATGGCCACTTCCCTTTAACCTTATCATTTCCATTAAAATCACGCTTAGGCTCAGCTTTACGCTTTGACTTATCCTAATAATGCTTAAGTTTCCTGATGGCTTCCTCCAATGACCAAGGCTAATCAAACTCAATCCGGTCTCTATATGCTACTTGAAACCCACTAATGAACCTTTGAATATTTTCTTTCTCATTCTCAAGGTAAGGCACATACCTCAACAACTCCAAGAAATGCTGATATACTCATCATCTGTCATGCAACCCATCTGTAGCTCAGAACAATCCTTAGCTTTGTCGTAATAATATCTCTCAGACAAGTAATTCTTCTTAAAGAGTCTCTCAAAATCATCCCAAATCAACTCTTCTTCTCAAATGCTCTTGACATTCTTCACATATTCCCACCAAATACCTGCTTCCACTTTGAGATTGAAGGTAGCTATTTTGGCTTTCATGTTCTCTGAATATTTATGCAATTTGAAGAATTTCTTCATCCCAAGCAACCATGCCTCTGCATATTCTGACTTCTTCATCTCTCCATCATGTTATCACCAAAAAATTATCACCTAGCCATTTCTAACTAGGTGGATAAAATACACCATGTGATTTTAATTTTACCATAGTTAAATCACTTTCACTATAAGAAATAATTTAATAAACCACTTTTATTAAGTTATTTTTGATTAAAACCCATGAGAATAATTAAATAAACCATTATTTATTTAATTTTCTATAGGAATAATTATTAAATCATTGTTTGATAATTATTCCTTGTCACATTTGACTAAATCACCTAGGAATGATTAAATAAATAATAATTTATTTATTTTTCCTTAACTCCGTCATTGATATCATTGTTAAATCCTTATTTAATAATTATTTCATTTCACACTTTTCTTATTATTTGCGAAATAATTAATAAATCATTTTATTTGTTAATTATTTATAAATAAATATATCTAACCATTTTAAATATTTTTTCCCTCTCCAGAAATATAATAAAGTATTCCAAGCGGTTAGATCTATATTTTGGTCAATAATATTTATTACTCTCCATTTTCAATATCAACCCAATAATTTGCTATAAATACGAGGGTTTTTCATTCATTTCTCACCATGATCATTATCATCGTCACCATTATTGTCTCATGCCTTTTGAGCTCCCATTTTTTAGTTCTACATTGTTTTGGTGTTCACACATTTGAAAGAGAAAGGTATGAATATTGAAGTGAAAAGGACATCAAAGGACCCATCCCACTAAGGGGGGCTTATGACCCTTTGTAAATCTCCCTCGCCAAGTGTCATTAATAAAATATTATTCTTTCAAATCTTTTCCATGATTGGGTTATTACATCAGATTCATTTCTGCTATTTGTTCTTTTAGATTTGCATACATCTATTTTTCGGAAGGTTTTTATCACACATTTGTTGCAGATCTAAATTATAAGCAACTACAATTGTTGTTAGGGTCACTAGTCATCTATGACTTAAGTGAGATATTTTTGGTAGACCTTCCAAGAAATTTCATACTAACAAATGGTGACTCCACTGGTGTAACAATTCAATTTCCTGGGTGACTATTGCTTCAGAAATTTTAGGGTTTTATATAGCTATGTTTAGCTTACTTTTTCTATTTATATCTTTCTCTCCATTATTCTTTAAAATTTTCAAGTTATATTGTTGGTTTTCTGGTGTTTTGTACAGATCACAGGTACTAGCCGAGCATTAGATGACAACATCTGACGGGATCTGACGAATGGAGGTCATAGGGAGAAAAACACACTTTTCAGCCCTAGAACTGTGCTCTGAGCTACAGAATGCACTTTTTTACCCAAAAACAACATTTTCAACCCTTTCCAGGTCAGTACTTGCGTTTTGAAAAAATTTCAGAAACTTTTCAGGGCTTTTTGCAGCACTATAGCAGTGTTGTTTGTGTACTGGGTCAAATTTTTTTCACTTTTGTTTCAATCATCCTTAGGCATGTATACTCTTATTTTGTCTCTTTGATGAAAAAAAATACCCCTAAGGTTTGTAGTAATCCTCCACCTTTTTATGAAGGGTTTGAATGAGTGAGGAGTCTAGGGTTTTCAACACTTTTTAGCTACTGGTTTTCTTGGTTGATCCACTTTATTTCAACGCTATTGGATAGGTTCTTTTGCTATTATAACTCCATTTTGAGTTTTCTCTTGCCTTCCCCATTAGGATCCCCTTGAGATTCCTTGGTTCATTGCACTTATTTCCTATCCTTTGCATCATATCTCACCTTTGTTTTTTGTTGTTTGTATGCACCATTTTCAACAACATAGAGCCTTAGATCCCATACCATTGACATTAGATCTTGTAGACCCTTTTTGTATTTTTTGAGTAGCTTGTTTGCATTTTTTTGTCTAGATGTTTGAAAGCCTTCTTTGGGTGGGTTTTGTGCTTGATTGGTTGTTTATTGTTCTATCATATTTCAACATTATTTAAAGTATTTCAAAATTTTATTTCAGCAGAATATGGCATCACAAAACATGCTCAATTTACTCATCCACTAAAACACATTTTTTCACACACATAAAAATCCTAAGCGAATGTGAGCTTGGTTAACACCTCCAAGCCAGGACTTTAAACATCACACTTAATAATATAACACACATATATTAAGCCCACTTTGGCATCAATGCCAAACAATCTATGTAGTTAGGTGTAGGATTGGTTGTATAGGCTTCCAATAACACCCATCGATTATTTACATTGAGACATAGAAGTTGAGTTTGTAGGGAGTTTAAAATCCTTCACCATCCCACGGTGTGTCAAAAACCTGATTCAGAGGGGGTTAGGCTATGTCATCCTGTGAGAGGTTCTCCTTAGGGCTACCCAACCCGTGGTAGGGAATCACCAAGAAGATAAGGACTCGACCACCCCTGTGGGATAAAGGTAACAATTGTGACCAATCTTATGAAAACTCCTTATAGGACTGGGTGTGGGAAGCATTTTTTTCTCTACCCCACCTCTCTCTGGACAACTCTGCTTGCATGGATGAGTATCTGTCAAGTAATAAGTTCTTTGGAAGGCCATCTAAAAAAGTAGATTTATGATTGTTTGAGGAATTAGACCACCTTTAGGTTAGAGGTCATTTTATTTTATAGGAAAATTTTGCTTGTATTAGAGTAGCATCATTATATGGTTAGTTTACACTTGGCACCACTGCACTAGGTGTTTTCTTGCTATTTGTTACTATGTTTTTTCCTATCATCCTTTAGTCCTTTAGTGTCATCTTTTTCTTGACATAAATTCGCCACCTAGGCATTTATTGCAAAAAATTTGAGGCCTTCAACCTTAGTTCCCATTAGGACGTACCACTCCTCCCCGTCAGGTTCGATTTATTCCTCCCAGTCTTCCATCGAGTCTTTCTGACACTGAGTCTACTGATTCCTTTTATTCGACGTCTTCTCAACCTCATATCACCACCATGCCAGGCACCAATGCAAATGTGAGAAACCAAGGTGGTAACTCGGGTCCTACCCTCGATAATACCACTAGTGTAACCTCAACTGGTACGGTCACTCCTACTCCATTGCTACCCTTTATGGCTGGTTTGAATCTCCCAGATTTTAATCAGCTTATCAACGATCCTCTTCTCCATAACCCGAATTGGCTAGCTATGCCTACTAAACTTCCTTCAGACATTCCCAAGTTTGAGGGAAATTTTGGAGAAGATCCCACTAATCATGTTTGCTCATTTCACATGTTGTGCTCCTCTAATTCCATTACCAATGAATCCATTTTTCTTCATTTATTTCGGGGCACACTTACTGGAGCTTTGACTAAATGGTATGTCGACCAACATCGTGCCACCCATTCCACTTTTGTGAATCATGCCAAAGATTTCTTAGCATATTTCCATTTAGCTGTCCATTATGACACCGATACTGAACTCTCGACTTCATTCTGTCAAAATTATTCCACCCATCTCTCTGACCATGTCCAAGAATGGCTCAGATGGAGAAGCAACTATAGGGCTCTTGCATTTGAAGGTTGTGTCTATATGGAATGGTTCCTTAGATCGCTTTTGGACCCAATAGGTAAAGATGTCGTGTCACACTTCCCTTAGAAAGAGGAATATGCACTCCTAATAGCTTTAAAATATGACTTTATCTATACTCAATCAATTTATGTTTATACCATTCTCTTTGATCTAACTCGGCTCGGTGTTGCTTATGCACTGGGGGAATCTCATGTTGCTGAATGTATCATTGGATATCTCTCACACCCTTATCCACAACCATATACTCTCCCTCAAATGAGTTATGATCAACCCCAGGGGGGAACCAATACCTCCTATAATTAACCCCCTCCACTAGACAACCCTTATTAAGGTCAAAGCACGTCATATGAATTTCCCCAACCATATTAGAAGATTCCATGGACAGTTGTTGCTCAACTTGTTTATCCAAATGTTTCCCCTCCTCCATATGTTCCTTATGCACTGCCTATCACTCCTGCTTCTCTGGCACAAGCACCTTAGCCTCCCATGCCTCCTCAACCTCTGCCACAGTATCCACCTCCTCCTCAATGCCAAGTGTATGCTCAAGAGAGCGTGACCAATCCCCCCAACACCAAGAAGAAGAATAAGGGGAAAGGTAATAGGAATCAGAAACCCCGAGGTAATGAGGGTAATTAAGGTCCTCCACCTAATACACCCCAAGGAAATAAATCTAATCCCGCAACCCAGTAATAGGGCGGAAAACCCAAGAAGAACAAGGCTCTTCATATGAATAAGCCTTGTGCATGTTATGGAATATACAACCATTATTCTCATGATTGTGCCCTTTTACCTCAGATGCTTCAAGCATGGGAAGCCTAAGCCATTGCCTATAGAGAACAACAACCCATGACTTAGCTTCATTTGGCTCCTGCTTCATCTCAGCCGGCTGTGATTACCAACCCATTTGTTCACTAAGGATACATAGCTTCCCAACCCACAAAACGTCAACCACTGCCTCAACCTCCACAATATGGTCCCAACGATTATCAAATTATCATGATGAATTTTGATGAGGTAAACACAGAGCAAGCCAAACTTCAGACTTGATCATGCCAGTATGAGAAGTCACCCACTAAGTATGTGATTTAGTCCCAACCGAAAGTTTCCATTGATTCCATTCCATCATCGAATCGTACCTTGCAGATCCTTCAGCCTAAGGTATAGGTTATTACAAAGATCCCCAAAGGACCATTACATCATAATACTTCTTTGGCCAAAGCCGCCCATACCTACAACATAGTAGATGACTTGTGACATACCCCCACTTCCATTTCAACACTAGAAGTCCTCCATCCATGCCCATCCTAATAGAAATATATATTCAATTTAATGGGTGTTGTGGATCCTTCATATTATCATATTATCGTATTTGACGTTAACCAATTGGAACATCCCCCACTTCTTTCATCCATTGCTTTTCAAATACCATTCTTAATAAGAAATTCCACTATACAACGATGTATCATTGACGAAGGCACCTCCACATATGTGATGGATGCTAGTGTTTGGAAACAACTTGGTTCACACAACCTATCCCCATCCACCATCACTATTCGTGCATGGGAAATTCATCCATATCAGCTCCTTGGCTTAATTCATGACTGTTATATCACTATTTCCAGCAAGACTATCTCCATTATTATAGAAGTCATCGATTCCCTAATGGATTACAGCATCCTTCTGGGTCTTAGTTACACCTATGCCATGTCAGTTGTAGCATCTGCAGTATTCCTTAAGATGTGTTTTCCCCACAAAGGAAAGATTGTCACCATCAATCAACTGACATAATATGATCCTAAGGTGCAGACTTCTCTTCAGTCCAACATTTCATCTGTGACTGACACTACGACTATCTCGTCCCTCACCCATGTCTCACCTGGAGTATAAAAAGATTCTGCTTTGCTTGGTGCCTATTATGGTCCACCACCTACCCCTTTTGAGCCCATATTGTCCAGTGCTTACATGTTGCAAGCGCCACGGGCTGCTCACAAGCGGTCAGGTACGCCCATACAATAGCCAATGCCTTCACAACCCACTGTTCCCAACTCAACCCAACATACAACTTAATTCCTCACAGACCACATCCTTTTTCCAGTGTCTCTCCTCGTCCATTCCAACCAGGAACATTTGCTCCAAGCCTTAACCATCTAGGAGTAGTTTCACCAAGACATTATCCTTTGGGTGAGATACCTTTTTTATTCCATGCACCAGGAATTTTTTCTATCCTTTTCATGGCTATGTTGAGTTTACCCAACATTAATTTGGGGATCCCAGTCTAGTACATTGATCCCCCTACAAAAACTCCACCTGATCAACTCAAACCTTACATAGCTTTGAATCTGGTACAACCAGTTGTACCTTCCCCTTCTTTTGCTTCAGTTCCACAAAAACCTCAATAAGAACCTACACCTATTGTGAAAGAATCTAGTGAGGGGGGAAAAGCCCATAAAAAGGGCACTAAAGACAAGGCACCCCAAACAACTCCAACTCCTCATAAGCCTATAAATCCAACAAATCCATGCGCTTTGTGTGATGTTGTTGGGAACGCCACCAATAATTTTCCTAAACTCCCTCATCTCAAAGATGTGGTCGCTGACATGTTTCCTAACTCTAGCATCCTAGACGTCCATGTTACCTTACCCGAGTTAGCCAATAAACACAGATTGTTACACATGAATCACCATTTTGATTTGTGTGATAATTTTGGCCACTATTCTCACCACTGTCCTCGTCTCGAATATTTTCGTGATACCCATCAGGAACTTCATGAAATAGAGGCCTCTCTTAGTGAAACCACCACTTCTCTACCTATATATTCTGGTACCATTATGGAGCCAGAACATGAACCACACATTGTGATCCCTCCTCCTGATGTCGAGATATACCATTACTCTGATTCTCTACCTCTCGCCATCCATTGGATTGTCATCTAAGGACTCATCTAGAGTTCTCTATCATGATTCGGTCGAACCTTCTTCGTCGGATACCCCGGTCTCAACATCGCTAGATATTCCATTTACTAGTAATTCATCCCCTCCTGTTTTTGATGTTCATGTGAACCTTGTCTCCCATGTCGATGCCTCAGGTAGTTCCTCCACATCAAGTGGTATCTCTTCCTCCCGTCCGATCATCTTTCATTCATATGAAGACATCATGGAAGCCATGACCACCCCTGATTATCCTTGGGATGATATGCACCATCGTTCGTATTTCATTCCACAACAAACCCATGATAAATATATTGTGGAGTCTAAAGACTTAATCCATAGTGAATTTGATTGGTTCAATAACCCCTTACTTCGAACCCATGAATTTGAACCACGTACACCCTGTGGCCATTACATTTCCACTCAATGTTTGGGCAAGGGGGAATCCATTTTTGAGATTTTAGGAGAAGAAATTCTTCCCAACCCTCCTAGTGCATTTGGTAGTGTCGACTCTAGTACCATTATCCTTCCCCATTTAGAAGAACCTATAGAGTCTCATATCACTTTGGATCACTCTAGGGATGATCCACTCAGTCATTCCTTCATCTTACGTCAACAACCCAGTCTCTTCGACATTGTTGTTGTTCAACCACCATGTTTTCTAGGTGAGCATCAATTACTTATATCCGAAGCTATTCTTTGGTGTAGTGACACCATGCATGTGAACCCAGAAATTCATTCCATTTGATTCATATATGCAATACCAAGTGATATTGACAATCCACCATTGCCTTTCTCCAACTTTATTCATTTATTCTTCCCACAAGAAGGCATCCATAACATCAAAAAATGGTGAACCACATCATCAAAATGTGTTTGGAGTCCACTAATCTAAATAAATCCACCATGTCCATAACATGTTACATGGAGGGCACACCTACCCCTACATCTCCTCATAATCCTTTGGAGGATCTTCTTCCATTTGGACTGAATGCTTGAATCCCTTATTTGCGCACTTGGAACATAATGGCGCTCCACAAAGACATCTAGCTAGGGGGCATAGTTCCAACCTGATCAATCCCCTCCATCATCATATGTTGGGGGGGAGTAGCCCATGCTTGGGGGCATGATGGCACCCCTAGCCACCTTCTCAATTGATTAACATAAGTCTCGGCCTAGACCCCAATGATCTAGGTATGGTTGATTTTCCTTCCATTCCTTGGATAGTTTTTCCTATCGACCTATCCAGCGAGCCATATACACATCGCATATCGTATATGCTTGATACCATATATTTAACCATCCTACTATATGTGATTCCAAACTTACCACCTAATCCCCATGTTTGACTTGGTGGGTGGGGATGATCCTAAACCTTCTCTAGTAGTTCATTCCTGTATCCATTTCTTAAATTGATTCTTCACCGGAAACCATCCTTCCAAGAAGCATTAAGGCCATTTTTGACAAGTAAGGTCACCTACCTGGAAGTTGCAAATCATAATTCAGACGTTCATTTTTTTCGCTATGATATCCACAAGATTTAGGGACTTCCCCTCCTCTCCAAATTCTCCAAACCTCACCATGAAAATGAATTGGATTTGGAGGCAAGAAGCCCTTTTATAGAAAAACCCTAGTTTTTATGTCACCCATTGTGACCATACCATAGCTCAGTTTGATGAACCATAAACATCATTGGAAATATCTTACCAAGTTTTATAATGAGTCTTCCTTTTTTTTTGGTAATTTTACACTTCACCCGAAAGTCATTTTTTCCACAAAGATTCACTTTGCTCCCAATTCAAACCGAATTTCTTCATATGAGCTGCCTGTACTTCGGTACCAATTTTCCTTAACACTGGTAGTTTCATGTGTCGATTTTCATCATGAGTTAACATTCTTTTCTCATGCTTTTTATGATCCCCCTAGGTCTATCTTATGTGGGAGCATCATCAAGTCACCCTTGTTCAAAGCATCCGAGATGAGTCACCCTTGCATTCATGGAGTTTGTTCTGAGTCCCATTGTATCTTGTTACAATATTTCATTCACTTTTGCATCGCATTCATCCCATGTTGCTCCATTTAGCCTCCAGATATATTGTCCGTCATCAAAAAGCTTTTGTCTGAGTATTTGACCATCCCCTTCAGAATTGAATCAGTTGCAGCCCTGTCAACCATGCATTTTATTCTCTGACAAGGGAAGTCATCATTCCACCTCTTAATTTACATCCCTCCATTATTATCCATGTTTTCAGTCCATCAATCACTTTACTATGATACCTCATGCCTTAATTAAGGATTCATCATTGCCTCAACTCCAGCGGGCCCTCTTTTGTCGTATTTCGCACATTCATTCCAAAAGAATGGTATAGAGGGTGGTGTACCTTGGTTCCACATTTCATCATTGTTCAGTGCCTTAGATCAAGAAAAGGAACTCATCACTGCCCTTTTACTTGGTTGTTTCTCATGTGCTCGACCCCAACTCATTATCGCATGATTGAGAATCATACAGTTGATGGTCCAGTGATCCAACAAATTGTACAAGTGATTCCCGGGTGTGTGTGATATATTCTGGACCTCATGAGGGGGTGGCCCTTCAGGTAGCCCCCCACATGCTCGTATGACCTTAGATTATGCTCTAAACTTAGTTGTAGTTTCGTAGATTTGATGGGTTCGGTTCCAGGCGCTTGCATCACCCACAACATCCATGTCTCCTTCAGATGACCCATTCAGGTCTTCAAAGCCTTTTCATGTTCAACAAGGCTTATTTAGCTGCATTCAGCCCTCCCCATGTCAGCTTGAGGGAATTTATGTCTCATGTACTTAGATGTTATTGTATTCAATCCCAACCTATGTTTTTCTAGGTGCATTATGTATATGGGATTCATTGTAGTATGTCATGGACAATTGATGCCAACAGATCTTGTATTATGTACTATGTAGCTCAGTCCCACATTGCTAGTCTCGCCATTATTATTTGTACTCAGTTACCTCAACGGGTATGAGTATGCCTCCCCCACCTCATTTGAGATCATGTACTCCAAAATAAAAGGAGACTTATATCAGTTTAGTAGGCCTCGCCCCCTCCATTCTTGTTCTTCCTTGCATTGCTTCAGTCGTCTGTCTCTCTCTATGACTCCCCTTTGGTGTCTTGTGGAAGTGTAACTTACAATGTATTTTGGTCATATGATTTGCTCCTAACGCTCGTACGTTGGGGGGAAATCCATTATCGCCAAACAATGTTCACCTAGCCATTTCTAACTAGGTGGATCGAAATACACCATGTGAGTTTAATTTTACCATAGTAAAACCACTTTCACTTTAGAAGTAATTTAATAAACCATTTTTATTAATTTATTTTTGATTGAAACCCATGAAAATAATTAAATAAACTATTATTTATTTAATTTTCTCTAGGAATAATTATTAAATCATTGTTTGATGATAATTCTTTGTCACATTTACTAAATCACCTACGAATAATTAAACAAATCATAATTTATTTATTTTTCCTTAACTCCATCCTTGGAATAATTGTTAAATCATTATTTAATAATTATTTCATTTCACACTTTTCTTATTATTTTTGAAATAATTAATAAATCATTTTATTTGTTAATTAATTCTAAATAACGATATTTAACCACTTTAAATATCTCAAAAATTATCAATTTCCTTGCAATTAAAGCACATTAGGCCACATTCTATTAAAAACACCTTTTATCCCTCTCACTAAGCATAATATAACTAAAAATGTGAATAAATGTGAGAAGGAGATAGTTCTAAGGCTGGATAATGGCATCATAACCCTTATAATGTACCTATTGATGAGTCTGATCATCACCCCACTATTGAAATTATTTCTCATCCTCTGATGAATTCAGTCATCCATGTGTACTTCTCTCATGGCCTTGGTGGCCTCCCTAACATCCCAAGGCACCTCAGATGGTGTGCCTTCTTGTGAGTAAAATCTTGCATTTTTATCTACCTCAGTACATTCCTTCAGATCTTTTGATTGGCCCTTTCCTTCCTGTAGGCCTAGCAGCAAAGGTGGATTGATTTTTAGTACTATCCATTGGATCTTCATTATTTGCATGACTCTCTTATAAAATGGTGTTTTCTCCAATGCATTCCTTAGCCTTTCAAGAGAGTGGTATTCTTTGACTTGCACACTGTGGGGTAAAGCATGTGATCTCCTCTGGAAAGCTTGAAACTGTCTGTTCCTAACAATCTAAACGTATCCTAAAATTTAATAGTGGATTACTCTTGGGTTTAAATGCAATTGGGTGCCAAAAAAACACCATTGGAGATGAGGCTATGATTTCTAATGACAGCCTTGGCGCTCACTAGCTCATCTCTGATGTATAAAGTTTCCTTCTCCTATTTTTCCATTACTTTCTTCACCTCCTCAACCCTTGTTTCTTCATGTGCCAAGAAAGATGACAAATCCATTAGCTTCATGTCTCCCAATCTCGAATTGGTATCCCAATAGTTCATATATGTCAAGATGAAATTATGCATGTAGAATTAAACTACTTTTGCTCTATCCTCCATACTAGTTTGTTTGCAAAACTCAATAAATTGCATGTAGTATTGGAATGGAAGAGAACCATATCATTCTAGAGTTCTGATTTGGTATTGTATCCACTGCTCTTTAAGAAAGAGAGCATATGATTTGGAAGGTTGTCTGCATTGCAGGGCCTCCATACAGAAACTTTCCATGGTGGCAATTTGGGTTTCCTTCTCCTGCAGATTCTCTTTCAGCCTCATATTCTCTTCCTGTAGCTGCTCTTTCACCATAGACACCCTGAGTCTTAGATTATCCAATTCCTTTCCCATATCATTGAATTTTTCTTCCATAAGTCCCACATCTTCCTCATTCTTTGATTTAGCAATTTGCATCCACCTATGGGTTCTTCCACTCTCTATCTCTAGCTCATAAAGAAGTGAAATTGAATTTTTTTCAAGATGATCCTTCCCCCTTCAATGAATTTATAGTAGGACTCCAAGCTAGGTTATGTACTAGGACCTTGGAGCTCTGGTAGGTCCTTCTCAACTATTTTTGGGTAGGTTTATTCCTCCTGTAGTTCACTTTTATTCTCATGCAGTTGTTGTGGCATACTATGTCCTTCTTGTGTCACACTTTTCCCCTCCTGTAGCACACTCTTCCCCTCCTATAGCTTCCCTTTTTCTCCTTGTTGGAAGGTTTCTTGTGTCTTGGGTTGTTTGAAGGTAGTTGACCTATTGGTAGGCCTCCTCACATATGCTACAAGTGTCTTTGTTTTGGATTTAGGAGAGGTGACCTCTTTAATTTTTCCCTCGGTGGGTCCTACTTCCTCCTTCTTGCTTGATAATTCTCTAATGATGATGGGGACCCTTGTGGGAGTTTGTATTCTTCCTTGTTTGATTCTGGTGCTCTTTCTAGTCTTAAAATATAGGGGCCCTTGTATTTTTCTCTTCCTTTTAGAATTAACATGAGTTCCTAATGTAGCTAAGGTTGTAGCTACCTCATTTTAAGTATCTCCTGGAGATAATCTTGTTTGATGTGGTGATTTCTCTGCTTATTTGGGCTCAAAATTTTCCTTAGGGATTACTATTTCTTCCACTTGTTTCTCCTCCTATTCTCTTTCAACTTCTTCTTCTCCTTCCTCTACATTTTTTGCCTCTTTTTCCCTCGTTTTTCTCTCTTCTTCTTATGTCTTTGCTGCCTCTTATTCTTTTGTTTTTTCCCTTCCTCCTCTTATATTTTTCCCTCCCCACCTCCAATTCTAGAGGCAGATGTCTCCCCAAGGGTGATGGTTTGTGTCCCTATGAAAGTCTCCCTATCCATATCTACAAATTTAGTACATAGGACACAAATTCTCAAGTTTCTCAAAGCATCCATCACTATCAATTTGATGATTCCATGGTGAGCTAGATGTTGGTGTTTTCCCTCCCTTACCTTTTGACTCATCTTTATGACTGACTGTGTTAGTGCTGGATTCGGCACTTGGACTGCAGCAAGCGCCTGACCAGACGCATCTTAAACTATAAATAAATTTAATTATTTTTTTGTGATATTGGTAGGTGGTACAAACTTTGATTCACTGAAAAGAGATTTCAGTCAAATCCACAGTTTTACTAATGAGGGTATTGTAACTTGATGTGGTAGCAAGGTGCAAGTTTGTAGTCTATGAGGAGAGGAAACTATAAGATGAGAGAAGAATCAGTAGGTCTGTAAAATAGAAATCTACGGATTTAGTAGAAATTCACAAAAGTAGCAGTTTTAAAATATTCCATTGAGAGAAATCTATTTCTAGTCTGACAAGATTCTCACTGAAATATCATGAAGATTAACTATAATGAGTGATGCTATTCCATTGTTATAATATAGATTTTATCAAGAATGCTCACTGTGTGATTCTAACAAAAACCGATAAAACACATAACAAGCTTAAGAGACTAATAAAAACACATAACAGTATGATGATTTGAAAAATGGAACTAGAAGAAAGGAGATATGGAAACAAAAGTAAAGTAGACAATACACACAAAAAATTGGTAATAATTCCTCAGTAGTATTATTCCATTTCATTCACAAAAAAAATTACAGTTCATATAAATCAAAATTCTATAACCACCAACCAACCCTGACTTCATATCAGTTTGGCATATATATACAAAATATGATACTGTCATCTTCCGCGGGAAAAGGTAAATCTGTTTCAAAAGTCATTACAACCTCGTGCAAGAGGTTAGGCTTATCTAAAACTTTAATACGAAGTGTTATGACATAATGAAAATAACAACATTAAGGCTAACAGTTTGAAGTGATTTGTATGATGTAGAATTTTTATGGGAAGACTCCTCTTCCGTTCTGGTGCAACCAACTCCATAAAAAGTGAAAACAATAGTGAAAATGGTGTGTGGTTGTTCCTTGAATGTTTCCTGGTGTCTGGTAAAAATGTGTTGGTACTGAGAGTAGTGGTAGAAAGTTATTTGAGATAAATTTTGACGTTGTTCCGTTGTTCCTTCCTGTTTTTTTGGTTGAAAACCCTTTGTAATGGTGGAAAACTTGAAACTTTTGGATAGAATGCCGAAGTTTCATGTTATGAGAAATTACAAAGAAAATCTTTTGAAACAGATTTAACTGATAGAGGAGACATGGAGCGGAATAAATGATAAGCGAGGGGGGGTGGTGATGTGGTGAAGAAGTGGGACCAATCGCAGATCACACATTGGAATTTTTATTGTGAAATGCGAGAAGTTAAATGTTGAAAATGGCGAAGTGCAATGTGTGATGAGGGTGGAGGTGACGTGGCAGTGAAATGGGACCGATCGTAGATCCTGCATTGGAATTTTTATAAACATACATACACGTGCAATCAATAGCATTTATCGAAACTTTAAACAAAATTGCAATTTCTCCCAAACAATATGCATTCACGCAGAATTGTGGTTCTTGGGCCCCACAACCAGTTGACCAATAGGAAGAAATCACAAATCAGTCACCTGCAAATTTAACTTTACACAGATAACGACTAAACCTTAAACTCTACGATTTGTGAAATTACGCTGGTGTGCTACACTAACACGTGTCCCTCGCCTCATCACATCACAAATCGATTCACATAAAATTCGAAGCTTTAACAATAAACTTTAAAAACTGTGATTTGCGAAATCACTCCATTTTGGCTTTAATCTCCACCATTGATCTGCGCCCAGATCTGACTATCTTCCTTGCTTGCCCCTTAGTCTCATCGCATCAAAAATCACTTAACATACCATGCAATTTGACTTAACGATAAAACTTTAAAAACTGCGTTGTACAAAGTTGCTCCATGTGCGCTTTAATCTCAGGCATCGGTCTGCTTCCCTTTGGATCTGCGATTAGATCATGGCCATCCGTTCCTTTTGCACGTGGTTCTTGTCCATTGCTTCATTCCTTAGTCTATTTCCCAACCAACTTCCTTTAAATATTATTTGTTGCTCTTCTCTGGATCTCCCACTCTGTTGGTTAAGTTGTTTTCTTCCAGCTGCGCCTTGATTTTAAAGAACTCTGGTTGCCATGAAGCCTTAATTTTCTTGCTTCGAAAGTCGATTACCTGTTTACCCGTAGCCTCTTTTCTGAGATAACCAAAATCTCAGTGAAATAGTTTCCCTTTTCACTGTGTGGAATATATGACTTCCATTTCTGAGAAATAGTTGCCCTTTACTGTTTTGACAATATATTTGCAACAAAAGTAGCTATTATTCGAAAAAAGATGACTGCAATTTTATTACCCAAACATCGACTAACTTTCAACACTAAGATAAGCCAAAACAGATATTTTAACTTATTTTAGGACTCTAAAACACTATGACACCTATTCACTTAAAATACCTTTATGTTGGGACTCTTTTATAACTTTTATTGGAAATGACTCAAACTTTGGACATGGACTAAGACACAATAAAAATTTGAGAACAGTGACACAATGGAAATTACACTATTAACATTTTCAGTGCTAACAGACTGAAGGAAAAAGTGTGGCACACTATGTATTTGAGGAAGAGGAAATTCTTCCTGGAATCTCAACTCATAAAGAGACTTGAAGTGGTAAGCATACACCACACTCATTCTTCCTTCACAAGATATTTACTTGAGGATATGGTAGGCCACCTCATCCCAAGGATAAGGTAGGCTTTATCTTTAGACCCCATTTTTATCCTCAACAAGCTTCTCTTTTAAAATGAAGAAATTCTTTCTAGCAATGACTCAATCCTCTTATAAGGATGATGGCAGTGATAACTATGATGATATCTCCTGGATGAAGAACTAGAGTGATACCCATACATACCAATCCTCCTGTCACATGTATCCAATGATCTTCCACCGATGATTGTGTCCCCTCTAATATCCAACTTGTATCCTAACCAATACCTGCTACCATATGCCCCATTAGTATTATCTTCCTATTCTTGACTAATACTCAATTATCCCTGTCTCTGCAAGTTTTACAAACTCTGAAGGATCACTAGATTGACCTCTGCCTGCTTTTCCTAAGCCCTTGCAAGTCTTTCCTGAGCCTCAACCAAATTGTCATTATATAATTTGCAAATTATGATATCTGCCTCCAAACTCCTCAATCTATCTGCTATATCAGGAGAGGACTCATCTCCTTGCTGCCAAACTAATCTATAGGGAGAGCCACGTGAACTGTAGTCAACCATTTTTCTCGTCATCTTTGATTCTCTTCTTCCTACAAGCACTCCATTTCAGATAAAAAAAATAGATACCATAACCAAAATCATACCCTAAATAAATGTAAGGGAGGCTTATATCATTTTCAAAATGAATCCAAATTAGTGCGAACATATATAATCATAATCATATCAATATGCCAACATCATGCATGACCATACAAACTTCTCGAGCTGAGGGCTACTATGACATGAATCAACCTCCTAGATAACCTTAAGGAAATGGAGTCAACAAAACAAGACCTTACTGACTTCCCCCAGGTCCTACAGGACCCCCAAGAGCTAGACCACCCTTCCAAGTGCCCAAACCCTAAGCTAACTTGATTTTTCACTGATCTAAACTCCCAATCACATTCACAAGCCTGCACCCATGCAACTGAAACCCTCCAGTAACATGCATAACCACTGCTAGGGTGCAACTGTAGTCTTTTTCAGCCATTTCTATGCCAAAGACCGTGAAATATGTGCCCCCTTTTTAGGGCTAGGCTCGAGGTTACTACCCAAAACTTGACAAAAAACATTAGAATGATAAATGACACAAGGAAAAATCCTCTAACACAAATCTTAAACAATGACTTGACCTAACAAGGCCTAACCATAACAGTCATTCCGTCAAACCCATAGTAAACATGAAATATACATGTCATGAGTGCATATCTGAACATAGATATCCGAAACTTATATGAGAAACATCAATAAGGTCTAATTCTCTCTCACAATAGCTGCAATAACATCTATTAGGTCATGCATTCATTAACCATTATGTTACAATTAAAAATATGATAATATCCATAACTTGAATCTGTCATAAAACCATGCTTATAACCAAATAAATAACAATGATACAACAACCATTAAAGACACATAATAACAAGTGTAATTACTCATGAATCACAAGGGAAAAGAGCTCTTATTGATCATATGTAAAAGCCAACCAAGTTAGGGACTTCCATGTACCAACCGATAATAGATTGAGCTTAACCAAATCTCTCTTTCAGCCAATCACCCCCATGTCATATTCCAAGCATGAATGTGGGATCTCATGGGATAAATCGATGCATAAGCAACCCACAAAATATAGAGGTTAAACCACCTTCACCCTCACACTACCGTGATCTCACCTAAACTGGTCCCGAGATCACAAAACCAAACTGAACTTGAACACCTCAAAATTCCTTCCCCATCCCTTGATGAATTTTCCTGTCTCCACCCACCTGTTAAGGGCTTCTACGAGAAAACCATCTCCATCCCAAACCCTTGGGATTTTCTTGAGACCACATCACCCAAATAAAAAAAACATTCTAGCAATCCAATGCTCATCCAAGAATGAATCCCATCACACCATGGCTATCTGGAAGTGGAAAGGAAAGGTTGAAACCACTATTAAAACATGAAAAAACCATGCCAATGAAAAAAATGAACAAAATACACACATAGATCTACCATGCATGCCAAAAATAGCTAGGAAATAATACATGCAACCTGTTACCTGTAAGTATTCCCACCTAAGCCACTTGATCCAACCTTTCCTTGATTGATCCTTGCTTTCCTTTTCTTTCCTTATCCTTACTTTTCTTGCTTTCTTGCTTTCTCCTCTTGGTGCTCTTTGTTTGGTCCTTCGTTTTTGAAGGAATAACAATTATGGAGGAAATTTTGGATAAAGCTACTGGAAATAGAGAACCAGAAAAACAAAGCGATAGCAAAACATTTTGGAACTTGTGCAATGGAAAATAAGGGAGTGTGCTGAAGAACGAAGAAATGATTTTGATGCAGTCAACAAATAACCAAGGTAATGACCCTAGGTATTAGAAAACCATTGATCAAGAAAGAAAGGTAGCATATCAAGTGACCTCGAATACAAAATAAGACATCAAGCAACGAGAAAAAAGTTGAGAGAGTGTTGCAAAAGTTTAGATCGTACCAGGAGTACAGACAATGCCTATCTATGTTGAGACTGTGTCATAGTGTTTATTGTTATGCAGTTTCTGAGATCTGAGCTATAATGATTTTCTTATGTATTATCTATGGTTTTCTATTCCAGGTGCAACTCTGTAACTACCACAAGATGTAAGGGTGATGATGTAATGTTGCTAAACTTTGTTGCTTAATATAATGAGGTGTATGTGAATTTCGATATTCAATTGTGTATTTTCTGGGCCCTTTTAAAAAAAAATTGCATGTGATTATTTCTTATTAAGTGTATGAATCAAATGGTTGAGAATGAATACGGTGATAGATGTGCAAGTCACATAATTAATCATATCTATATCACATATATCCTTTCATGGTTCTGGCTCACCTCAGGTGAGACTCTCTTTATTTTTCAAGGAGTGAAAATACCAACGAAGAGATGGACTACACGAGCCTTTTTTTTGGAAACCTCAGTCAAACCCAGGGTCAAACTCAAATTAATTTTTTTTTCCAAAAATGGTTCCATTTCCAGGACCTCAAGTTTTTAAGGGGGTTTAGATCATATGAGCATGGTATATTCTTTAGAATATCCAAAAATGGTGGCATGAAAGGGTTGATTATTTTATTTTGTAGCAGGAAATGTTGAGAAAAAAGGATCTGAATAGGGTCAAAGAAGAAACGTTGTACGTTGAGCCTCTAAAACATTATGACACCTATTCACTTAAAAATACCTTGATGTTGGGACTCTTTTTTACTTTTATTGGAAATGACTCAAACTTTGGACATGGACTAAGACACAATAAAAATTTGAGAACAATGACACAATGGCGATTACACCATTAACATTTTCAGTGCTAATATTGGCTCCTATTGGGGATGAAGTCCTCCCTATGAGGCTTCAAGGACTGTAGACTCAGTGCCTTAAAAACTCTTGAATCTCAGAAGAATTTTTGAAAATAATGACTAGGATTGACCATTGACATACTAGACTCAAGATTGGCCATATATATAGACATAAGTACCATTGGGCATGGATTTTATTGACACATCACACTGGATATTTACAATGGAGTAACTCAACTGACTTTACTAAATAAAGAACCTTTTAAGAAAATGACCATTGACTAGGCCTCCAGTCAGCTGATCATCATCTATATGTTTGAGAAAAAAAGTATTATTCTCCAAAACTTCAGCAATTTTAAATGGCCCAAACCATAGATTGTCGAACTTACCATGCTTTCCATGGTCTTCCCTCCTAGAATCCCAACGCAACACCAAATAATTCTCCTGAAACAACTGTTGATTTTCTCTTTTATCAAAAACAGATTTTACTTTAGCCTGATACTTCTGAACTTTTTCCAACAATGATTCTCTGAATTGGTGTGCCTCTATCAACTATATCATTCTCCTTTGGACAAGGTTTTCATGATAAACTTCATCTTGTAGGAACTTCATCACAGGAAGGGATAATTTCAAAGCCATTATAGCTTCTGTACCATATAAAAGCTGAAATGGATACATTCCAATTGATTTTTTACCACTTACTATATATGCCCACAGAGCATGTATCAACTGAGTGTCCTAATTCCTCTTTTTTTCAGGCAACATTTTCTTAATAATCCTTACCAAACTTTTATTGGATGACTCAACCAAATCATTACCTTGAGGGTAATAAGGTGTGGAATGAGTCAATTCAATCCCATATTGCTCACAAAATTTGTACATCTTGGTGGACTTAAATGCCATTGCATTATCAGTTACTAATTTATGTGGACAACCAAATCTTGACATAATATTTTCCAACATAAATTTAATAATTACCGTATCAGTAGCATTTATGGTTGGTACAACTTCAATAAATTTGGTGAAATAGTATGTAGCTATGAGAATCCATCTATGATGTCCTGATGAAGGTGGATGAATTTCACCGATGAAGTCTAGCCCCCACTGCTGGAAAGGAACATCTGTTGAAATAGGAATGAGAGGTAATGGTAGCCATTTATGTTTACTAGAAAATTTCTAACATTCGACACAACTCCTGACTTTGGCAAAGACATCAGAGAAAAGAGTTGGTGAATAATAACCAGCTCTTAAAATTTTATTTGCAGTGGTTCTCCAATATAAATTCCCTCCACATACTCCTGCATGTATCTCTGTCTTAATCTCCTGGGATTTTGCTTCATCCACACATATTAACAAGACTCCAACAAGATCTTTCCAGTAAATATGGTCTTCCAAAATGAAATACTTCATAGCTCTCAATTTAAAAGCTCTCCTTTTAGACTTCTCTATTTCAGGTGGACAATTGAAATTTAACAAGTAAACTATATCCTTGTACCAATATAAATTGAATATTTCAGGATAATTAGCAATACCTTCTCCATCTTCTCCTTCAGCTACCTCTAAATTCAGATTTATCGCTTTGCAGTTATATTTAGCCATCAAGCGAGCCAAGCCCCGAACCTTTATCAATTTATTTGGTTTGATTTCAACATCAAATTCCAGAATCTTGTTCAGCCATCGTCCTCTCCTTCCATCTGTATCTAGCTGCAGCAACACATCTTTAACAGTGATATATTATTTTTGAATGTAGCACATAAAGAAATTATTTTTGAATGTAGCACATAAACTCAAAAAGACTTCAAAGCGTTAACTAGTGCATATGCTTGTTTTTCAGTCAAGTTTTAATTTAATTCAACATCCCTTACAGCATGACTAAAAAATGAAATTGGCTGCTCTAAACCTTCCTTATTCTTTTGTAATAAGACAACTGCAATTGTTTCTTCTGAAGCATATGAAAAAATCAAAAAATCCTTTTCAAAGTTAGGACTTATTAAAACTGGAGCATCAGTCAAGGAAAATTTAATTGCTAAAAAATAATTCTTTGCTTCATCTCACCACTTAAATTCTGCATCTTTTTTCAGCAAAACATTTATATGTTTGATCAGCTCTGCTAATTTAGGAACAAAATGCCTCAGAAAATTGATTTTCCCTAAAAATGACTGCAATTTCTTCTTATTTCTAGGAAAACCAATCTTCTGAATAGCTTCTACTCTTCCTAAATCAATACAAATGCCACTTTCTGTTACAATATGTCCCAATAACTTACCTTCTTGGGCAACAAAAGACAACTTTTTGGGGTTTAAGGACAAACCAAACTTTCTGCATTTATCAAAAAATTGCTTCAGATGTTTCAAGTGGTCTTCATCAAATTTTGAATATAATGTTATGTCATCCAAATAGATGACCACAAATCTATCCTTTTCTCTTGCAAAGGAAATATAAATTTCCCTTTGAAAGGTTGCACCTGCGTTCATGAAACTAAATGGAATTTTGTTGTACATGAATGTGCCCCAGGGTGTGGTAAATGTTGTATTTTCTCTGTCTTGCCTGTCAACTGAAATATGATTATAGCGTGAAAATCCATCAATCATTGACAGTCGTTTGGATCTTACAACCTTCTGCAAGATATAATCCATCTTGGTCAGTGGATAGTTATCTTTCAAGGAGCACAAGTTCAGGTTGCGAAAATCAACACAAATCCTTATTTATCCATTATTTTTCTAGACTGGGACTACATTAGCTACCCAATTAGAAAATCTCAAAGGCGGAGTAATATTTTCTTCCCATAATTCTTTTGTTTCTTTCTCATTGATTGGGAGTAGCATGGGATTGATATGTCTGATTTTCTGTGCTACAGGCTTTACATCTGTTTTCAAAGGGATCTTGTGCTCCATTATCCTCTTATCATAAGTTTTCAACTCACTATAAGACCATGCAAAAATATCAGCAAATTCCTTCAGCAATTTGATATATTTTGTTCTGGTTTCTAGAGGAAGGAATTTGGACACTTTGAATAATCTTGGCTAATCTTTTGTACCAATGTTATACTCTGTTGTACTCTCTCCATCAACCTTTCTTTCAGGCTTGAGAAAAACATCATTATTATCAAACAGTATTTCTAAAGGAACCAAACCCTTATGAATAAAGTTAGTTTTCATATCTATAATTTTTTCCCAGCCATAGTTTTCTTAAAAGGGTTGTTATTTTTGTTTTCAACAATTTCCTACTCATCATCAATTTGTATGTCTACAAACTCTTCTACACACTCCAAAAATTTCTGAATCTCCCTGTCATTCTCAAATACTTTCCAGTGCTTAATGTTATCAGGAATTGAAGGTCTGTTTTTTATTTGAACATCATAGACTGCCTTGACATCTAGACGAATTTTGAAATTACTAGCAGCAATAGCTAGTGAATCAACAATTTGATTTTCTTCTCTAGTGACAAAATTTATATTAAATGCTGAAAAGTAATGCTCAATCAAATCCCAAACTTCATTCCTATAATTCTTCAATTTGGAATTTTTCACTTGGTAATTATTTCTCACCTTCTTAATCACCAACTCTGAATCACCAAAGGCAATTAATTGTTCTACTCCCAAATATTCCATTGCCTTCATACCCAGCACAAGTGCTTCATACACAGAAGTGTTGTTAGTGGTAGAAAATTGGAGTTTGTATGATATGGTTACCTTCTGCTGAGTAGGATAAATGAGGACTACGTCAGCTCCCAATCCTTCTCTTGAAGAAGCTCTGTCAAAGTATAATTTCCAGATCTGTCCTCCTTCTGATTGCTACATATTTTCACCTTGAAAATGTTTTTTTTCACTTAATTCAGGCTGGAAATCATTATCATCAGCAGTAAGGTGCAAAATTGATGACCCCAATTCTTTTTCTTCATCATGTATGGGATGGTTTGATGGATTGTGCTGATCACTAATGATGTAGGCCGTTTGATTTTCCCTATACAGCCTTCTGTATTCCCGTCCAAATACTGGGATGGTAGCATATGACATGCCCATCTAAAGGGTACCTCCCAATTTCTTAGACCGAGATCTGGAAAGTAACATCCCAAATCTAGAAGGAATGTCAGCAACCACAATGTCCATCACTAAGCTCTTCATAGGCATTTGGGTAAGGGAAACAACCAAATCCTTAATCACTCCTAGACACTTAACTTTTTTGGATTCAAAGGTGTAAAGGTCATGGTATTTCTTGGTGATCTCTAATCCCAATTCATCCATTACTTTCTTTGGCATGAGATTATGGGAAGCTCAAAAATCTAACAAACAATTATGCAGCAATTTGTCATGTATATTGAGTGACAGGTAGAAAGGAGGTGAGTTATCATCATTTTGGTCTTGGACATGATAGCCTAGATAAATGGTGGGATGATCATCCTCAAGGTTGACTGAATCAGGGGCGAGAGGACGCTGCAGCGGACTCTTAAAAGACTCTTTATATTCTGTATTTTTCAATAATTCCAGGAGTGGAACTGGAATTTTGATTTTATTCAATTCAAATTTGAAACTGAAATAAGTTGGAACGAATTCCTTATTTTTTGCAGTAATTTTAACAATTGGGGTAGAATTTTGAGGTGGAGGAACCTCATTTTCCTTAGCCTTCTGTTTAGCAGCTTGTTTATCTAAATCTGATTTTTGTTGAGGCTGCTGAACAAGATCTTTTGACCTAAAAGGGTAATTTATATTTTGAACTTCTTGCTGTTTTTGATCATTTTGTGCATAAATTTGAGCATTCATATCATCAGAAGAAAAAAAACAAATTATTGATCTATCTTGATATTCCTGCAATGTCAAACATGTTTACTGTAAAGTTTCTCCCACATGGTTTATTTCTTCATTTTCTTCCTCATTTCCTTGTTGTTCCTTCAGCAAAATTATTCAAAGGAGACTGAACATTTTGATCATCAACATTCCTCCTTGGGCACTGTAGGATTTGTTGAGGCTGAAAAGGCCTCCTGAAGGGAGCCTGATTTCTATTAGCTTCGTTTTGATTGGCTCTAGCAACTAGTTTATTTTCTTCCTCTAATTTTGACATCTTAGAGGCAAGTTCCTTGATCAAATTAGACATTTGATTGATCTTTTCTTCTACTGAAAGAGATTTAGAAGAAGAAGGCTTTTCTTATTTCATCTTCTTTTTGTCTTTTGTTGCCTTTTCTTCCTCCATTTTTAATTTATTAGAAGCCATGAGATTAGACTGCACTCCAATGGCAGCCTCTTGCATACTTGTCAACGTCTGTGCTTTTTCAGCCCTAAACCATAAAGAAAATAGATAATCTAAAGCATTTTCAAAATTTATCATAGCTATGGTTTCAGTGGGTTTAATCTCTTCAGAAATTTTCTGATAAATCTTATTAAACCTCTTAGTAAAATCAGCTAAAGACTCATCTGCCTTTTTCTTCAGAGTTCCAAATTTTGTAAGATAATAAACATAGTCTTTCCTATCACCCAAATTCTTCACAAATATCTCTTCTAATTCATTAATTCCTATAATTGAATTTGGAGCCAAACTTCTAAACCATTTTCTAGCTTCACCATCCAAGCTCTGAACAAAGAGTCTTGACCAGACATCTTCATGTTCAATATTCTGATTTTCAGCGTAACTATAGAAAACCACTAAATGTTCCTCAACAGAAACTTCTTCTCCCTCCCAGTTTATTTTGGAAGATATTTCAAGTAATATCCTTGGGGAAGTGCATGCATGTGTTGAGGGAGAACAAGTGTCCCATATCTCGCAGCCACTATTTGTTGCATCCTTGTAAGGGAAGGCTGAGCCATATTTTGCTGATGTAAAATTGATGTATTTGTTTGAGAAATAGGAATTAAAATTGGTGAATTCTAATTATGATTTAGGATAGCAGAAAATTGGGGGTCTTGAGATGATTTTTCAGGCTTTGGAACTAAGAAGAGTGGGTTTTCAAAGAGATGAACAGAGGATTTCTTGACTTCTCCTTCACTAGAAGAATCAGAATCTAAAGTTGTCTCTTGAGGGGATGGATTTAATTCAGCTTTATTTTGTTGAGCAAGGAAATCAAATAAGTTAAAGGTAATACTTTCGGGTATAGTCCCTTCAAGTGGATGAGAGGAAGATGACCCAACAGCTGGATTTGGAGAGAAAGGAAAATATTCTTGCTGAGGGGTGACAAGAGACTGGCATTCAGGATGAGTCTAAAGGAAATTTAAAATATTCTTGAAATCTTCTTCAGTCAAAATATCCCTATCAAGAAAGGGTGCAATAGCCAATACTTATTCTAATTCCCCTTTAGTCAGCAAAAACTCTTCAGACTTCTTTTAGCCACCGAGAAATTCAGTTTCTCCTTTTTTTACTGGAACAGTACTTACTTCAGATTTACTAGGTGATGAGTACGAAAAACCTTCAGCTGAGCCTAGGTTAATAACATCCACTTTATTTTCTAGAGGAGTAGCTTCAACTTGAGATTTTTCAGCAGAATTTTTTGAAACTAAAACCTCTTTAGATTAGAAAGTAGATAGAGGTACCTTTTTTTTTGGAACGTACTTTTTGTGTACCTTCTTCACTGATTGATATGTGGCTTCAACTGATCTATGTTTTCCTATAGCATCTTCGATGAGTTTATCTGGGTCAACAACTAGAGTAACAGTTGGAAATCTCTTATTCCTACTTGTAGAAGGAGGTCTTGGAACCCCTCTTCCTCTTTGTGGAGTTTCCAGGTGAACAAATTCACAGTATTATTCAGGTCACCAATTCTTGTTCACCATCAAGAACTGATTATCAACAATTTATAACAATATACTCAGGAGAATACTTCGTTACAAGGCCTTCGTCTCTCAACAGATGCACCAAAATTTGTTGGCACTGGAATCAACACTTGGACTGCAGCAAGCACCTGAAGAGACACATCTTAAACTATAAAGCAATTTAATGATTTGTTTTGTGAGATTGGTAGGTGGTACAAACTTTGATTCACTGCAAAGAGATTTCAGTCAAATCCACAGTTATACTAATGAGGGTATTGTAACTTGATGTGGTAGCAAGGTGCAAGTTTGAAGTCTATGAGGAGAGGAAACTATAAGATGAGAGAAGAATCAGTAGGTCTGTAAAACATAAATCTACTGATTTAGTAGAAATTCACAAAAGTAGTAGTTTGACAATATTCCATTGAGAGAAATCTATTTATAGTTTGACAAGATTCTCACTGAAATATCATGAAGATTAACTATCATGAGTGATGCTCTTCCACTGTTATAATATATATTTTATTAGGAATGCTCACTGTGTGAGTCTAACAAAAACCGATAAAACACATAATAAGCTTAAGAGACTAATAAAAACACATAACAGTATGATGATTTGCAAACTAGAACTGGAATAAAGGAGATATGGAAACACAATTAAAGTAGACAATACACATAGAAAATTGGTAATAAGTCCTCACTAGTATTATTCTATTTCATTCATAAAAAAGATCATAGTTCGTATAAGTCAAAATTCTATAACCACCAACCAACCCTGACTTCATATCATTCTGGAATATATATACAAAATATGATATTTTCATCTTCCACAGAAAAAGGTAAATATGTTTCAAAAGTCATTACAACCTCGTGCAAGAGGCTAGGCTTATCTAAAACTTTAATACGGAATGTTATGACATAATGAAAATAACAACATTAAGGCTAACAGTTTGAAGTGATTTGTATGATGTGGCAGTTTTATGGGAAGAATCCTCTTCCGTTCTAGTGCAACCAACTCCATAAAAAGTGAAAACAACAGTGAAAATGGTGTGTGGCTATTCCTTGAATGTTGCCCAGTGCCTGGTAAAAACGTGTTGGTACTGAGAGTAGTGGTAGAAAACTATTTCAGAGGAATTTTTTCATTGTTCCATTGTTCCTTTCTCTTTTTTTGGTTGAAAACCCTTTGTAATGGAGAAAAACTCGAAACCTTTAGATAGAAGGACAGAGTCTCATTTTATGAGAAATTACAAAGAAATTCCTTTGAAACAGGCTTAATTGATAAAGGAGACATGGAGCGGAATAAATGATAAGTGATGGGGGGTGGTGATGTGGTGAAGAAGTGGGACCGATCACATATCGCACATCGAAAGTTTTATGTGAAATTCGGGAAGTTAAATATTGAAAATGGCGAAGTGTAATGTGTGATGAGAGTGGAGGTGACGTGGTAGAGAAATGGGACCGATCGCAGATCCTACATCGAAAGTTTTATAAACATGCATACGCATGCAATCAAAAACGTTTATTTGAACTTTAAACAAAACCGCAATTGCTCCCAAACAATATGCACTCATGCGAAATTGTGGTTCTTGGGCCCCACAACCAGCTGACCAATAGGAAGTAATCGCAAATCTGCCACCCGCAAATTTAAATTTACACTGATAACAACTAAACCATAAAATCTGCGATTTGCAAAATCGCGCTAGTGCGCTATGCAAACATGTGTCCCTCACCTCATCGCATCACAAATCGCTTAACATACCATGCGAAGCCTTAACGATAAACTTTAAAAACTGCAATTTGTGAAATCGCTCCATCTGTGCTTTAATGTCCACCATTGATCTGCTCCCAGATCTGACGATTGTCCTTGCTTTCCCCTTAGCCTCATCGCATCGCAAATCACTTAACATACCATGTGATTTGACTTAATGATAAAACTTTAAAAACTGCACTATGCGAAGTCGCTCCATGTGCGCTTTAATCTCAGCCATCGATCTACTCCCCTTTGGATCTGCGATTAGATCATGGCCATACATTCCTTTTGGACACGGTTCTTCTTTTTTGCTTCATTCCTTAGTCTATTTCCCGGCCAGCTTCCTTTAAATATTGTCTGCTGCTCTTCTCTAGATCTCCCACTTTGTTGGTTAAGTTTTTTTCTTTCGGCTGTGCTTTGGTTTTAAATAACTCTAGTTGCCACGAAGCCTTAATTTTCCTGCTTCGAAAACTGATTACATGTTTACCCATAGCCTCTTTTCGGAGATAACCAAAATATCAGTGAAATAGCTACGCTTTTCACTGTGTTGAATATATGACTTCCATTTCTGAGAAATAGCTGCCCTTTACTGTTTTAACAATAAATTTGTAACAAAACTAGCAATTATTCTAGACTAGATGAATAAAATTTTATTACCCAAACATCGACTAAATTTCAACACTAAAATAAGCCAAAATAGAGATTTTAACTTATTTTAGGACACTAAAACACTATGACACCTATTCACTTATAAATGCCTTGATGTTGGGACTCTTTTTTAACTTTTATTGGAAATGACTCAAACTTTGGACATGGACTAAGACACAATAAAAATTTGAGAACAGTGACACAATGGAAATTACACCATTAAAATTTTCAATGCTAACAGATTGAAGGAGAAAGCGTGGCACACTAAGTCTTTGAGGGAGAGGAAATTCTTCCTGGAATCTCAACCCATAAAGTAACCTGAAGTCGTAAGCATACACCACACTCATTCTTCCTTCACAACATATTTACTTGAGGATATGGTAGGCCACCTCATCCCAAGGATAAGTTGGGATTTATCTTTAGACCCCATTTTTATGCTCAATAATATTCCCTTTTAAAATGGAAAAATTCTTTCTAGCAATGACTCAACCCTCCTATAAGGATGATGCCAGTGATAACTATGATGATATCTCCAGGATGAGGAACTAGAGTGATACCCATACATACCAGTCCTCATGTCACGTGTATCCAATGATCTTCTACCTATGACTGTGCCCCCTCTATTGAACCTATATCCTAACCGATACATGCTACCATTTGCCCCATTAGTTTTCTCTTCCTATTCTCGACTAATACTCAACTTTACCTGTTTCTACAAGTTTTACAAACTCTAAAGGATCACTAGATTGACCTTTGTCTGATTTTCCTAATACCTTGCAAGTCTTTCCTGAGCCTCAACCAACCTGTCATTATCTACTTTTCAACTTATGATATCTGCCTTAAAACTCCTCAATCTATCTTCTATATCAGAAGAGTACTCATCTCCTTACTGCCAAACTGATCTATAAGTAGAGCCACGTGAACTATAGTCTACCATTTTTCTCGTCATCTTTGATTCTATTCTTCCTACAAGCACGTCATGTCAAATAAAACAAATAGATACCATAGCCAAAATCATACCCTAAATAAATTTAAGGGAGGCTTATATCATTTTCAAAATCAATCCAAATTAGCGCGAATAATCATAATCATATCAATATGCCAACATCATGCATGACCATACAAACCTCCTAAGCCGAGGGATACTATGACATGAATCAACCTCCTAGATAACCTTAAGGAAATGGAGTCAACAAAACAAGACCTTACTGACTTCCCCAGGTGCTACAGGACCCCCAAAAGCTAGACCACCCTTCCAGGTGCCCAAACCCTAAGCTAAATTTATTTTTCACTGATCTAAATTCCCAATCACATTCACAAGCCCACATCCATGCAACTGAAATCCTTCAGTAACATGCATAACCACTTATAGGGTGCGACTGTAGAATTTTTCAGCCATTTCTATGCCAAAGACCATGAAATATGTGCCTCCTTTTTAGGGCTAGACTCGAGGTTACTACCCAAAACTTGAAAAAAAAAATTAGAATGATAAATGACACAAGGACAAAGCCTCTAACACAAATCTTAAACAATGACTTGACCTAACAAGGCCTAACCATGACAGTCATTCTGTCAAACCCATAGTACACATGAAATCTACATGTCATGAATGAATATCTAAACATAGATATCTAAAACTTATATGATAAACATCAATAAGGTCTAATTACCTCTCACAATAGTTGCAATAACATCTATTAGTTCATGCATTCATTAACCATTCTCTTACAAGTAAAAACATGATAAGATCCATAACTTGAATCTATCATAAAGCCATGCTTATAACTAGATAAATAACAATGATACAACAACCATTAAATACACATAATAACAAGTGTAATTACTCATGAATCACAAGGGAAAAGAGCTATTATTGATCATATGTAAAAGCCAACCAAGTTAGGTACTTCCATGTACCAACCGATAATAGATTGAGCTGAACCAAATCTCTCTTTCAGCCAATCACCCCCATGCCATATTCCAAGCATGGATGTGGGATCTCATGGGATAAATCAATGCATAAACAACCAAGAGAATATAGAGGTTAAACCACTGTCATCCTCACACTACCGTGATCTCACCTAAACTAGTCCCAAGATCACAAAACCAAACTGACCTTGAACGCCTCAGAAGTCCTTCACCATCCCTTGAGGAATTTTCCTATCTCCACCCACCTGTTAAGGGCTTCTAGGAGAAAACCATCTCCATCCCAAACCCTTGGGATTTTCTTGAGACCACATCACCCAGATCCAAAAACCTTCTAGAAATCCAATGCTCAACCAATAATGAATCCCATCACACCATGGCTATCTAGAAATGGCAAGGAAAGGTTGAAACCACTATAAAAACATGAAAAAACCATGCCAATGAAAAAAAAATGAACAAAATACATACATGCATCTACCATGCATGCCAAAACTAGCTAGGAAATCATACATGCAACTTGTTACCTGCAAGTATTCCCGTTGAAGCCACTTGATCCAACCTTTCCTTGCTTGATCCTTGCTTTCCTTTTCTTTCCTTATCCTTACTTTTATTGCTTGATTTCTTTCTCCTCTTGGTTCTCTTTGTTTGGTCCTTCATTTTTGAAGGAATAACAGATGTGGAGGAAATTTTGGATAAAACTACCGAAAATAAAGCACCAGAAAATCAAAGCAGTAGCGAAACATTTTGGAACTTGTGCAATGGAAAAGAAGGGAGTGTGTTGAAGAATGAAGAGTTTATTTTGATGCAGTCAATGAAGACCCAAGGTAATGACCGTAGTTATTAGAAAACCATTGATCAAGAAAACAAGGTAGCAGATAAAGTGAGTGTGACTACAAAAGAAGACATCAAGCAACGAGAAACAAGTTTAGAGAGGGTTGCAAAAGTTGAGATCATACCACGAGTACAGACGGTTCCTATCTATGTTGAGACTATGTCATAGTTTTTAGTGTTATGTAGTTTCTAAGATCTGAGCTATAATGTTTTTCTTATGTATTATCTGTGGTTTTTTATTCCAGGTACAAGTCTGTAACTACCACAAGCCATAAGGGTGATGATCTAATGTTACTGAATTTTGCTGCTTAATATAATGAGTATGTGAATTTTGATATTCAATTGTGTATTTTATGGGCCCTTTTAAAAAATTTATGCATATGATTATTTCTTATTAAGTGTATGAATCGAATGGTTGAGAATGAATATGGTGATAGTTTCACAAGTCACAAATTAATCATATATAGATCACATACATCCTTTCATGGTTCTGGCTCACCTCGAGTGAGACTCTCCTTATTTTTCAAGAAGTGAAAATACCAACGAAGTGATGGAATACGCGGGCCTTTTTGTTGGAACCTTCGGTTGAACCTAGGGTCAAACTCTAATTTATTTATTTGCCAAAAATGGTTCCATTTCCGGGACCTCAAGTTTTTTAAGGGGGTTTAGATCATGCAACCATGGTATATTCGTTATAATATCCAAAAATGGTGGCATGAGAGGGTTGATTATTTTATTTTGTAGCAGGAAGAGCTGAGACAAAAGGATCTGAATTGGGTCAAAGAAGAAACGTTGTACGCTGAGCCTCTAAAACACTATGACACCTATTCAATTAAAAATACCTTGATGTTGGGACTCTTTTTTAACTTTTATTGGAAATGAATCAAACTTTGGACATGGACTAAGACACAATAAAAATTTGAGAATAGTGACACAATGGCGATTACACCATTAAAATTTTCAATGCTAACAGTGGCTCCTATTTGGGATGAAGTCCTCCCTGTGAGGCTTCAAGGACTGTAGACGCAGTGCCTCAAAAACTCTTGAATCTCAGAAGACTTTTTGAAAATAATGACTAGGATTGACCATTGACATACTGGACTCAAGACTGACCATATATATAAACATAAGTACCATTGGGCATGGATTTTATTGACACATCATACCGGATATTTACAATGGAGTGACTCAACTGACTTTAATAAATAAAGAACCTTTTAAGAAAATGACCATTGACTGGGCCTCCAATCAGCTGATCATCATCCAGATGTTTGAGCAGAAAATTATTATCTCCAAAACTTCAGCAATTTTAAATGGCCCAAACCACAGATATTCGAACTTACCATGCTTTCCATGGTCTTCTCTCCTAGTATCCCAACGCAGCACCAATCATTCTCCTGAAACAACTGTTGATTTTCTCTTTTATCAAAAATAGATTTGACTTTAGCTTGATACTTTTGAACTTTTTCCAGCAATGATTCTCTGATTTGGTGTGCCTCTATCAGCTATAGCATTCTCCTTTGGACTGGGTTTTCATGATCAACTTCATATTGTAGGAAATTCATCACAGGAAGGGCTAATTTCAAAGGCATTACAGCTTTTGTACCATATACAAGCTGAAATGGAGACATTCCATTTGATTTTTTTCCACTTACTCTATCTTCCCACAGAGCATGTATCAACTGAGTACCCCAATTCCTCTTGTTTTCAGGCAACATTTTCTTAATAATCCTTACCAAACTGTTATTGGATGACTCATCCAAACCATTACCTTGAGGGTAATAAGGTGTGGAATGATTCAATTCAATCCCATATTGCTGAAAAAATTTGTACATATTGATGGACTTAAAGGCCATTGCATTATCAGTTACTAATTTATGTGGACAACCAAATCTTGACATAATATTTTCCAACAAAAATTTAATTATTACCGTATCAGTAGCATTTCTAGTTGGTACAACTTCAATCCATTTGGTGAAATAGTATGTAGCTGTGAGAATCCATCTATGATGTCCTAATGAAGGTGGATGAATTTCACCGATGAAGTCTAGCCCCCACTGCTGGAAAGGAACATCTGTTGAAGTACGAATGAGAGGTAATGGTAGCAATTTCTGTGTACCAGAAAATTTCTGACATTCAACATAGCTACTGACTTTGGAAAATACAACAGAGAAAAGGGTTGGCCAATAATAGCCATCTCTTAAGATTTTATTAGCAGTGGTTATCCAATATAAATTCCCTCTGCATACTCCTGCATGTATCTCTGCCATAATATCATGGGATTCTGCTTCATCTACACATATTAACAAGACTCCAACAAGATATTTCCAGTAAAGATGCTCTTCCAAAATGCAATACTTCACAACTCTCAATTTAAAATATCTCCTTTTAGACTTCTCCATTTCAGGTGGACAATTAAAATTTAACAAGAAGTAAACTATATCTTTGTACCAATCTGAATTGAATATTTCAAGATAATTAGCATTACCTTCTCCATCTTCTCCTTTAGCTGCCTCTACATTCAGATTTAAAGCTTTGCTGTTATATTCATCCAGAATCTTGGTCAGTTGTCATCTTCTCCTTCCATCTGTATCTAGCTGCAGCAACACATCTTTAACAGTGATATCGGGCTCAAAAGCAGTTATTTTTTAATGCAGCACATAAACTCGAAAAGACTTCAAAGCCTTAACTAGTGCATATGATTTTTTTTCAGTCAATTTGTACTTTAATTCAGAATCCCTTAAAGCACGACTGAAAAATGAAATTGGTTGCTCTAAACCTTCCTTATTCTTCTGTAATAAGACAGCTGCAATTGTTTCTTCTAAAGCATATGAAAAAATTAGAAAATCTTTTTCAAAGTCAGGACTTACTAAAACTGGAGCTTTAGTCAAGGCATATTCGATTGCTAAAAAATAATTATTTGCTTCATCCCGCCACTTAAATTCTGCATCTTTTTTTAGCAAAAAATTTATATGTTTGATCAACTCTACAAAGTTAGGAACAAAACGCCTCAGAAAATTGATTTTCCCTAAAAATGACTGCAATTCCTTCTTATTTATGGGCAAACCAATATTTTTAATAGCTTCAAATTCCTTCTTACTTTTCTTTCTTTCTTGCTTTCTCTTCTTGGTTCTCTTTGTTTGGTTCTTCGTTTTTGAATTAATAACAATTGTGGAGGAAATTTTGTATAAAACTGCCGGAAATAGAGCACCGGAAAATCAAAGTTGTAGCGAAACATTTTGGAACTCGTCTAACGGAAAATAAGGGAGTGTGTTGAAGAACAAAGAGCTGATTTTGATGCAGTCAACAAAGAACCAAGGTAATGACCCTAGGTATTAGAAAACCATTGATCAAGCAAACAAGGTAGCAGATCAAGTGAGCACTACTACAAAAGAAGACATCAGGAAACGAGAAACAAGTTTAGAGAGTGTTGCAAAAGTTCAGATCATACCAGGAGTACAAACGGTGCCTATCTATGTTGAGACTGTGTCATAGTGTTTAGTGTTATGCAGTTTTTGAGATTTGAGCTATAATGTTTTTCTTGTGTATTATCTGTGGTTTGTTATTCCGGGTGCAAGTCTGTAACTGCCACGAGCTGTAAGGGTGATGATGTAATGTTATTGAATTTTTCTGCTTAATATAATGAAGAGTATGTGAATTTTGATATTCAATTGTGTATTTTATGGGCCCTTTTAAAAAATTTCTACATATGATTATTTCCTATTAAGTGTATGAATTGAATGGTTGAGAATGAATACAGTGATGGTTGTGCAAGTCATATAATTAATCATATCTAGATAACATACATCCTTTCATGGTTCTGGCTCACCTTAGGTGAGACTCTCCTTATTTTTCAAGGAGTGAAAATATCGACGAAGTGCTGGACTACGCGGGCATTTTTTTTGGCACCCTCGGTCGAACCCCGGGGTCAAACTCAAATCAAATTTTTTTGCCAAAAATGGTCCCATTTCTGGGACCTCAAGTTTTTTAAGGGGGTTTAGATCATGTGACCATGGTATATCCGTTAGAATATCAAAAAATGGTGGCATGAGAGGGTCAATTATTTTATTTTGTAGCAGGCAAAGCTGAGACAAAAGGATCTGAATTGGGTCAAAGAAGAAACGTTGTACGTTGAGCCTACTTGTGATTAGTACGAGAAATTTTGGTGTGAATTCCCCAAGAAGTTAAAGAATTGTCTGACTCGATTTCACCATAAATAAAGTGTTGCGTTACAACCGACGTTGCGCAGGAATTGGATTACAATAGATCTAGTCGATCTTCATCGGTTGGATATAGAACTGACAAGAGCCATTGAATTTTTGGTTAATGCGGCACTTGAATGTTATATAATTGAATTTTTGAATGAAAAGCATCAGCCATTCTCCTGCGCAAAATCCATATTCAAATTTGGGATATGAGGACGGTTGTTTAAGGAAATTCCACTTTGTATTAAGTTGTTTTTGGTTGAAGAAAAATTTTTGGAGTTTCAAGCAGGTCAAATGGAAGATTAAGTTTCTTGTACTAGGGGAATGGGTTAGGGGAGAGGAATCTCGTTTCATTGTGGAAGATGAAGGAGTTCCTATAATGAGTCAAGAAGAGTTACAGAAGGCGAGAGACTTTAGAAAATTACAGAGTGCGAGAATAAGTGAAGAGTGGTGTGAGAAGAAGTTGTGAGAACTTAGGACTAGAATATGGGAACTGAAATACATAGGAAATGTTGTAAGGAGTTCGGCAGTGCGTAAGAGAGAAGTGGAGACTTTGGGGTTGCGGAAGGGCAGTGAGGGAGAAATTTATTTTTCTGACACAATGGGTTTGGCCAGTGGAAGTAGAAGTGTAAATGGAATGTAGGGATTAGAAGTGGTTACTATGATGAATGAGGATTTAGGAGGGTTTCAGACACCTAAGATAGATGTCCAGTTGTCTAGGACATTAGATGATGATACACTGGTAGATGATGATTTACATTTTTTGATGAGTCAGCTCTTCTTCAAATATGATTCAACACCAAAACACAGGACCCTGCAGCATGGAAACACAACTATTCCTTCTCCACCTGACCTTCGTCTAGTGCCCTATCAAAGTCAGTAATTTCTCTTTTTAAAGGAACGCAAGTTTATTAAAGTTCAATTATCGCTTTAGGGTAAAAGTAGTTCTAGTGGTGTTAGTAAACCAAGTTCAACTGATTATTCTCAACTGGTTTCACGAGGGTTCATACTTGTTTCTACAATGCAACCAACCATGGCTAGAGTCGTAGCTGGTTCACTTACTAACACCCCGAGTTCATAGGAAAGGGGGGTGAGGAAGTTGAGCAACAGTGGTATTTGTGTGAAGCTATTTGGAGAGCTCGCTAGACCCCTAACACTACCAAGCTCATTGAGTTTCAAACCACATTGTGGGATAGAGCATTGATGTGGTTCATAAAATGGATTGATGCCCACCCCAATTATGGTATAGATTTGGTTAAGAAAGAATTCATTCAAAAGTTTAAGTTACCGCAATCAAATCAACAAGGATTTGTTGAACTTCTATACATTCTCCAATGAGAGGGGGGATTGGCTTGGCAATTCATGCAATGATTCAAATATGCTATTAGTAAATTATCTTACCCTATTGACCCCTATCACGTGAGAGACTAGTTTATCAAGGCTCTATTACCAATGATCTGGATTCTGCTATCTCAGCAGAAGGTTAGCATGCTTCAAGATGCCTTGGAGCAAGAAATTCAAATAGAGGTTATCTCTAGTTATCCGCAAGATTGCAGATTCGGTGGTCCTTTGAGAGATCCTGCTATTTTGGGCTTCCAAAATAAGATTTCTAAATTGACATAAAGTCTAAAACATATAGCTCCTTCATGTCCAGTGAGACCTCATGTTTGTTGTACCCACTATCAAATCGAAGGACACCATGTTACATAGTACCCGTGATTGAGAGGGCAAGGGTCGTGTACTACTCCTATGGGACCTCCTTCACTGCAGTCTCCTTGAGATGCACAATTCTCATCTACGCTTCCCTATCAGGGTCATATGTAGTTCCAATCATTTCCTAGTGTTATGTATATGAAATCTTGAGGCCTTATGTCAAATTTTTCAAGTGAAAATATTACTAAGTTTTTGCAAAAAATAAGAATACATCAGTACCATAACAAAAAACAACAAATGATGAAATATTTCACCCCTCCTGGGTTACATCTCTTGGTCCAGCTTCCAATGGTTGGGCCTCTTTCATTATGGTCAAAAAAGAGTTTTTACATCTAGTTACAATACTCAGAATGATTAAACAATATCTCCAATGGCTCCAGAATAGTAAAAATCCCTTTTTGGGCTCTTTCTGCTCCATAAAAGATCAAAAACGGAATGAGTTATGCTCCAATGAATTTTTCTACTAACTATCCTACAATTCGCACTTTCCTGCAATTTTTTCTACAAATTCTGCCTTTTGCAACCACACAGGGTAAAAAATTTGTACTGCGCTGACTAGATTCCCGCGGCACTGGGTAAAAAATTTTGCCTCATTAAATTTCCTATGTCGGCCTTATACCATATAAAAATACGCCACTTGGCTCATTCGTCGTCGTTGATTTCAGTTTGTTGGATCGATCCCGCCAAAGGTTTGACCTAACTCTGGTTTGAATTGTGGTTTGGAGACCCGTGGTTAGGGGTTGCAGGAACTCTGCCCATGGAAGGTTTTTCTCCCCACCTTAATGTTTATCCCTAGCATAAACCGTCAACTTACTACACATGCGATCACCATCGTAGAACTATAAGCCCAACCGTTACAACAGACCTTGGAATATAGTTTAATATTATGGTTGTGGTGGTTGTTATATGGTATGGTTCTATCCACAAAATATCTTGCCATAAACTTTAGGTTATGTTTAATATATAGTTTCGGGGTTGGGGTTAACCCCTAACCCTGGTTGGTGGACTGGGGTTGGGGGTTAACCCCGGTCCCCACCGCCAACATGCAAAAACATAAACTTTAAATAGTGCTTGCAACCTATATGATTTAAGTACCATAGGAGAGTTGGTGAAGGTCTTTGTTTCTTGGTGTGAGGTATCACACTCAAACCATGTGGAGGACCACTCTGGCCTATAAAAAAATTGGTGAGCAATGAGGAGGCCACATGGCAGCCACTAGTTGGCCCAAGTGGCACTCTCTCATTGGACCACCACAACAACATGTAAACCAATGAAATTCAAGAAAATTCAAACCAATAAGATTATTCCACTTGTCAACCAGCCATTGGCTGATGGAGGACCAATCACTCTACCAAGTCATGGTTCAGTCAATAGTATGTGCTGCTCACTAAGCATCCCTGCAACCCAATTCCAAAAAAATTTGTTGTTTCCTAATTCAAACAGAATGTGATATCGGGAGCATCTGATGTTGGATTTGACTGAAACGAGTTGCGTCAGATTTAGAACAATAAGATCTACGCTTTGGCTTTGGTTTCGAGCCAATTAGATAATTTTGATTTTTTAGCATTAAACTAATCCACTGGATCATTCCTTCCCACTAGAATCTTTTGGACCTCCAAAATATCTTTATCAATCAACAGATATATGCAAGTACAACTCCCTCACCCTTCCAGTCTCATTCAACTAAACTTTGCTTGAATTTGACACTTTGAGCTTTTCATGAAAATGTATCATTTTCCCTGATTTTGGAGTCCTTGTCTTGCTATCATAGATGACATCTTACTACAATTTCCTAGAATATGCAGAACAACAAACTAAATTTGAAGGAATAGACACATTCCCTCCTCGGTATCCAATCAAAGGATGTTGAAAATGGAAACAAGAAACAGTGAAGGAGGCCTCCTGAAACATCTTTCCTAATCCTAGTTGGAGATTGATCACCTAAACTAGGTGGGGACCACACATGTGATTTTTGTCGAAAAGTCTATTTTTAGACTATGTCTATTTTTAGACATATGGAGCATGGTCTAGGAGTTGTGGGATGCTATTCTTGGATGATTGGTCAAGTTGGTAAAAATAGATGGACATCTATTTTTATACATACAGGTCGAAGTCTATTTTTAGACTGCCTGTCTAAAAATAGAACAGTCAAATATTATTAGCCCTTAATAATATTTAGACTATAAACATTATCTTTTCCTCTTGGAACACTTCAGTTCAAGCTACAGATGTGGCACATGCAGCTGGCAGAAGGAAATTCAAATTTCCTATGGGTTATTTGAGCTATTGCATGATGGACTTTAGTTAGAACTCAAGTGATTGAGTTTGGTGGAGTTGATTGAGGAGTTGATGGAGTTGTGTTCGGTTTAACTTAGTTGAACTAGTTGTATTTAGTTTAACTGGCTAATACACTAGAGATGAGTGGTGTGAATTAATTATTAATTAATTCACTAATTATTAACTCATAAATCAACTAAATAACACATCAGTTAACTCAGTGCATGTACAGTTCAGTGAAGACCAGTGGAAGAGGTAGGAGAAAGGGTGGAGTCTACTATCAGTTGTGACTATAGTGTGCATGATATTTGCACAATCATTGGAGGAGATTGCCAATGAGGATTGCGCAGTTAAAGCCAAGGGAATTCGAATTCATTCCATCCATTCTCTCATCTTGGATTGCGCAGTAGAGGCAGGCAAACAGTGGAGGAGTTTTGAACCCGTGACTTGTTCAAAACTGAGCTAGTTTGTGTGTAACTTTTGGAGACAGTACTGAGTACTTGTGAGGATTATTGTACTAAGATTGTTACATGATTCTTCTTCATTATAATATACAGACAGTAGGGGGTTTTCAGCTGTAAGCTTTCCCCGGTATACATACAGTGTTATATGTGTTGAATTTCTATGTGCGCATGTGAATGTTTTCAATACCGCTTGTTGCTTTTATTTCCGCATGTGATGATTAATGCGTAGAAGAGATTTTGTGTTATGTATGAAGCTAAAATAGTATGTGAACAGGATAATCTCGGTGAATAATTCAGCAAATTATTCAAATTTCTACATGGTATCGGAGCGAAATTGATCATCGGATCTATTACAGTGATTACAATTTATTTCAGTAGACAGAATCTGTAAGCGGGCCAGGTAGCCTCTGGGTCCATCCTTTCTCTGAAAGGTTATATATCTAGTAAATTCCCCTACAGTCGATCTCTATGCTAGAAATAATTTTTTCTCACAGATCCAGAAGCAGTTGAGTTTTGAGCTTGGAATTCGAATTTTGCAGCAGTGTTTTCTTGGTGTTGAAGTCAAAATGTCTTATCAAGGATTGCGATTAGAGTATGCTCTTGAAGGCAGCTCGAATTATATTGCATGGAGAGATAGGATGGAGGCGGTGTTAGATGATAACGGGCTGAAGGATTTCATAGATGCTGAAGTCCCAAAGCCTACTGATGCTGCTCAAGTTGAGGCTTGGCAAAAGAAGATGGCAAGGTGTCGAAGGATTCTGTTGGAGGGCGTGAAGGATCACATAGTATCCAACCTGCATGGAAAAGCTTCTCCATACTTGATGTGGAAAGCGTTGACAGAATTGTTCCAAAGCAAGAGCGACCAGAGGAAGTTGGCACTCAAGGATAAACTGAGGAAAATAAAGATGGAGAAGAATGACACTATTCCGGTATACTTGACCAAGTTTGTCCATTGCAGGGATGAGCTTGGGAGTGTAGGAGTTAGTGTGGATGATGAGGACATGGTGAGCTTGGCTCTCCTTGGTCTTCCGAAGAGTTTGCATTCCTATGAGGATTCTGTCAATGGTCGGGAGAAATTTCCAGGATGGGAGCGACTTTGGTCGGATCTTGTGCAAGAGGAGATAAGGCGGAATACCAGGGATGGATCTTCATCAAAGGTATCTGATGAAGAAGATTGCGCATTGGCTGCCAAAGCAAGGAAGGGGAAGGGCAAGGAGAAGGCTTCTCAATCTGGTGCGGATGGTAAAAAGCGTGACATGTCCAAATTGAAGTGTTTTCACTGTCACGATCATGGACATTACGCCACGAATTGTCCACAAAAGAAGAAGAACAAGCAGGCTGCTGGAGCTGCAGCTGGTGAGGCTCTTGCCTCGCAATTTGAGCTAGACTTCTCATTGATCACATGCATAGTGTCTAGTGCATTGGGATCAGGGTGGTATATTGATAGTGGCGCTTCCTTTCACATGACGGGAGATGTGAATCTTTTCAGTGACTTGGTGGAGAAAAATCTCCAGATGCATGTTGAGTTGGGTGACAATGGATGATACAATGCGACCGACATTGGTACCATAACCTTTTAGAGGGAGTCAGGTAAACTCATTCTTTTACAAGATGTATTGCATGTACTAGGTTTAACAAAGAATTTGATCTCAGTCGCAATGTTAGAGGATAAAGGGTATGAAGTTGTCTTTAGAGAAGGGAAATTTTTCCTTCAGCACAAGGCAACGGGACAAGTCAAGAAGGTTGGGATTCGGGCAAAGAATCTCTACAGACTTGAAGTAGATGGGATGTCTACGGAGCTTCCTACTGTTGGGAAGCGGGAGAAAGACATGCAACTGATGCTTGAGAGGGAGCAAGTTTTGCATGCAGGTGAAAGTGAACCTCGGGGTGTGGAGCAGCCATAAGAGGATCATGGAGTGGGAGAAACCACTCATGCAGAGAAATTTCGTGCCAGATGGGCAGAGGGAGTGCATGCAGCTATATCACCAGGTGTGAGGTGGGGCGACATGCATGAATAATCCCAAGAGGAGATTTCTGGGCAGGATTCATGAGATGGTGTGGATCTCATGAATTGAACCTGGCTACGAGGTGCCCACAACGCAGTAGTAGCAGATCATTTGGATTGATGCAGGCAGATCAAAGTGACAGTGTCGGATACTAGAGCGCAGATCAGAGTTGACAGCAAGTTAAAGAGTGCATGGGTGCAAGAGTTCAACATCGCAGTGGTTCCTGATGACATGTGCAGTAGCTAAGTAGAGGTCGAAGACTTTGATGATAGATGCATCAGACTGATTGAGTTGTTTGGAGCCTATTCAGTTTCGGAGATGTTGCATGCAAAGGGTGCATGGCGCATGCATGGAGTTGCATGGTGCATGCATGAGTTTGCATGGCGCATGCAAAGGGTGCATGGCACATGCATGGAGTTGCATGGTGCATGCATGAGTTTGCATGGCACATGCAAAGGGTGCATGGCGAATGCATGGAGTTGCATGTCGCATGCATGGAGTTGCATGGCGCTTGTGAAGGTTGCAGGGCGAATGCATGGAGTTGCATGTCGCATGCAAAGACAGTCCTTTCTTGTTGAGAGGGAGTGTTGAAAATGGCAACAAAAAACAGTGAAGGAGGCCTCCTGAAACATCTTTCCTGATCCTAGTTGGAAAGTGATCACCTAAACTAGGTGGGGACCACACATGTGATTTTTGTCGAAAAGTCTATTTTTAGACTATGTCTATTTTTAGACATATGGAGCATGGTCTAGGAGTTTTGGGATGCTATTCTTGGATGATTGGTCAAGTTGGTAAAAATAGATGGACATCTATTTTTAGACATACAGGTCGAAGTCTATTTTTAGACTGCCTGTCTAAAAATAGAACAGTCAAATATTATTAACCCTTAATAATATTTAGACTATAAACATTATCTTTTCCTCTTGGAGCACTTCAGTTCAAGCTACAGATGTGGCACATGCAGCTGGCAGAAGGAAATTCGAATTTCCTATGGGTTAGTTGAGCTATTGCATGATGGACTTCAGTTAGAACTCAAGTGATTGAGTTTGGTGGAGTTGATTGAGGAGTTGATGGAGTTGTGTTCGGTTTAACTTAGTTGAACTAGTTGTATTTAGTTTAACTGGCTAATATAATAGAGATGAGTAGTGTGAATTAATTATTAATTAATTCACTAATTATTAACTCATTATTCAACTAAAGAATACATCATTTAACAGCAGTGCATGGACAGTTCAGTGAAGACCAATGGAAGAGGTAGGAGAAAGGGTGGAGTCTACTATCAGTTGTGACTATAGTGTGCATGAGATTTGCACAATCACTGGAGGAGATTGCCAATGAGGATTGTGCAGTTAAAGCCAAGGGAATTCGAATTCATTCCATCCATTCTCTCATCTTGGATTGCGCAGTAGAGGCAGGCAAACAGTGGAGGAGTTTTGAACCCGTGACTTGTTCAAAACTGAGCTAGTTTGCGTGTAACTTTTGGAGACAGTACTGAGTACTTGTGAGGAGTATTGTACTGAGATTGTTACATGATTATTCTTCATTATAATATACAGACAGTAGGGGGTTTTCAGCTGTAAGCTTTCCCCGGTATACATACAGTGTTATATGTGTTGAATTTCTATGTGCGCATGTGAATGTTTTCAATACCGCTTGTTGTTTTTATTTCCGCATGTGATGATTAATGCGTATAAGAGATTATGTGTTATGTATGAAGCTCAAATATTATGTGACCAGGATAATCTCGGTGAATAATTCAGCAAATTATTCAAATTTCTACAAAGGAAACTTAAACAATCTCAAATTTTCTCACCTTGAACATTGTCGACATGACAATGCTTAACATGTTTATTCTTGCGCTTGGCTCGACTCTTGACTAAATGTGATCACCATCGCTGTGTACCATACATTTTCAAAGCCAACACATTATGAAACCCATAAGAATAAGTTTTGGAAAAAAATTCCTCTTTGTAAAATTTCTTTTGCACTTGCTCTTTGAACTCTGCACTCTCTAACATTGGCATCTTGTTCAGACCATTGTTCAACAATGATGCATGCTACTACAAATTTACTTCATCTTGTTTACCTCTATTAGGAGGAAACATGTTAAACTCTTGAAACATCTTATCACATTAATTGGAAACCTAAATGAAATCAGATTTTACATTTGATTCATATCCTTGAAAGGCCTCATCTGTGACATCTTTATGCTTGAACATTAACAATGAAATTTTTTGACTAGCATCAGCAATTATCTTCATTTTTCCAACATTCATAAGAGACAAACTCATCTTCTTACTATGCACTCTAACACTGTACTCAATCCCATTCTTGAATAAGTGATACTTATTCTCATGGCGATGAAAGATTTCTCTCCTATCATAAAGATATGGGCTTCCCAAAACTATACCACATATATCAAGAGAAACTACATCAAGTTCAAATTCATCAAGAAATTTTGCAGTGATTTCAAATCTAAGGATGCACTTTCTTGTCACCTGCAATTTTTCATTCTCACATACACAACCTAAAGGATATGGTCTAGGATGAGGAATGGTCTCTAAATTTAACTTCTTGACAATGTCTTCAAAGATAAGATTTTCTTGTGAACCACTATCAAAAAGTGTGTCTATCTTGGTGTGCTTTGAAATAACTCTAATATGGAAAAAATCAATTCTTGTTTTTTCATCTTTAGTATCATTGAGACAAATTGAAGAACTAGTACTTGCTATTTCCTTACCTTTCCAACCCATCAATGTGATATTTTTTTCATCTTCGGAATCAAAACCTAAATCATGTTGTATAGTTGCAATTGTTTTCTCCTTCTCCTTCTTTTCTAAACATATTGGGTCTCATCTCTGGATGAGGTTTCCAGCAATGATATTCATCATGGACATATTTGTAACAATGTTTGCATGTGATTTTTTCTTTCTCCATCTTGATGGAAGCACTCTTATATCCTTTTCCCTTGAACTTACCCTTTCCTTTTTCTCTAGACTCAAAGGTGTTCTCACTTGTTTCATCAGAAATATGTTTCCCTCTTGCCTCTAGATGTGTGGACTATACACAAACTTCATCTAAACTTGTAGGGTTAACCATGAGAATTTTATGTCTCAAATAACTATGCAAACCTCCAATGTATTTCAACAAAGTATCATGAGATGAAAAATCTACACCCAATATCAATGCTCTTCTTCTAAACTCTTGAGTATAGCTTTGCACACTTTGTCCCTTTCCTTGCCTAAAGCTTTTCCAATCCATTATATATTTTTTCATATATGCTAATGGATAAAATTTTCTCCTCAATATAGCAAGAACATCATTCCAAGAGCTTAATAACTTACCATGTTTCTCCATGTCCTCTTGAGTTTTTGCTTCCCACCAAATAAGTGGTGCACTTTCCAACGTTAATGAAGCAAGATGAATCTTGGTATCATCATCCTTGAACCTTTGTATCCTGCAATACACTTCAAGAAGACAAACCCAATTATCTAATCTCTCAAAATTTACCTCTCCATCATACATAAGCAAATCAAAATTTATTTCAAGTTTCAGTAATGGAGTTTTACCATGTCCCTTTGGAGAATGTGAAGGTGTTTGTGAAGGGGTTGATGTTGAAGATGATGATGGTGAATATGGTGGTGAGGATGGTGGTGAGGACAGTGGTGAGGATGGAGGTGAATAGAATGGTGGAGTCAAAGGTGGTTTTTCACCATTCCCTCCATTCCCTTTTGGAGTCATGTCCTCATCTCCTCCATCTCCTTTTGAAGACTTGTCTCCCTTTGGAGGATTGTAGCTCTCACCCTGCAACCTTGTGTTTCTCTATTCATAGAGAAATTTCACCATTTGTGTCATGTCAAAGAATTATTTTATGAAATTATTTTCATCCTGTGACATATTTTTAGTCTCTCCTTCATGTGACATGACTTTTGAAGCTTCAGGTGCAACTTGAGGTGAAATTTGTGGTGGAGATTGTGGCAATTGTTCTCTTCTCGTCCTTGACCTAACTTGAGGTCTTACAACCACAAGGTTTCCTTAACCTCTCTTGAGATTCAATCTTGTAAGCATCAAAAACACTTGCAAAAAAATTAAACCCTCAAAGAAATAAAGAACTAAAGCTCTAATACCAAACTGATATGTATATGAAAGCTTGAGGATTTATGTCAAATTTTGCAAGTGAAAATATTAGGGTTTTTTAACAATTATGTAAATTTCATTAACACATTAACATGATTTATAAATCATTTTTTGTAGAAAATAAGAAGACATAAGTACCATAACAATATACAAAAAACAACAAATGATGAAGGAGTTCACCCTCCTGGGATACATCTCATGGTCCAGCTTCCAATGGTTGGGCTTCTTTCATTATGCTCAAAAAAGTGTGTTTACATCAAGGTATAGTGCTCAGAGTGATTAAAAATGTCTCCAGTGGCTCCAGAATAGTAAAAACCCCCTATATGGGCTCTTTCTATCCAAAAAAGGTCAATAAATGAATGAGTTATGCTCCAATAAAGTTTCCTCTAACTATCCTACAATTCGCACTTTCCTAGAAATTGTTCTACAAATTCCACCTTTTGCAGCCACGTGGGGTGACAAATTTTTCCCGCAACAGCGATATTTCCTCCGCACCAAGTGAAAATTGTCGCCTCTTTAAATTTCCTATGTCAGCCTTATACTGCAAAAAAAATATGCCACTGGGTGCATTCTCCGTCGCTGATTTCGGTTCATTGGATCGATCTTGCCAAAGGTTTGACCTGAATCTAGTTTAAATTGTGGTTTAGAGACCTATGTTTAGGGGTTGCGAGAACCTTTCCCATGGCAGGTTTCGCTCCCTGCCTTAATTTTTAGCCCTCGCATAAATCGTTAACCGACCGTTGCACATGCAATCACCATCGCAAAACTGTTAACCCAACCATTACAACATACCTTGGCATATAGTTTGATATTATGGTTGTGATGGTTGTTATATGGTATGGTTCTCTCCACCGAATATCTTGCCATAAAATTTGGGTTATGTTTAGTATATAGTTGTAGGGCCGAGGTTAGCCCCTGACCTTGGTTGGTGGATCGGGATCGGGGGTTAACCCTGGTCCCCAACCCCAACATGAAAAAACATAAACTTTAAATAGTGCTTGCAACCTATATGTATTAAGAAATACCGTAAGAGTTGGCAAAGGTATTTTTACTTGGTGGGAGGTCTTACAATCAAACCCTGTGGAGGCTCACTCTGGCTTTAAAAAAAAATTGATCGGCCATGAGGAGGCCACATGGAAACCACTATTTTTCCCATGTGGCACTCTCTCATTGGACCACCACAACATGTAAACAAACAAAATTAAACCAAATTTGAACAAATAATATTCTGCCACTTGTCAATCAGCCATTGACCGATGGAGGACCAGTCACCTTGCCAAGTCATGGTCTAATCAGGAGCATGGACTACTGAATGTGCATCCTTTCATCCCAATTCCAATTTTTTTTTTGTTTCCCAATTAATACAAAACGCGATATGAGGAGCATCCAATGTTGGATTTGAGTAAAACAAGTTGTGCTAGATTCAAAAAGACGATATCTATGCTTTGGCATGATCTGTGTGTCCATGAACTGATCATTTGTGGCCTATTCCATGCAGTATGGGTTTAACTCAGTTGGTGTGCGTTCTTCCACAATGTTGGATTTGTCCAGTAATGGTGGAAAGTATGGTCAAAGGTAGTCCACATTGAACACTAGGTGTAGGCCAAGGAACGGTGGAATGTTGAGCTCAAAGGCATTGTCCCCTACAACCTTGGCAATGGTGTACGACCCATATCGAAGTGGGTAAGGCTTGCGGTGGGTCCCACTGAGGTGCTCCTTCTACAAATGTAGCCAAAATTTCTCGCCCACTTGGAACTTGTGTGGCACCTGATGTTGATCATGTCGATGCTTGTACTTATCATTGTCTTTGTCCAATATGTCATGGAATTTCTGGTGGATGTTATGAATACACCCAATGAAGATATTATCCCTGTCATCTTTGGACTAGACATGAGTCGAATCTACTTGAGTAGATGCAAATGGCATGGCCACATCAATGGGACATAGTGGTTGGAACCCCAACCCCACCTCAAAGGGGTTGTGGCTAGTTGAGATATGGAGAGCTCCATTGTAGTTGTATTGGACATAGGGTAGGCTTTCATCCCATGTGTGTGGATGCTCTGATTTTTACATGTGTAATATGTGTACAATCATCATGTTGACGACCTCTACTTGGCCATCAGTTTGGGAGTGGAAATACGTGGTCTTAGTGAGCTTGGTATCCAGCATTGACCAGAGACTTGATCAAAATGTACTTAGGAACTTGTTGTCCCAATCTGAGGTAATGGACTCTGGGATCCCAAAGTGTACCCACAATCATTCAAAGAAGAGCTTAGCAGTGGCTTCTGTTGTGATACTCTTCTTACAGACCACCAAAATGGCCATCTTAGAGAATTTTTCGACGACCACGAAAACATAGTCATTTCCATGCTTAGTAGAAGGAAGTCCCAACATGTAATCCATGGATATGGATTCCCAAGGTCGAATAGGAGTAGGAAAAGGAGTATACAGACCTTGTTTCTTGATGGTCGGTTTGGAAATGGCACGAGGAGTGCAGGATCTGGTGTACTTCCCAACATCTTTGGTGAGCCCTAGTATTACACCATGAGTGCTACAACTCCCAAGGGCTCCTCAACCCTATTTATCAACCCTAGGTTTGTACAAACTTAGAGGTGACAATGTTATATGCACATTAGATGGGATTCTACTCATGCCACCCTTAACTATAACATTAGATCAAAATTCCTAAGAGACCATTCCTCCTATTGAATTAGAGTGAAAGCTTGCTGATGAAGGTACAATTGAAAAATATTTCTAACCATGAAATGGAAAATGCCATTGACTTGACTTTGTAAATGCTAATTAATTAATTCATGAAAGGAAAAAGGCTAAAGTAATTGCAAAAAGAAAGATATTTTATCTTGCAGCATTCATCAAACTACCAAATCTATTTTACAAAAAATAATCTAATTTATCTTGCATGATTTATCAAACCACCAATCATAATTTTATGTAACATTTACCTACTTCACACTTGCTTGTAAATTAGTAACCTACTTGCATCATATTTGTGATAAACAAACTAAACCTACTCTATTTTTGTAGTGAAGAAAAGGAAGGTTTGGAGTGGCCTAGGAGATGCCCTTGATCATAAAATCACAGTTGGGGGTCATTATTCATCTAGACTAAGTCAAATTTGTAGTGGATATCAAAACAGGTGAAGAGAAGTGGTCCTCCAGGTTTTCTACAGGTGTCTGCTACATGAGCCATGTATTGCTACAGGAGGGCCTATAATGCTACAGGAGGGTTTCCGAGAGGGTTTTTAGGTTGGGAATGAGGCTTTTAAGTTATGGAGACATGGATCAAGGTTGAAGCAAATTAATGGAGGTTTGGGTAATCCCCTAGCCAATCTCAGGGTCTCTCAAAGGCATGTCTTGCACTAGAATGAGTGCCCACGGTGTCTTATATTTTATAGGTAAAATTAATGTGACAACATAATTTTAAAGAATGGCTTAAGAGATGAGAATAAATTATGGAGGAGTCCAAGGTAGGTTTGAGGGAGGTGTCCTTCCCTGCAGATGAACAAAACCTTTTAGTGAACACATGCATCTATTAATCATTAATACAATAATAAGGAATATGATGGAAAATATGAGTTGAATTAAATGACATCTATTATATGCTTCTAATCACTACTCAAATCATATATCTAGCTTATAAAATACAGAAAAAAAAAACTATGAATAAAGGAAACTATCATTCATCTACTTCTAATAAATCATAATGTAATATTCCCAATTAGTCCTAGGCTAATGGGAATATTCAATTTTGTTTTGTTTTCTGTCACATGAATAAAATTGTAAAGGAGGAGCAATAAAACTCCTAAAACAGCAAAATAAATCAATGCCCCATGTGAACAAGGCTAAATCTGGGCTACCTTAATAAAACACCCTTACGTGTGAAAGGGATTAAGACATTTGACTGGGTCAACAGGACCAAATCAACAGCGTTGTCTAGATACATTGAACCTCCTTGATGCACAACGCAGATTTAGTTGGAGGCTGCACATGTGAATAGAGCTAAATCATTGAGATGTTTTAGGGTTTGGCAATATTTCTATCTTATAAAAGTAAGAGGATGAAATCAAGAGAAGTTGTTGTTGAATGTATAATATTTTTGAATATATTGTCTGTTTAGCCATATATCATTCTCTTGGCTGTTTAGCAGAGAATAGTGTTGTTTAGCAATGGGTGTTCATGGTCAGGAATCCCACCTCTTCCATTGAGTAGCTCTTGGAGGAGTCTTGCTTGGTCTTGTCCACTATCAGTCATTTGGCCAAGCTTCATCTTACAAATACAACACAAATCCTGTGGAGGGTTTGTTTGTCCTTGTAAGCTACAGCAAGTGGAGGCTAGATCTATTCAAATCTAGGTCAATCTAGTGCCTCTTTTCAGTGGGAAAGTATTCTATCCCATTGGAAAGGGTGTGTTGGATATTTTGAGCTTCAAATCTACATCTTGGCATCAGGCCAAACTTTCCATCAAGTCTACAACATATTTTATCTTCCAGGACTGCATTATCTGCAAGAGGAAAGTTGCAGGGTGTTTTTGGCAACTATTGAGGAGTGATCTCTCGTGTTGGGGATCTGCCCTTCACTGTGGTGATCCATGGATTTCTGTACTATTCCATATCATATTCAGATCTGATCTGAATACTTTTATATCTTCTTCAGAAATTCTGAATAGATCTGCAGATCTGCTGCATAGAATCTTAGATCTACTCCAGGTGCTTCATGTATTGTTGAAAACCCCAAGGGGTATTTAAAGTAGAGACATTATAGTATATGGATCTGTCATAGATCTGACTGTTCATGCATTATCTTGTCCTATATCTAATTTTTAATCTACTGCTGCAGTATACTCTATAAAATAACATTGTCAAGCCTTTTTGCAGTCATTACATGTGTTGCAGCACCTCTTTTGAGGAATTTATTCTATTTAGTCTTATATTTCATGTTATACATTGTATGGGCCTCGTTATAGATCTGATTTACTGATGTATACTTGAATTTTGAGCCTCCTTATTGGCCTCCTACTACTGTTTAGCCAAACTACACTATTTCTGAAGCAGCATTGTTTGTATTGCTTCTTGTTCCCTTTTGGGGATATTACAGTAGTATCAAAGCAATCATCTTGGCACAGCCTGTGCTTCTCTTGAAGAGCCAATATGTATACAGAAGAAGAAGAGCCTCTTAATGACAGATATAAGAGGTATCTAAGAAGAATATAGAAGAAATATGATTACACATAAGACAAAGAAAACAAGGGTGAAACCCCTTTATCTGGAAGGTTAAAAAGAGAAGAGTTCTCTAACACTCTTTCTCAAGCTATGCATGAGCGGAAAGATAAAATCTGGGGAATGAGGAGGGAAAGACTTGCAGATTCCTCAAGAATATTTTCACATCAAGAAAGCCCCAGTACTTCTTACTATGAGTGTGAGAATTCAGCCACACAACCTGATCTACAACGATGTAACATGCCTACTTTCTTGTCAAAGGAAGAAGGAGAAGGAGGAGCACAAAAGGAGGAAGCTCTTGGTGAATATCTCCAAGAGTATGATTCTCAGTCAGAGAGATTCAAGGAGCATCTCGGTTTCCCAAAGTTCTATCAACTTAAAGAAGAAAGGAGATCCAACAGCTATAGTAGAAGAAGAGGGTGAATGTAGCACACTTTGGGTAGATTTTCTCTACCTACTTTTGATGGATCACCTAAGAGCTCAGCCAAGTCTTGGGTGAGAAAGCTTGACACATATTTCCAGCTACACCAAGTTTTAGAAGAAGAAGCCATGAGAGTAGCAATGTTTCATATTCAAGGTAAGGCTTATGCCTGGTGGCTATTTGAGTCCTCTTCCTTGAAAAATGTAAATATCTCTTCTTATGAAAAGTTCACTAGGAGGTTAGTGAAATGTTTTCATTTGAAATATTCTGAAACTTCCTTGAAGGAGCAAATCAAGCCCAAGAAATTTGAATCTTTGCATGACTTGGAATAATCCCTAAAGCCAACTCCACTTCTAAACATTGTTGAAAGGGTTGAAGATCTGTTGCATGTTTTGCCAAAGGCAAAAGCCCCACTTCAGCAAGAATTGTTTTCTCAAGGAGAAGACATGAGGGTTCCTTCTTCAATGGGAGATCAAGGAAAAGGGTCTCTTAATGATGATGCACTCTCCATTGATAAGGAGAAGGGGAAGAGAGAGCAGAGAAGATCCTCCAGCGCTATGACAGTAGGAGGAGTTCTATTTCTATTGGGAAATGGAGATGGAGCAATTGCTTCCACTAGAAGGGCTCTTGCATCTTTGCAAGAAGTTCCAAGGAATCTTACATATGGAGAACATGAGCAGCATGTGTCTAGGATGTTAGACAATGAGACAGAACAAAGGAGGGCTCGCAGCATTGACATAGCAAAGGATGGCCCACTTTTGCATGGACGAAAGAATGGAGAAAATGCTCCAATTAGAAGCACTCTTGCATCTTTAAGAGTGATACCACATTACCATGGGAATTCCACACAAAAAAAAAAGATGGAATTGCGCAGTGGAAGCAGGGATATGATGATCCCATCTGATTGGCATGTGAGGATGAACCATGAGACATCATTATCTTGTGGTAAACCACCTGGGAGACCACCTGATTCAGAGTTGGTGCAATATTTCTCACATCTTGATGCTCCATTCATGAAGGGAGCATTTAAATACTACAATATAGCACTAAGAGTGTTGAAGGAGCTCAAGGAGGAGGGAAATATTTCTCTACCATCACCATTGTCCACTCTCTCATCTCATACTGCGCTGAGGAAGGAGGCTACAAGATTGGAAGATAACACCATCATGAGGCAAGGAGGGAGATCCTTGACTATGAAAACTCAGAAGATAATCTCACTTGGAGAGAGATCTTCCATACATGATAGAAGATGGTGGCCACACATGCATACTTTGGCAAGACCAAGGGGGTTTTGGATAAATGATAACCTCCCATGGGGGACTAACTTCCAGAAACCTCCATCTTCATTTGAGCATGTGCATGTGCAAAGAGGGCAGCAAGGAATGAATACCAACTTTCCATCATATACCTTTGGCATGGGGAATGCCAAGGAGAAGAATAATGGAAGAGACAGCCTTCCAACACACACATTTGGCATAGGAGATGTCAAGGAGAAGGTCAGCAACATGACAGACATTTTTGTTGATACTTCAGCAGCGTTGTCATTGTTGAGCAGTGTAGATCTTTATTGGAAATCCCAACTTCTAGTGGATTATTCCAAATATATTCACACATGTATGATACTTGATGACCAACTGCATGAAGGGGGCTACTTAGTCCAAGAAGGATTCATCTATCATCATGGTATGGTCTTCTTGTCTAGAGCTTCTAAGCTCGAGCAGAAGATAATACAAGAAGCCTACAAAGAGTTATGTTTCAGCCATATGTATTCCATGAGGATCTACAACATCACCATGAGGAGCGTTGATTGGGAAGGCTTTAAGGAATAAATATATCAGCATTTCCAAGAATGCATGAGCTATGTGGAGTTGGGGCAGCAACAAGACTCTATGACAGAGTTATTTCAGCCATCTCTTCCTATATTAGAAGGAGAAGAAAGATCCATACACCCCTTCACTTGTATAAGGAGAACTTTTGGTGAAGGACATACATATGTAAAACATGTTTCATTTTCTATTTGTATGCATTCTTTCACTATTTTTATGCAGGCCATGACTCCAAGGAGGAGTGATACATCTTGTAGATCTCATGGAAAACATTTGGCCACTAAAAATTATGAACTTGGCCACTCCCTTGATGTGCAAAGGGAGATTCTCTTTCATGATGGGTGCTTCCCTAAGGCACCAAACATATCTCTCACCTTCAGCAATAGTGAGATGGCTTGGGCAGCAAGTAAGTGGTGGGAAAACCACTTACCATGTCTTGATTTGAGGCAGGCAGGATATGCACTGCGTTGGTACCATATGTGGGACTATGAGCCACCTCTACATGCTCAAATTGCAGTTTGCTTGTATGTATTTTTGCTTCCATACCTTGATGATATAGTTGTACTTTTTATGGGTATGTATGGAGGAAGGATGGGAAGCATGTATGTACCACATGGGATGGAGACTCTCCATGTATCATATGCTACATGTTTCAAGGAGAGTATTGGTTCAACCATGTTGTTTGTTTCATGTGAGTTCTTGACTCCTTATGTGATGGACTTTGTACATCTCATAATGATATTAGAGAAAAAATTCATGGGAGGATGGTTTGGTGAACACTCAACTCATGGAGGAGGCTTATCACTTGATTGTGTCACCAATGGATGAGGAAAGGAGTTGCAACACTCACCTTATCAGTTGCTTGAGGACAAGCAACATTTTGTAGGGGAGGACTGTAATACTCCCAAATATTCCTAAGCTAATGGGAATATTCAATTTGTTTTGTTTTCTGTCAAATGAATAAAATTGTAAAGGAGGATCAATAAAACTCCTAAAACAGCAAAATAAATCAATGCCCCATGTGAACAAGGCTAAATCTAGACTGCCTTAATAAAACACCCTTATGTGTGAAATGGATTGAGACATTTGACTGGGTCAACAGGACCAAATCAATAGCGTTGTCTAGATACATTGAACCTCCTTGATGCACAACGTAGTTTTAGTTGGAGGCTACATCTGTGAATAGAGCTAAATCATTGAGATGGTTTAGGGTTTGGCAAGATTTCTATCTTATAAAAGGAAGAGGAGGAAATCAAGAGAAGTTTTTGTTGACTGTATAATATTTCTTAATATATTATCTGTTTAGACATATATGATTCTCTTGGTTTTTTAGCAGAGAATAGTGTTGTTTAGCACTGGGTGTTCCTGATCGGGAATCCCACCTCTTCCATTGAGTAGCTCTTGGAGGAGTCTTGCTTGTCTTGTCCACTATCAGGCATTTGGCCAAGCTGCATCTTCCAACTACAACGCAGATCCTGTGGAGGTTTTGGTTTTCCTTGTAAGCTGCAGCAAGTGGAGGCTAGATCTATTCAGATCTAGGCCAATCTAGTGCCTCTTGTCAGTGGGAAAGTCTTCTATCCCATTGGCAAGGGTGTATTGGATCTTTGGAGCTTCAAATATACATCTTGGCATCATGCCAAACTGTCCATCAAGTATACAACACAGTTTATCTTCCAGAACTACATTATCTGCAAGAGGAAAGTTGCAGGGTGTTTTTGGCAACTATTGAGGAGTGATCTCTAGTGTTTGGGATCTTCCCTTCGTTGTGGTGATCCATGGATTTTTGTACTATTCCATGTCATATTCAGATCTGATCTAAATACTCCTATATTTTCTTCAGAAATTCTGAATAGATCTACAGATCTGCTGCATAGAATCTCAGATCTACTCCATGTGCTTCATGTATTGCTGAAAACCCCAAGGGGTATGTAAATTAGAGACATTATAGTGTATGGATCTGTCATAGATCTGACTGTTCATGCAATATCTTGTCCTAGATCTAAGTTGTAATCTACTGCTGCAGTATACTCTATAAAATAACGTTGTCAAGCCTTTTTGCAGTCATTACGTGTTGCAACACCTCTTTTGAGGAATTTCTTTTATTTCAGTCTTCTATTTCCTGTTATACATTGTATGGAACTTATTATAGATCTAATTTACTGATTTATACTTGAATTTTGAGCCTTCTTATTGGCCTCCTACTGCTGTTTAGCCAAACTGTGTTATTTCTGAAGCAGTATTGTTTGTATTTCTACGTGTTCCCTTTAGGGGATATTACACATAAACATAGTATTTTTTACTGAGACTATGAATCATTCCAACCAATCTCCCACAAGACAGGTGGTGTAGAAGCTTCCAATCACGAATTTTTGTAAGTAAACATCTACTGAAATGAAAGAAACTCAGAAATACTTGAATATAAGAGAAACAAAAATTAATAAGAGGGACCTAAGCCACTGGGTTGGGCCCAAACCCAAGAGCCTCAGCCCTCTGGAACTAAATTGGATTTTTATACGGTATTCTAATCTACAAATAAACTAGATTCCCTGAGTATAGTGTTCCTTCACTCATAACAACAGAATAAAGACAACTATTCTTTTCTTTAAGAAAAATAGATAAATCAGAAAGGAAAGAAACCTACTTGTGATCCTTTCGCTCTCTTTCTCCTTCTTTCGTTGTTGTCATCTCTCTCAATCCAACTAAATTTGTTAGATCGATACTTGCAATAAAATATAGATAACATCAAACAAAATATAAATATAGAAGTATCTACTTATCTTAACCAAATTGAACCGATTAGATCTGAGAATACATACACAATTGAGAATGTAATTCACAAGATATAAGCACACATATGAGAAAGTGAACAGATATATTTATTAAGAAAGTAGGAGGAGAAGATTACATCCAATAGATTGATGCATCTTCAACCTTCTCCAGCTTCATACCATCCTCATCACACCAAGCATCATCTCAGCAGCATAATAGTACTTCCAGCTCTCATCAATTGAGAATCCAACAGCATAACATTACACAAATTTCTCCTTCCCTAGTACTTGGATGAGTGCTCAATTTATAGGGAAATTGAATTTCTCAATAAATGGAATTTAATGGCTTTCTAATAATAGGTGATACATGTTTCCAATTTTAGTGGTGATGGATGAACACTGGTATTCGAAGTATGACACCTATGATCTCTTATAGAAGGCATTAGACATGTGGAGATTCTCGGAACAATGATGATTTCGCTTTCAGGATACCAATGCACCCTTAAGTGTCAGGAAGTGCACTGCAGTGCACCCTGGCATGGGGGTAAGTGCACTGCAACACACTTAGGCCCATTCAGAGGTGCACTGATTAGTCAATGGGTCATATAATATATACTTCAAACATTGGAAATCTCACAATTGAAGCCATGGAATGACTTGTATTAGGGCATATAACAACTGAATTAGGGGATGATAGACCCTATTAATATTGGTCTTGGGGGATGATGCCCAAATTTACCTGTAACAGCTGCCCCCTAAAGTATGAAGTCAAAATAATGGTAATATTTGGATGAGATGTTTTACGATGTGATGAGTAGGATCTGAAGTGGACGGTGACCTGCATCAATTTTCAATACATTACATCTTGATCATGAATTACTGAGGGAGGCATACCCATACTCAGCACATAAACTATCATAACATGTACACAATTCAGAAAGTCGTCTAAATTAGAATGTTGTCCGATATAGACATGCCTACAGATATAGGCCCACGTTCAAATGATGATTTGTATGTAAAGCCATCATATAGATGATGTGTACAACAATCTTGAAATCGCAGCCCGGATGGATGAAACTAGATCTGGGGTCTTCTTATTTCGTTCACTCGATCGTTCAGGTACAAGTCTAACCATGCAAATATATGATTTGAAGTCGAACATGGGAAGACATCTTCTAATTATTAGCTAATGATGTGAGCTGTTGAGAGACGCGAGAGAACCACCATTGATGTTAATGGCTCTCAAGGTATAGCAGTACAATTTGCAAGGCGTGAATAGATGATTTGATGTCAAATGCCAAACAAAATATTTCGGTCAAAGGTCCGGAAGTGAGAAACTTTCCAATGATGTAGCAAGACTCAAGGTACTAGAAGATGTTTCTAAGTAAACTTCTTGGATGATGAACTGATGTCGATAGGAAGAAACTTTATCGTGAAATGGGAGTAATGATTTCGGAGAAAAAATATGACTTGATATAGCAATGTTCGAGGATGACTGTCATGAAAATGAAGGTTTATGAGAATTGTAGAAAGATGAGAATTTACTAGATGACTTCTCTTGAACATATCGACGACACTGAGATGAGTTGGCAGCATTGACCCAAAACCGAAGTGATGATATGATGAACCATAGGTATGATGAATCGTGAAGAAGATTACCCAACCCAAAAGTCATGATGATGGAGTGAAAGTGTTATGTTCAAGAGAGACTTGCTACCATAAAGTGTTCTATTCTTTTTCCCAAATTTTCCCTAGTCATTGCTGACCAGTACCTCTTTATTTTTTAATAAGCTTGAGGGGGGTAACATATCCTTGATCTATAATTCGACCCTTCAGGTGAATCCATCGTTATTTAATAATTTAACGAGTCTAGCGATAAATGAAACTCTATCTTGCCATGATCGACAAGTCTGTCGCTATTTTATGTTTTAACGAGTCTAACGACAGTGAAAACCCGGTCCTTTTTCATATTTAGAGAGTTTGAAAAAGAGGACAAAAAGAAAACTCCATGAGTCCTTTTTCGTAAATTTTTCGCTTAGGTATGAAAAAGTGTAAAATGATACCTGAGAAAACCTCTTAGCCATGTTTGACTAAGGTTTTCCTTTTTCGTAAATAATCTATCTCAGTCCAGAAAAGGGTTAAACTTATACTAAGTAGATGTCGTTTCATTTACTTTTATGAGATTGAAAAGACAAGTGCTCGGAAAATTTTCACAATATCAGAGTCTGAAAAGAGCTAAAAGAAGACTCCAGGGGATTCCTTATTCGCAGTTATCGAAGCTCGAAAAAGAGATAAAAAGTGTGCTTCAATTCCTTTTTCATTTTTATCAAAGCTCTAAAAAGAAGGATAAAAGTATGCTTCGTGGCCAAATCATTCTTGAATAAGTGTGCACGCTAAAATTGATGTATCAGCTATAAAACCTGTTCATAAAACCGTCAAATGGATTAAAAATACTTGTTTCATAGAAAAAATGAATAAAAATCATATTCAAAACATTAAATATGATTTAAAATAATCAAATTGACTAATTAAAAGAGTTTTTGCCATTCATTTTTACCATTCCAAAGTTACCATTTGAAAATTAGGAGCTCTGAACTAGTTTTTCCCCCGAACTTCAGTGGTCGATTGCGACAGTTTCGGTGGACAATTTCTCTTGTCGTTTGATACAGGTTGGAGCTATGAACCTTCTCTTTCTTTTAGTATCATTTTCATTGCATTTCATGGCCAATATTTAGGGTTTTCAGCACCTTAGGGTAAATATATCACGCTCTGAGGGAAACACACCCTTGAATGTTGAAAGTTGTGTTGAAGTGCACTAAAATCGAAGGCCAGATGCACTCCAATGCTCTGTCCCTTGACCTGGGGTGCGTTGGGCGCAGTTCTTATTTTTTTTCTTGTTGTGTGCCCAAAATTTCCCAAGTTTTTTGCATGAAATGGATCCTAATGAAGCTTATGATTGTGTTTCAGGTATTCATTGGATCAAAATGAAGATTACGTGGCGAGAAAGAGAACATGAAGAACATTATATGATTACCCTAAATGATCTGGGTACAGTAAGAGCCCTCAGATATTTTGGGTTGTTAAAATACTTCAGATTGTCAGGGATGAGGTAGAAAATGGAACTATTGGAGTTCCTAGTTCGTTCATTGGATCTGGTATTGCAGTATTTTCACATTGGGGACAAAGTGCTCCCAATATTGGTGGAGGACATTCATTTTCTTACAGTATTATTGAGGCGAGGTTCTCCCATCTCCCTTGATAGATCTGCTCTTGGAGGAGAGACAATGAGAGATTACATACTACAACACTTCCATCCAGGGACTGTACCAAGTAAAGATGGGAAAATAAATATCCCTGATGCGCGTGATCTGCCTCTGAGAACCATCCTCTTTACCATTGCAAAGCTTGTCAGTTCCTCTACACTACATGTGGAAAATATATCATACATGCAGTATGCACTTGAGTGTTTAAAACCAATAGTATTTAACTGGGCTAAATTTGTACTCTTTCAGATGAAAGAATAGCTGACTAAAGAAAAAGGTGGAAGGAAGAAGAATTTCAACTATGGCTCGATCCTAATCTCCTTCTCCTTAGAGCGGATTCCATTGATGCAGCCACGGCATGTTACACTAGGCATATCTAGCCCTAGAGATCCACGGATGTAGAGATGGTTTGAATTGATGTCTAGACATGCTAGTCAATCAACCATCATATTCTCTAATTCATTCTTCGCCTAATTCAAACGACAGATGATCACCATATATCAGTATGCATATGCAGGCGTAGATTTTCGAGGAGATCCAGACTTGATTCTACCAGATGGCGCTCAATGGGGTGCAATTGTTAAGAATGTTTTGACCATATTTTTTGATTTTTTCTAAGTTTTCTACATGTTTTTGTATTTTGATGTTCCCAAAGACTAAACTAAAGTTTTGATGTACACATATGTGGGTCAAGTTTGACCATTGGGTCAGCCAGAGCAGGGAGCAGATGAGCCATCAGAGAGGGTTGTCAGGAGAGAATTCCTTTGGGATTTAGATATGATCGAGACTCTTGCTGAGCTACAGTAGCATGTGGAGGGATTGAATCTTGGGATTCCATATTTTCGTATTGAAGAGTTAACTATGAGACTGGAGTGCCACACTGTTATCACTAGAAAATCGTACAAGAAAAGGTGACATTATTTAATGTCAGGAAGAAGGATTTACAGGGTTGAGAGACATTAGAGAATCTGAAAGTATTTTAAAAATATCTAAGGTTTGAGGAAAATTCAAATTGTGTACAAGAAAGACTAGTCAAATGTTCTTTTGCACGCAAAATCCTTCGATAAACATGCCCTTGTGCGCCTTTTGACCCAAAAAGAACGCAATCCTGGGAGTGGCAGAAGTCACTTTCTAGGACCACAATGCACACTCCAGGACATTGATTCCACACTTGAAGCCCCCTAAGGACAGCCACCCAAGCCTCCTTAGGACATCAAGGGAGCACATAATGGAATAAATGTGGCACACAATGGAATCACCCTCTTCTCTTGGGTCACTATCCACAATGTACCAAGAGAGGGAAGGAGGATTTGAATTCTCCTATAAAATGCCACCAAGATATGAACAACTGGAGAGCACATTACGCTGGCCATAATTTCCCCGAGAAATACCATCAGTGTGTGGTCCGGAGCAGAGATAGAGGGGACTCCATTGTTTGCCATCCAACAACTCTAGTCCACCATAGTAGAGAGAGGGAGACTTTCCGCCAAGGCAGCTCGAAATTAAAAACATCCTTGCATCGGGACTTAGAACCCCTAGTTCTAAGGGCCCCTTGGCAAGTGGGTTAAAGTTTCATCCTTATTCCTACCAGCACTCAATAAGAGGGGATGTAAGCACCACCATTTGGATTATTGAAGTTGTTTAACTCTATTTAGATCTTTTATGTTAATTTTTTTAGTTTTAGTTTAATTTTTATGTCTGAATATGCATGCTATTTCTCTATCTAGTATGTTTATGTTCTAGCATGTTCCACTAACTTGCTTGACTCCATATATTTTATGCCTATGACCAATAACTTAAGAGGGAAAAACACACCCCTTAAGTTCATCTGATTTCATACATACGTGCACCAAAAACACTAACACACACACTATTGGCATTCCTAACCGTTGGATGCAGTTATTTTGTAGGATAGCTAGATCAGTAGCTTGTTATCACGAGCATCACTAGTCTACTTTGACATTTTGCATACATTTTGAGGTCAGATGACCAATGTGTTCTGGGCACAAATTTTGTAAAAACCTATAACTATCTATCTATTTGTTTTAAGTGTTTCCCTATGTTTAGTGTGAAATCCTATTAAATTATGTGATGTGAATTGAAAATATTTCTTTACATGTGTTTCAAATGTCTGTTTAAAACATAATTCGCTAAGGAATCAGTTAATCTGTTCAAATTTCTGGAAATGTGTTGATATTGAATGTAATCAAAATGTCTTTCCAAAAGTCGAACTCTTAGGAACATATGATGCAGTGTTGGATTTCATACAATATAACACTAGTAAGTTTTAGTACAACAAGTTGTGAGTCTAACCTAATGATGATGTGGTTAATACCAAATGAAATAGCATCAGAGATAAGTTCGATCAAAGCGCTATACTCAACGATATTGTTTGTAGATCGACCAATACAAATCCCTTGAAAACTCACTAACTTGCCGCTTGGAGCAAAAATGGCCCATGCTACAGAGGATAGATTTTGTGTAATGCGACTAGCACCATCAGCATACCCAACGAATGGTTCCAAATATTCAAACATATGCGATGAAATGTAAAGCGGATTACTAACTTCAAGAAAAATCTAGAAAAAAAAAAACTAAGAAAGTAAATGCAAATCAAAATCATATATACAATATAATACAAAAGTTTACTATGCTTAACTAAGCATAGTAACGTTTAAGATAAAGCCCATTTCGAGGCTGCGCTAATGGAATTCCATCATAATCTACTAACTCGTAGGCATCCTTAGCCAGACCTCTTTTGGAAATGTAGGGGTCGTGCCATAATGGCTCAAATTTTCTTGTACCTATCAAATCAACTTCCTAATCATAAAGTAAGACCAGGTCACCCTCAGAGAAGATGCGAAGTTGGACATGTTGGTTGTATTGCACCTTAATTCATCTCTTATGCACTTCGTTGGCCAATGCATCTTCACGACGCTTTTCATCAAGATGGATGAGGTTAAAAAGACGCGCTTCTTCAGTAGAGGTGTCAGGTAGCAAGTCAACAATGAGTTTTAATGACTGTATTTCACATTGGATAGGTAAGATAGCTTCCAAACCATACACCAATTGAAAGGGGGTAAATCCGGTTGCATTTCTCACCGAGGTTCGATATTCCAACAAAGCCGAGTACAATATTAAATGCCAATTTTGTTTATGAACTCCAATCATTCATTGAAGCATTCGCTTAAGAATCTTTTTAATAGCTTCAACTTGTATAATAAGGGATTGTGGATAATAACGAGTAGAACTATCGTGCGATAGTCCTAATTTGGCAGTCAACTCATTCATCATGTGATTGGAAAAATGCTTACCATGATCTGTGACTATAGCCTATGGAACACCAAACCGTGAGATGACATGATTGAAAAAGAATATTGTATTTGTTTCGCCTGTGTTATTGCATGTAGGCATTGCTTCTTCCCACTTGGTAAAGTAGTCCACTGCAACAATAATATAACCATGCCCCCTGGACGAACAAGGATTGCAAGTCATGAAGTCAATGCCCCATTTTGAAAATGGTCCCACAGCGATAACAGGATGCATAAACACTAGTATTTTTTGGATTTTATGATCAAATATCTGGCACACATGACAATTTCTGACTGCAAGGATGTAGTCGTGAAATATAGTAGGCCAAAAGTAACCGGCGCAGAGAATATTCTACGCGGTAGCGTATCTAGAAAAATTTCCACCACAAGCCCCAGCATGACAATCATTTATAACTTTATCTGCCTCCTCATGAGTGAGGAACCTCCTTAAAATCATATCGACACCATGATGATAAATTGTATCACCGATGATCAGATAATCTTTGGCTTGGTATCGAATATGTTTATGTTGAGAGCGAGAGGTATCAGGCCAAAAAGTCTAGGTTTGGAGATAAATGATAAAATCCCCATACCAAGGTTCAAATGACCCGATCAGAAATAGAGACTCATAAGGAATTGATGGTTTAGATGTAGTATCAGTAATATCAGAGGGAAGGTCACAGAGAAGCTTGGCCAAAACTAAAGACTTCTTCGACTTGGATTTGATGAATTCCAAATCAAATTCCTGTAAAATGACAATCCATTTTGAGTATTTTTCCCCCAGAAATTAATGTGATAGAATGTATGTCATGGGGTTGCAATCTGAAATGACAATGGTATTCCAGAACAGGATATAATGGTGAAATCTTTTGACAGCTTGAACGGCCACCAAGGCGAGCTTTCCGACGTATGAATACTTCACTTCCGCATCATTGAGATTACAACTCAAATAATATATCAGATGTTCTATCCCATATTATTCTTGGACCAATACCATAGCAATTGTCTTATCTGTCACAACGATATATAAGAAATAATCACTCTGATAATTGGGGGGATACATTAATGACGCACAGACTAGTGTATCCTTAACAACATCAAAATAAGCTTGTGTAACCTTATCCCAATGGAAGGGAATCCCCTTTTTCAAGAGACAAGTAAATCCTTTAGCCATTTCGGCGTAGTTGGGTATGAACCTCCTTAGGAAGTTAGCCTTTCCTTGAAGTTTCTATAATTGAAGTAAATTTGATGGCGCAGGAAAATCAAGAATGGCCTGGACCTTCAGTGGGTTTATTTCAATTCCTTCCTTTGAGATGAAGAATCCAAGAAAACAACGAGAACCAACACAAAACACACATTTGTGTGGATTGAGGCGTATTTTGTAGAGTCAGTAGCGTAAAAATATAGCTCTCAAATGTGTCAGGTGATCAGTCTGGTTTCATGAATGTGTGGGTAAATCGTCTAGATAAGGTTGAACAATGTGCTTGATGTCATTGAAAGCATAATCCATTTCTCTTTGAAATGTTGCCCCAACATTCTTTAAACCAAATGGGAGTTTACGATAATCGAATGTGCCCCAGGGAAAGATGAATGTTGTCTTATATTGGTCCTCTAGGTAGATATTTATTTGATTATAACCACAGAATCCATCCATGAACGAAAATATTTCACACCGAGCAGAATCATCAATAATCTGGTTAATAAAAGGAGTAGGATAGTTGTCTTTTGGACAAGCAAGATTGACATCTCAATAATCGACACACACTTTGATTGTCCTTTTTTTCTTCATGACAGGAACAATATTAGAAACCCAATCAGTTAGCGGAACAGGGTAAATGAAACCAGCACGCAAAAGTTTTTCAACTTTGGCTTGAATGGCAGCAGCCTTCTTCGGATGAACAGGATGAAGGCGCTGACGTATCGGTCTCACATCAGGGTACATTTTAATTGTATGTTCAATGATACAAGTTTATATGCCTAGAATTTCCTCATAAGACCAAGAAAATATATCTCGGAATTCACGAAAGAGAGAGCGATAAGTTTTGAGTTCTAATGGAGAACAAGACATGTTGACATGAATGTTTTCTACAACGTCGGGTTTGGTTTAAATATCGATAGAAATGTTTTATTCAATATTTGATAAATTTTGCTCAGATTCAATATCATTAATGGAAAAATAATTTGAAAATAATTTTTTGATCTATGGGTGATATAGTCCAATAAGATTATCTTCTTCGTAATCCTGAAGATGGGAACAATGATGATGATATTCCCATGGTTCTCCTTCTGGCATCATGGATTCCACAATGATATCATCAATCAATAAAGTGGATGAAAAAGGATCAGATGGAGTACAACGATCTAATGATCGATCGACCCAAATGATCGGTGATGATAAATTCAAATTCGCTTCCCAAGCCATCTAGATTGATTACTATGCCAGCTCAATTGGGCTGGGTGGCAGGAATTCATCCAGCGTAAGAAATTCAAAATCATCAGTAATCTTCCTTAAGCCAAATGGAGTGGAATATATCATGCAGCAGGTCTCTATTCTTGCAATTTTTTCTGATGTCGCAGGCGGCGGTAATGAAAAGGTGCCCATTAGAGAAGAATCCTTTAAGAGCCCTACACCAATGTTTTGAAGTGCTAGCTGGGGTGCATGAACTAACGGAATGCTTCTAGTGACCTAGGAACTAGAGGAAAAGAAGGATAGTTGATTGATGATTGTAATAACACTTTTATGTGGAAAGGCGATCATTCTAAAATAAGTAGAGACAATCACAATCATAGCATAAACCCATGGCCTTTCGAGTAAAATTTTGTAGTCAAGGGGTCCGTCAACAACCTCAACTTCAACTATTACAGTTTTTCCCCCTATTTTGACATGCAGGTTATTAATGATACCGCAAGGCTTATCTATACGATCGTTAAAAGCTTTCAATGTCGTAGGCGATTGAGATAGGCGCTGCAAGCCAAGTGAATTCCAGCAATTTAGAGGCACAATACAAGTAGATGCTCCCTCATCAATAACGGTACGATGAACGAGGTGATTGAGAACATTTACTTGGATGGAGAATGTGAATTCTGCTGGTAATTGCGGCACGTAGCCCGTATGATTAAAGACTACAAGGTTGGAATCTGTCGAGTCGGTTCCACCAATTGCCAACGGATCTTGTATTATGTACTCTGTAGCTCAGTCCCACATTGCTAGTCTCGCCATTATTATTTGTACTCAGTTACCTCAACGGGTATGAGTATGCCTCCCCCACCTCATTTGAGATCATGTACTCCAAAATAAAAGGAGACTTATATCAGTTTAGTAGGCCTCGCCCCCTCCATTCTTGTCCTTCCTTGCATTGCTTCAGTCGTCTGTCTCTCTCTATGACTCCCCTTTGGTGTCTTGTGGAAGTGTAACTTACAATGTATTTTGGTCATATGATTTGCTCCTAACGCTCGTACGTTGGGGGGAAATCCATTATCGCCAAACAATGTTCACCTAGCCATTTCTAACTAGGTGGATCGAAATACACCATGTGAGTTTAATTTTACCATAGTAAAACCACTTTCACTTTAGAAGTAATTTAATAAACCATTTTTATTAATTTATTTTTGATTGAAACCCATGAAAATAATTAAATAAACTATTATTTATTTAATTTTCTCTAGGAATAATTATTAAATCATTGTTTGATGATAATTCTTTGTCACATTTACTAAATCACCTACGAATAATTAAACAAATCATAATTTATTTATTTTTCCTTAACTCCATCCTTGGAATAATTGTTAAATCATTATTTAATAATTATTTCATTTCACACTTTTCTTATTATTTTTGAAATAATTAATAAATCATTTTATTTGTTAATTAATTCTAAATAACGATATTTAACCACTTTAAATATCTCAAAAATTATCCATTTCCTTGCAATTAAAGCACATTAGGCCACATTCTATTAAAAACACCTTTTATCCCTCTCACTAAGCATAATATAACTAAAAATGTGAATAAATGTGAGAAGGAGATAGTTCTAAGGCTGGATAATGGCATCATAACCCTTATAATGTACCTATTGATGAGTCTGATCATCACCCCACTATTGAAATTATTTCTCATCCTCTGATGAATTCAGTCATCCATGTGTACTTCTCTCATGGCCTTGGTGGCCTCCCTAACATCCCAAGGCACCTCAGATGGTGTGCCTTCTTGTGAGTAAAATCTTGCATTTTTATCTACCTCAGTACATTCCTTCAGATCTTTTGATTAGCCCTTTCCTTCCTGTAGGCCTAGCAGCAAAGGTGGATTGAGTTTTAGTACTATCCATTGGATCTTCATTATTTGCATGACTCTCTTATAAAATGGTGTTTTCTCCAATGCATTCCTTAGCCTTTCAGGAGAGTGGTATTCTTTGACTTGCACACTGTGGGGTAAAGCATGTGATCTCCTCTGGAAAGCTTGAAACTGTCTGTTCCTAACAATATAAACGTATCCTAAAATTTAATAGTGGATTACTCCTGGGTTTCAATGCAATTGGGTGCCAAAAAAACATCATTGGAGATGAGGCTATGATTTCTAATGACAGCCTTGGCGCTCACTAGCTCATCTCTGATGTATAAAGTTTCCTTCTCCTATTTTTCCATTACTTTCTTCACCTCCTCAACCCTTGTTTCTTCATGTGCCAACAAAGATGAAAAATCCATTAGCTTCATGTCTCCCAATCTCGAATTGGTATCCCAATAGTTCATATATGTCAAGATGAAATTATGCATGTAGAATTAAACTACTTTTGCTCTATCCTCCATACTAGTTTGTTTGCAAAACTCAATAAATTGCATGTAGTATTGGAATGGAAGAGAACCATATCATTCTAGAGTTCTGATTTGGTATTGTATCCACTGCTCTTTGAGAAAGAGAGCGTATGATTTGGAAGGTTTTCTGCATTGCAGGGCCTCCATACAGAAACTTTCCATGGTGGCAATTTGGGTTTCCTTCTCCTGCAGATTCTCTTTCAGCCTCATATTCTCTTCCTGTAGCTGCTCTTTCACCATAGACACCCTGAGTCTTAGATTATCCAATTCCTTTCCCATCTCATTGAATTTTTCTTCATAAGTCCCACATCTTCCTCATTCTTTGATTTAGCAATTTGCATCCACATTGTGGGTTCTTCCACTCTACATCTCTAAGCTCATAAAAGTGAAATTGAATTTTTTTCAAGATGATCCTTCCCCCTTGATGAATTTATAGTAGGACTCCAAGCTAGGCTATGTACTAGGACCTTGGGAATGCAGTAGGTCCTTCTTAACTATTTTTTGGTGGAAGTTTATTCCTCCTGCTAGTTCACTTTTATTCTCATGCGGTTGTTGTGGCATACTATGTCCTTCTTGTGTCATACTTTTCCCCTCTTTGTAGCATACTTGCCGCTCCTATAGCTTCCCTTTTTCTCCTTGTTGGAAGGTTTCTTGTCTTGGGTTGTTTGAAGGTAGCTGACCTATTGGTAGGCCTCCTCACATATGCTACAAGTGTCTTTGTTTTGGATTTAGGAGAGGTGACCTCTTTAATTTTTCCCTCGGTGGGTCCTACTTCCTCCTTCTTGCTTGATAATTCTCTAATGATGATGGGGACCCTTGTGGGAGTTTGTAGTCTTCCTTGTTTGATTCTGGTGCTCTTTCTAGTCTTAAAATATAGGGGCCCTTGTATTTTTCTCTTCCTTTTAGAATTAACATGAGTTCCTAATGTAGCTAAGGTTGTAGCTACCTCATTTTAAGTATCTCCTGGAGATAATCTTGTTTGATGTGGTGATTTCTCTGCTTATTTGGGCTCAAAATTTTCCTTAGGGATTACTATTTCTTCCACTTGTTTCTCCTCCTATTCTCTTTCAACTTCTTCTTCTCCTTCCTCTACATTTGTTGCCTCTTTTTCCCTTGTTTTTCTCTCTTCTTCTTATGTCTTTGCTGCCTCTTATTCTTTTTTTTTTCCCTTCCTCCTCTTATATTTTTCCCTCCCCACCTCCAATTCTAGAGGCAGATGTCTCCCCAAGGGTGATGGTTTGTGTCCCTATGAAAGTCTCCCTATCCATATCTACAAATTTAGTACATAGGACACAAATTCTCAAGTTTCTCAAAGCATCCATCACTATCAATTTGATGATTCCATGGTGAGCTAGATGTTGGTGTTTTCCCTCCCTTACCTTTTGACTCATCTTTATGACTGACTGTGTTAGCGCTGGATTCGGCACTTGGACTGCAGCAAGCGCCTGACCAGACGCATCTTAAACTATAAATAAATTTAATGATTTTTTTGTGATATTGGTAGGTGGTACAAACTTTGATTCACTGAAAAGAGATTTCAGTCAAATCCACAATTTTACTAATGAGGGTATTGTAACTTGATGTGGTAGCAAGGTGCAAGTTTGTAGTCTATGAGGAGAGGAAACTATAAGATGAGAGAAGAATCAGTAGGTTTGTAAAATAGAAATCTACGGATTTAGTACAAATTCACAAAAGTAGCAGTTTTAAATTATTCCATTGAGAGAAATCTATTTCTAGTCTGACAATATTCTCACTGAAATATCATGAAGATTAACTATAATGAGTGATGCTATTCCATTGTTATAATATAGATTTTATCAAGAATGCTCACTGTGTGATTCTAAAAAAAACCGATAAAACACATAACAAGCTTAAGAGACTAATAAAAACACATAAGAGTATGATGATTTGAAAAATGGAACTAGAAGAAAGGAGATATGGAAACAAAAGTAAAGTAGACAATACACACAAAAAATTGGTAATAATTCCTCAGTAGTATTATTCCATTTCATTCACACAAAAATTACAGTTCATATAAATCAAAATTATATAACCACCAACCAACCCTCACTTCATATCAGTTTGGCATATATATACAAGATATGATACTGTCATCTTCCACAGGAAAAGGTAAATCTGTTTCAAAAGTCATTACAACCTCGTGTAAGAGGTTAGGCTTATCTAAAACTTTAATACGAAGTGTTATGACATAATGAAAATAACAACATTAAGGCTAACAGTTTGAAGTGATTTGTATGATGTAGAAGTTTTATGGGAAGACTCCTCTTCCGTTCTGGTGCAACCAACTCCATAAAAAGTGAAAACAATAGTGAAAATGGTGTGTGGTTGTTCCTTGAATGTTGCCCGGTGTCTGGTAAAAATGTGTTGGTACTGAGAGTAGTGGTAGAAAGTTATTTGAGATAAATTTTGACATTGTTTCGTTGTTCCTTTCTGTTTTTTTGGTTGAAAACCCTTTGTAATGGTGGAAAACTTGAAACTTTTGGATAGAATGCCGAAGTTTCATTTTATGAGAAATTACAAAGAAAATATTTTGAAACAAATTTAACTGATAGAGGAGACATGGAGCGGAATAAATGATAGGCGAGGGGGGGTGGTGATGTGGTGAAGAAGTGGGACCAATCGCAGATCACGCATTGGAATTTTTATTGTGAAATGCGAGAAGTTAAATGTTGAAAATGGCGAAGTGCAATGTGCGATGAGGGTGGAGGTGACGTGGCAGTGAAATGGGACCGATCGTAGATCCTGCATTGTAATTTTTATAAACATACATACACGTGCAATCAATAGCATTTATCGGAACTTTAAACAAAATTTCAATTTCTCCCAAACAATATGCATTCACACAGAATTGTGGTTCTTGGGCCCCACAACCAGTTGACCAATAGGAAGAAATCGCAAATCAGTCACTTGCAAATTTAACTTTACACAGATAACGACTAAACCTTAAACTCTACGATTTGTGAAATTACGCTGGTGTGCTACACTGACACGTGTCCCTTGCCTCATCACATCACAAATCGATTCACATAAAATTCGAAGCTTTAACAATAAACTTTAAAAACTGTGATTTGCGAAATCACTCCATTTTGGCTTTAATCTCCACCGTTGATCTGCGCCCAGATTTGACTATCTTCCTTGCTTGCCCCTTAGCCTCATCGCATCAAAAATCACTTAACATACCATGCGATTTGACTTAACGATAAAACTTTAAAAACTGCATTGTACAAAGTTGCTCCATGTGCGCTTTAATCTCAGGCGTCAGTCTGCTTCCCTTTGGATCTGCGATTAGATCATGGCCATCCATTCCTTTTGCATGTGGTTCTTGTCCATTGCTTCATTCCTTAGTCTATTTCCCAGCCAACTTCCTTTAAATATTATTTTTTTCTCTTCTCTGGATCTCCCACTCTGTTAGTTAAGTTGTTTTCTTCCAGCTGCGCCTTGATTTTAAAGAACTCTGGTTGCCATGAAGCCTTAATTTTCTTGCTTCGAAAGTCAATTACCTATTTACCCATAGCCTCTTTTCTGAGATAACCAAAATCTCAGTGAAATAGTTGCCCTTTTCACTGTGTGGAATATATGACTTCCATTTCTGAGAAATAGTTGCCCTTTACTGTTTTGACAATATATTTGCAACAAAAGTAGCTATTATTCCAAAAAATATGACTGCAATTTTATTACCCAAACATCGACTAACTTTCAACACTAAAATAAGCCAAAACAGATATTTTAACTTATTTTAGGACTCTAAAACACTATGACACCTATTCACTTAAAATACCTTTATGTTGGGACTCTTTTATAACTTTTATTGGAAATGACTCAAACTTTGGACATGGACTAAGACACAATAAAAATTTGAGAACAGTGACACAATGGAAATTACACTATTAACATTTTCAGTGCTAACAGACTGAAGGAAAAAGTGTGGCACACTAAGTCTTTGAGGAAGAGGAAATTCTTCCTAGAATCTCAACTCATAAAGAGACTTGAAGTGGTAAGCATACACCACACTCATTCTTCCTTCACAAGATATTTACTTGAGGATATGGTAGGCCACCTCATCCCAAGGATAAGGTAGGCTTTATCTTTAGACCCCATTTTTATCCTCAACAAGCTTCTCTTTTAAAATGAAGAAATTCCTTCTAGCAATGACTCAATCCTCTTATAAGAATGATGGCAGTGATAACTATGATGATATCTCCTAGATGAGGAACTAGAGTGATACCCATACATACCAATCCTCCTATCACGTGTATCCAATGATCTTCCACCGATGATTGTGTCCCCTCTAATATCCAACTTGTATCCTAACCAATACCTGCTACCATATGCCCCATTAGTATTATCTTCCTATTCTTGACTAATACTCAATTATCCCTGTCTCTGCAAGTTTTACAAACTCTGAAGGATCACTAGATTGACCTCTGCCTGCTTTTCCTAAGCCCTTGCAAATATTTCCTGAGCCTCAACCGACTTGTCATTATATAATTTTCAACTTATGATATCTGCCTCCAAACTCCTCAATCTATCTGCTATATCAGGAGAGGACTCATCTCCTTGCTGCCAAACTAATCTATAGGGAGAGCCACGTGAACTGTAGTCAACCATTTTTCTCGTCATCTTTGATTCTCTTCTTCCTGCAAGCACTCCATGTCAGATAAAAAAAATAGATACCATAACCAAAATCATACCCTAAATAAATGTAAGGGAGGCTTATATCATTTTCAAAATGAATCCAAATTAGTGCGAACATATATAATCATAATCATATCAATATTCCAACATCATGCATGACCATACAAACTTCTCAAGCTGAGGGCTACTATGACATGAATCAACCTCCTAGATAACCTTAAGGAAATGGAGTCAACAAAACAAGACCTTACTGACTTCCCCCAGGTGCTACAGGACCCCCAAGAGCTAGACCACCCTTTCAAGTGCCCAAACCCTAAGCTAACTTGATTTTTCACTGATATGAACTCCCAATCACATTCATAAGCCCGCATCCATGCAACTAAAACCCTCCAGTAACATGCATAACCACTGCTAGGGTGCAAATGTAGTCTTTTTCAGCCATTTCTATGCCAAAGACTGTGAAATATGTGCCCCCTTTTTAGGGCTAGGCTCAAGGTTACTACCCAAAACTTGATAAAAAACATTAGAATGATAAATGACATAAGGAAAAAGCCTCTAACACAAATCTTAAACAATGACTTGACCTAACAAGCCCTAACCATAACAGTCATTCCGTCAAACCCATAGTAAACATGAAATATACATGTCATGAGTGCATATCTGAACATAGATATCCGAAACTTATATGAGAAACATCAATAAGGTCTAATTCTCTCTCACAATAGCTGCAATAACATCTATTAGGTCATGCATTCATTAACCATTCTGTTACAAGTAAAAATACGATAATATCCATAACTTGAATTTGTCATAAAACCATGCTTATAACCAGATAAATAACAATGATACAACAACCATTAAAGACACATAATAACAAGTGTAATTACTCATGAATCGCAAGGGAAAAGAGCTCTTATTGATCATATTTAAAAGCCAACCAAGTTAGGGACTTCCATGTACCAACCGATAATAGATTGAGCTTAACCAAATCTCTCTTTCAGCCAATCACCCCCATCTCATATTCCAAGCATGAATGTGGGATCTCATGGGATAAATCGATGCATAAACAACCCATGGAATATAGAGGTTAAACCACCTTCACCCTCACACTACCGTGATCTCACCTAAACTGGTCCCGAGATCACAAAACCAAACTGAGCTTGAACACCTCAAAATTCCTTCCCCATCCCTTGATGAATTTTCCTGTCTCCACCCACCTGTTAAGGGCTTCTAGAAGAAAACCATCTCCATCCCAAACCCTTGGGATTTTCTTGAGACCACATCACCCAGATAAAGAAAACCTTCTAGCAATCCAATGCTCAGCCAAGAATGAATCCCATCACACCATGGCTATCTGGAAGTGGAAAGGAAAGGTTGAAACCACTATTAAAACATGAAAAAACCATGCCAATGAAAAAAATGAACAAAATACACACATAGATCTACCATGCATGCCAAAAATAGCTAGGAAATAATACATGCAACCTGTTACCTGTAAGTATTCCCACCTAAGCCACTTGATCCAACCTTTCCTTGATTGATCCTTGCTTTCCTTTTCTTTCCTTATCCTTACTTTTCTTGCTTTCTTGCTTTCTCCTCTTGGTGCTCTTTGTTTGGTCCTTCATTTTTGAAGGAATAACAATTTTGGAGGAAATTTTGGATAAAACTACTGGAAATAGAGAACCAGAAAAACAAAGCGATAGCAAAACATTTTGGAACTCGTGCAATGGAAAATAAGGGAGTGTGCTGAAGAACGAAGAAATGATTTTGATGCAGTCAACAAAGAACCAAGGTAATGACCCTAGGTATTAGAAAACCATTGATCAAGCAAGCAAGGTAGCATATCAAGTGACCTCGACTACAAAATAAGACATCAAGCAACGAGAAAAAAGTTGAGAGAGTGTTGCAAAAGTTTAGATCGTACCACGAGTACAGACAATGCCTATCTATGTTGAGACTGTGTCATAGTGTTTAGTGTTATGCAGTTTCTGAGATCTGAGCTATAATGATTTTCTTATGTATTATCTATGGTTTTCTATTCCAGGTGCAACTCTGTAACTGCCACAAGATGTAAGGGTGATGATGTAATGTTACTAAACTTTGCTGCTTAATATAATGAGGTGTATGTGAATTTCGATATTCAATTGTGTATTTTCTGGGCCCTTTTAAAAAAAAATTGCATATGATTATTTCTTATTAAGTGTATGAATCAAATGGTTGAGAATGAATACGGTGGTAGATGTGCAAGTCACATAATTAATCATATCTATATCACATATATCCTTTCATGGTTCTGGCTCACCTCAGGTGAGACTCTCCTTATTTTTCAAGGAGTGAAAATACCAACGAAGAGATGGACTACGCGGGCCTTATTTTTGGAAACCTCAGTGAAACAGGGTCAAACTCAAATTAATTTTTTTTTCCAAAAATGGTTCCATTTCCAGGACCTCAAGTTTTTAAGGGGGTTTAGATCATATGAGCATGGTATATTCTTTAGAATATCCAAAAATGGTGGCATGAAAGGGTTGATTATTTTATTTTGTAGCAGGAAGAGTTGAGACAAAAGGATCTGAATAGGGTCAAAGAAGAAACGTTGTACGTTGAGCCTCTAAAAAATTATGACACCTATTCACTTAAAAATACCTTGATGTTGGGACTCTTTTTAACTTTTATTGGAAATGACTCAAACTTTGGACATGGACTAAGACACAATAAAAATTTGAGAACAATGACACAATGGCGATTACACCATTAACATTTTCAGTGCTAATAGTGGCTCCTATTGGGGATGAAGTCCTCCCTGTGAGGCTTCAAGGACTGTAGACTCAGTGCCTTAAAAACTCTTGAATCTCAGAATAATTTTTGAAAATAATGACTAGGATTGACCATTGACATACTAGACTCAAGATTGGCGATATATATAGACATAAGTACCATTGGGCATGGATTTTATTGACACATCACACTGGATATTTACAATGGAGTAACTCAACTGACTTTACTAAATAAAGAACCTTTTAAGAAAATGACCATTGACTAGGCCTCCAGTCAGCTGATCATCATCTATATGTTTGAGCAGAAAAGTATTATTCTCCAAAACTTCAGCAATTTTAAATGGCCCAAACCACAGATTGTCGAACTTACCATGATTTCCATGGTCTTCCGTCCTAGAATCCCAACGCAACACCAAATAATTCTCCTGAAACAAATGTTGATTTTCTCTTTTATCAAAAACAGATTTTACTTTAGCCTGATACTTCTGAACTTTTTCCAACAATGATTCTCTGAATTGGTGTGCCTCTATCAACTATATCATTCTCCTTTGGACTGGGTTTTCATGATAAACTTCATCTTGTAGGAACTTCATCACAGGAAGGGATAATTTCAAAGCCATTATAGCTTCTGTACCATATAAAAGCTGAAATGGATACATTCCAATTGATTTTTTACCACTTACTATATCTGCCCACAGAGCATGTATCAACTGAGTGTCCTAATTCCTCTTTTTTTCAGGCAGCATTTTCTTAATAATCCTTACCAAACTTTTATTGGATGACTCAACCAAATCATTACCTTGAGGGTAATAAGGTGTGGAATGAGTCAATTCAATCCCATATTGCTCACAAAATTTGTACATCTTGGTGGACTTAAAGGCCATTGCATTATCAGTTACTAATTTATGTGGACAACCAAATCTTGACATAATATTTTCCAACATAAATTTAATAATTACCATATCAGTAGCATTTATGGTTGGTACAACTTCAATCCATTTGGTGAAATAGTATGTAGCTATGAGAATCCATCTATGATGTCCTGATGAAGGTGGATGAATTTCACCGATGAAGTCTAGCCCCCACTGCTGGAAAGGAACATCTGTTGAAATAGGAATGAGAGGTAATGGTAGCCATTTATGTTTACTAGAAAATTTCTAACATTCAACACAGCTCCTGACTTTGGCAAAGACATCAGAGAAAAGAGTTGGTGAATAATAACTTGACTCTTAAATTTTATTTCTTGATGGTTCTCATATAAATTCCCTCCACATACTCTGCATGTATCTGTCTTAATCTCCGGGATTTTGCTTCATGCACACATCTTAATAAGACTCCAAGATCTTTCCGGTAAATATGGTCTTCAAAATGAAATACTTCACAGCTCTCAATTTAAAAGCTCTCCTTTTAGACTTCTCCATTTCAAGTGGACAATTGAAATTTAACAAGAAGTAAACTATATCCTTGTACCAATCTGAATTAAATATTTTAGGATAATTAGCATTACCTTCTCCACCTTCTTCTTCAACTACCTCTACATTCATATTTAAAGCTTTGCAGCTAGATTCAGCCATCAAGCGAGCCAAGCCCTGACCCTTTATCAATTTAGTTGGTTTGATTTCAGCATCAAATTCCAGAATCTTGGTCAGTCATAGTCCTCTCCTTCCATCTGTATCTAGCTGCAGCAACACATCTTTATCAGTGATATATTATTTTTGAATGTAGCACATAAAGAAATTATTTTTGAATATAGCACATAAACTCAAAAAGAATTCAAAGCCTTAACTAGTGCATATGCTTGTTTTTCAGTCAAGTTTTAATTTAATTCAACATCCCTTACAGCATGACTAAAAAATGAAATTGGCTGCTCTAAACCTTCCTTATTCTTTTGTAATAAGACAACTGCAATTGTTTCTTCTGAAGCATATGAAAAAATCAAAAAATCCTTTTCAAAGTTAGGACTTATTAAAACTGGAGCATCAGTCAAGGAAAATTTAATTGCTAAAAAATAATTCTTTGCTTCATCTCACCACTTAAATTCTGCATCTTTTTTCAGCAAAACATTTATATGTTTGATCAGCTCTGCTAATTTAGGAACAAAATGCCTCAGAAAATTGATTTTCCCTAAAAATGACTGCAATTTCTTCTTATTTCTGGGAAAACCAATCTTCTGAATAGCTTCTACTCTTCCTAAATCAATACAAATGCCACTTTCTATTACAATATGTCCCAATAACTTACCTTCTTGGGCAACAAAAGACAACTTTTTGGGGTTTAAGGACAAACCAAACTTTCTGCATTTATCAAAAAATTTCTTCAGATGTTTCAAGTGGTCTTCATCAAATTTTGAATATACTGTTATGTCATCCAAATAGATGACCACAAATCTGTCCTTTTCTCTTGCAAAGGAAATATAAATTTCCCTTTGAAAGGTTGCACCTGCGTTCATTAAACTAAATGGAATTTTGTTGTACATGAATGTGCCCCAGGGTGTGGTAAATGTTGTATTTTCTCTATCTTGCCTGTCAACTGAAATCTTATTATAGTGTGAAATGCCATCAATCATTGACAGTCGTTTGGATCTTACAACCTTCTGCAAGATATAATCCATCTTGGTCAGTGGATAGTTATCTTTCAAGGAGCACCAGTTCATGTTGCGAAAATCAACACAAATCCTTATTTATTCATTCTTTTTCTAGACTGGGACTACATTAGCTACCCAATTAGAAAATCTCAAAGGCAGAATAATATTTTCTTCCCATAATTCTTTTATTTCTTTCTCAATGATTGGGAGTAGCATGGGATTGATATGTCTGATTTTTTGTGCTACAGGCTTTGCATCTGTTTTCAAAGGGATCTTGTGCTCCATTATCCTCTTATCATAAGTTTTCAACTCACTATAAGACCATGCAAAAATATCAGCAAATTCCTTCAGCAATTTGATATATTTTTTTTTGGTTTCCAGAGGAAGGAATTTGGACACTTTGACTAATCTTGGCTAATCTTTTGTACCAATGTTATACTCTGTTGTACTCTCTCCATCAACCTTGCTTTCAAGCTTGAGAAAAACATCATTATTATCAAACAGTATTTCTAAAGGAACCAAACCCTTATGAATAAAGTTAGTTTTCATATCTATAATTTTTTTCCCAGCCATAGTTTTCTTAAAAGGGTTGCTATTTTGGTTTTCAACAATTTCCTACTCATCCTCAATTTGTATGTCTGCAAACTCTTCTACACACTCCAAAAATTTCTAAATCTCCCTGTCATTCTCAAATACTTTCCAGTGCTTAATGTTATCAGGAATTGAAGGTCTGTTTTTTATTTGAACATCATAGACTGCCTTGACATCTAGACGAATTTTGAAATTACTAGCAGCAATAGCTAGTGAATCAACAATTTGATTTTCTTCTCTAGTGACAAAATTTGTATTAAATGCTGAAAAGTAATGCTCAATCAAATCCCAAACTTCATTCCTATAATTCTTCAATTTGGAATTTTTCACTTGGTAATTATTTCTCACCTTCTTAATCACCAACTCTGAATCACCAAAGGCAATTAATTGTTCTACTCCCAAATATTTTGTTGCCTTCATACCCAGCACAAGTGCTTCATACACAGCAGTGTTGTTAGTGGTAGAAAATTGGAGTTTGTATGATATGGTTACCTTCTGCTGAGTAGGATAAATGAGGACTACGTCAGCTCCCATTCCTTCTCTTCAAGAAGCTCTGTCAAAGTATAATTTCCAGATCTGTCCTCCTTCTGATTGCTACATATTTTCACCTTGAAAATGTTTTTTTTCACTTAATTCAGGCTGGAAATCATTATCATCAGTAGTAAGGTGCAAAATTGATGACCCCAATTCTCTTTCTTCATCATTTATGGGATGGTTTGATGGATTGTGCTGATCACTAATGATCTAGGCCATTTGAATTTCCCTATACAGCCTTCTGTGTTCCCCTCCAAATACTGGGATGGTAGCATATGACATGCCCATCTAAAGGGTGCCTCCCAATTTCTTAGACCAAGATCTGGAAAGTAACATCCCAAATCTAGAAGGAATGTCAGCAACCACAATGTCCATCACTAAGCTCTTCATAGGCATTTGGGTAAGGGAAACAACCAAATCCTTAATCACTCCTAGACACTTAACTTTTTTGGATTCAAAGGTGTAAAGGTCATGGTATTTCTTGGTGATCTCTAATCCCAATTCATCCATTACTTTCTTTGGCATGAGATTATGGGAAGCTCAAAACTCTAACAAACAATTATGCAGCAATTTGTCATGTATATTGAGTGACAGGTAGAAAGGAGGTGATTTATCATCATTTTGGTCTTGGACATGATAGCCTAGATAAATGGTGGGATGATCATCCTCAAGGTTGACTGAATCAGGGGCGAGAGGACGCTGCAACAGACTCTTAAAAGACTTTTTATATTCTGTATTTTTCAATAATTCCAGGAGTGGAACTGGAATTTTGATTTTATTCAATTCAAATTTGAAACTGAAATAAATTGGAACGAATTCCTTATTTTTTGCAGTAATTTTAACAATTAGGGTAGAATTTTGAGGTGGAGGAACCTCATTTTCCTTAGCCTTCTGTTTAGCAGCTTGTTTATCTAAATCTGATTTTTGTTGAGGCTGGTGAACAAGATCTTTTGACCTAAAAGGGTAATTTATATTTTGAACTTCTTGCTGTTTTTTATCATTCTGTGCATAAATTTGAGCATTCATATCATCAGAAAAAAAAAAAAAACAAATTCTTGGTCTATCTTCATATTCCTGCAATGTCAAACATGTTTACTGTGAAGTTTCTCCCATATGGTTTATTTCTTCATTTTCTACCTCATTTCCTTGTTGTTCCTTGAGCAAAATTATTCAAAGGAGACTGAACATTTTGATCATCAACATTCCTCCTTGGGCACTGTAGGATTTGTTGAGGCTGAAAAGGCCTCCTGAAGGGAGCCTGATTTCTATTAGCTTCGTTTTGATTGGCTCTAGCAACTGGTTTATTTTCTTCCTCTAATTTTGACATCTTAGAGACAAGTTCCTTGATCAAATTAGACATTTGATCGATCTTTTATTCTACTGAAAGAGATTTAGAAGAAGAAGGCTTTTCTTATTTCATATTCTTTTTGTCTTTTGTTGCCTTTTCTTCCTCCATTTTTAATTTATTAGAAGCCATGAGATTAGACTGCACTCCAATGGCAGCCTCTTGCATACTTTTCAACGTCTGTGCTTTTTCAGCCCTCAACCATAAAGAAAACAGATAATCTAAAGTATTTGAAAAATTTATCATAGCTATGGTTTCAGTGGGTTTAATCTCTTCAGAAATTTTCTGATAAATCTTATTAAACCTCTTAGTAAAATCAGCTAAAGACTCATCTGCCTTTTTCTTCAAAGTTCCAAATTTTGTAAGATAATAAACATAGTCTTTCCTATCACCCAAATTCTTCACAAATATCTCTTCTAATTCATTAATTCCTGTAATTGAATTTGGAGCCAAACTTCTAAACCATTTTCGAGCTTCACCATCCAAGCTCTGAACAAAGAGTCTTGACCAGACATCTTCATGTTCAATATTCTGATTTTCAGCGTAACTATAGAAAACCACTAAATGTTCCTCAACAGAAACTCCTTCTCCCTCCCAGTTTATTTTGGAAGATATTTCAAGTAATCTCCTTGGGGAAGTGCATGCATGTGTTGAGGGAGAACAAGTGTCCCATATCTCGCAGCCACTATTTGTTGCATCCTTGTAAGGGAAGGCTGAGCCATATTTTGCTGATGTAAAATTGATGTATTTGTTGAGAAATAGGAATTAAAATTGGTGAATTCTAATTATGATTTAGGATAGCAGAAAATTGGGGGTCTTGAGATGATTTTTCAGGCTTTGGAACTGAGAAGAGTGGGTTTTCAAAGAGATGAACAGAGGATGTCTTGACTTCTCCTTCAGTAGAAGAATCAGAATCTAAAGTTGTCTCTTGAGGGGATGGATTTAATTCAGCTTTATTTTGTTGAGCAAGGAAATCAAATAAGTTAAAGGTAATACTTTCGGGTATAGTCCCTTCAAGTGGATGAGAGGAAGATGACCCAACAGCTGGATTTGGAGAGAAAGGAAAATATTCTTGCTGAGGGGTGACAAGAGACTGGAATTCAGAATGAGTCTAAAGAAAATTTAAAATATTCTTGAAATCTTCTTCAGTCAAAATATCCCTATCAAGAAAGGGTGCAATAGCCAATAATTATTCTAATTCCCCTTTAGTCAGCAAAAACTCTTCAGACTTATTTTAGCCACCGATAATTTCAGTTTCTCCTTTTTTAACTGGAACAGTACTTACTTCAAATTTACTAGGTGATGAGTAAGAAAAAACTTCAGCTGAGCCTAGGTTAATAACATCCGCTTTATTTTCTAGAGGAGTAGCTTCAACTTGAGATTTTTCAGCAGAATTTTTTGAAACTAAAACCTCTTTAGATTATAAAGTAGATAGAGGTACCTTTTGTTTTGGAACGTACTTTTTTTGTACCTTCTTCACTGATTGATATGTGGCTTCAACTGATCTCTGTTTTCCTTTAGCATCTTCGATGAGTTTATCTGGGTCAACAACTAGAGTAACAATTGGAAATCTCTTATTCCTCCTTGTAGAAGGAGGTCTTGGAACCCCTCTTCCTCTTTGTGGAGTTTCCAGGTGAACAAATTTGCAGTATTATTCAGGTCACCAATTCTTGTTCACCATCAAGAACTGATTATCAACAATTTATAACAATATACTCAGGAGAATACTTCGTTACAAGGCCTTCGTCTCTCAAAAGATGCACCAAAAGTTGTTGGCACTGGAATCAACACTTGGACTGCAGCAAGCACCTGAAGAGACACATCTTAAACTATAAAGCAATTTAATGATTTGTTTTGTGAGATTGGTAGGTGGTAAAAACTTTGATTCATTGCAAAGAGATTTCAGTCAAATCCACAGTTATACTAATGAGGGTATTGTAACTTGATGTGGTAGCAAGGTGCAAGTTTGAAGTCTATGAGGAGAGGAAACTATAAGATGAGAGAAGAATCAGTAGGTCTGTAAAACATAAATCTACTGATTTAGTAGAAATTCACAAAAGTAGTAGTTTGACAATATTCCATTGAGAGAAATCTATTTATAGTTTGACAATATTCTCACTGAAATATCATGAAGATTAACTATCATGAGTGATGCTCTTCCAATGTTATAATATATATTTTATTAGGAATGCTCACTGTGTGAGTCTAACAAAAACCGATAAAACACATAATAAGCTTAAGAGACTAATAAAAACACATAACAGTATGATGATTTGCAAACTGAAACTGGAATAAAGGAGATATGGAAACACAATTAAAGTAGAAAATACACATAGAAAATTGGTAATAAGTCCTCACTAGTATTATTCCATTTCATTCACAAAAAAGATCATAGTTCGTATAAGTCAAAATTCTATAACCACCAACCAACCCTGACTTCATATCATTCTGGAATATATATACAAAATATGATATTTTCATCTTCCACAGAAAAAGGTAAATATGTTTCAAAAGTCATTACAACCTCGTGCAAGAGGCTAGGCTTATCTAAAACTTTAATACGGAATGTTATGACATAATGAAAATAAAAACATTAAGGCTAACAGTTTGAAGTGATTTGTATGATGTGGCAGTTTTATGGGAAGACTCCTCTTCCGTTCTAGTGCAACCAACTCGATAAAAAGTGAAAACAACAGTGAAAATGGTGTGTGGCTATTCCTTGAATGTTGCCCGGTGCCTGGTAAAAACGTGTTGGTACTGAGAGTAGTGGTAGAAAACTATTTCAGAGGAATTTTGTCATTGTTCCGTTGTTCCTTTCTCTTTTTTTGGTTGAAAACCCTTTGTAATGGAGAAAAACTCGAAACCTTTGGATAGAAGGACAGAGTCTCATTTTATGAGAAATTACAAAGAAATTCCTTTGAAACAGGCTTAATTGATAAAGGAGACATGGAGCGGAATAAATTATAAGTGATGGGGGGTGGTGATGTGGTGAAGAAGTGGGACCGATCACATATCGCACATCGAAAGTTTTATGTGAAATTCGGGAAGTTAAATGTTGAAAATGGCGAAGTGCAATGTGTGATGAGAGTGGAGGTGACGTGGTAGAGAAATGGGACCGATCGCAGATCCTACATCGAAAGTTTTATAAACATACATACGCATGCAATCAAAAATGTTTATTTGAACTTTAAACAAAACCGCAATTGCTCCCAAACAATATGCACTCATGCGAAATTGTGGTTCTTGGGCCCCACAACCAGCTGACCAATAGGAAGTAATCGCAAATCTGCCACCTGCAAATTTAAATTTACACTGATAACAACTAAACCATAAAATCTGTGATTTGCAAAATCGCGCTAGTGTGCTACGCAGACACGTGTCCCTCGCCTCATCGCATCGCAAATCGCTTAACATACCATGCGAAGCCTTAACGATAAACTTTAAAAACTGCAATTTGTGAAATCGCTCCATCTGTGCTTTAATGTCCACCATTGATCTGCTCCAAGATCTGACAATCTTCCTTGCTTTCCCCTTAGCCTCATCGCATCGCAAATCACTTAACATACCATGTGATTTGACTTAATTATAAAACTTTAAAAACTGCACTATGCGAAGTCGCTCCATGTGCGCTTTAATCTCAGCCATCGATCTACTCCCCTTTGGATTTGCGATTAGATCAGAGCCATACATTCCTTTTGGACACGGTTCTTCTTTGTTGCTTCATTCCTTAGTCTATTTCCCGGCCAGCTTCCTTTAAATATTGTCTGCTGCTCTTCTCTAGATCTCCCACTTTGTTGGTTAAGTTTTTTTCTTTCGGCTGTGCTTTGGTTTTAAATAACTCTAGTTGCCACGAAGCCTTAATTTTCCTGCTTCGAAAACTGATTACATGTTTACCCATAGCCTCTTTTCGGAGATAACCAAAATCTCAGTGAAATAGCTACGCTTTTCACTGTGTTGAATATATGACTTCCATTTCTGAGAAATAGTTTCCCTTTACTATTTTAACAATAAATTTGTAACAAAACTAGCAATTATTCTAGACTAGATGACTAAAATTTTATTACCCAAACATCGACTAAATTTCAACACTAAACTAAGCCAAAATAGAGATTTTAACTTATTCTAGGACACTAAAACACTATGACACCTATTCACTTATAAATGCCTTGATGTTGGGACTCTTTTTTAACTTTTATTGGAAATGACTCAAACTTTGGACATGGACTAAGACACAATAAAAATTTGAGAACAGTGACACAATGGAAATTACACCATTAAAATTTTCAGTGCTAACAGATTGAAGGAGAAAGTGTGGCACACTAAGTCTTTGAGGGAGAGGAAATTCTTCCTGGAATCTCAACCCATAAAGTAACCTGAAGTGGTAAGCATACACCACACTCATTCTTCCTTCACAACATATTTACTTGAGGATATGGTAGGCCACCTCATCCCAAGGATAAGTTGGGATTTATCTTTAGACCCCATTTTTATGCTCAATAATATTCCCTTTTAAAATGGAAAAATTCTTTCTAGCAATGACTCAACCCCCCTATAAGGATGATGGCAGTGATAACTATGATGATATCTCCTGGATGAGGAACTAGAGTGATACCCATACATACAAGTCCTCATGTCACGTGTATCCAATGATCTTCCACCTATGACTGTGTCCCCTCTATTGAACCTATATCCTAACCGATACATGCTACCATTTTCCCCATTAGTTTTCTCTTCCTATTCTTGCCTAATACTCAACTTTACCTGTTTCTGCAAGTTTTACAAACTCTAAAGGATCACTAGATTGACCTTTGTCTGATTTTCCTAAGCCCTCGCAAGTCTTTCCTGAGCCTCAACCAACCTGTCATTATCTACTTTTCAACTTATGATATCTGCCTTAAAACTCCTCAATCTATCTTCTATATCAGGAGAGTACTCATCTCCTTACCGCCAAACTGATCTATAAGGAGAGCCACGTGAACTATAGTCTACCATTTTTCTCGTCATCTTTGATTCTATTCTTCCTGCAAGCACGTCATGTCAAATAAAACAAATAGATACCATAGCCAAATTCATACCCTAAATAAATTTAAGGGAGGCTTATATCATTTTCAAAATCAATCCAAATTAGCGCGAATAATCATAATCATATCAATATGCCAACATCATGCATGACCATACAAACCTCCTGAGCCGAGGGATACTATGACATGAATCAACCTCCTAGATAACCTTAAGGAAATGGAGTCAACAAAACAAGACCTTACTGACTTCCCCAGGTGCTACAGGACCCCCAAAAGCTAGACCACCCTTCCAGGTGCCCAAACCCTAAGCTAAATTTATTTTTCACTGATCTGAATTCCCAATCACATTCACAAGCCCACATCCATGCAACTGAAATCCTTCAGTAACATGCATAACCACTTCTAGGGTGCGACTGTAGACTTTTTCAGCCATTTCTATGCCAAAGACCATGAAATATGTGCCTCCTTTCTAGGGCTAGACTCGAGGTTACTACCCAAAACTTGAAAAAAAAAATTAGAATGATAAATGACACAAGGAAAAAGCCTCTAACATAAATCTTAAACAATAACTTGACCTAACAAGGCCTAACCATGACAGTCATTCTGTCAAATCCATAGTAAACATGAAATCTACATGTCATGAATGAATATCTAAACATAGATATCTGAAACTTATATGATAAACATCAATAAGGTCTAATTACCTCTCACAATAGTTGCAATAACATCTATTAGTTCATGCGTTCATTAACCATTCTCTTACAAGTAAAAACATGATAATATCCATAACTTGAATCTATCATAAAGCCATGCTTATAACTAGATAAATAACAATGATACAACAACCATTAAATACACATAATAACAAGTGTAATTACTCATGAATCGCAAGGGAAAAGAGCTATTATTGATCATATGTAAAAGCCAACCAAGTTAGGTACTTCCATGTACCAACCGATAATAGATTGAGCTGAACCAAATCTCTGTTTCAGCCAATCACCCCCATGCCATATTCCAAGCATGGATGTGGGATCTCATGGGATAAATCAATGCATAAACAACCAAGCGAATATAGAGGTTAAACCACTGTCATCCTCACACTACCGTGATCTCACCTAAACTGGTCTCGAGATCACAAAACCAAACTGACCTTGAACGCCTCAGAATTCCTTCACCATCCCTTGAGGAATTTTCCTATCTCCACCCACCTGTTAAGGGCTTCTAGGAGAAAACCATCTCCATCCCAAACCCTTGGGATTTTCTTGAGACCACATCACCCAGATCCAAAAACCTTCTAGCAATCCAATGCTCAACCAATAATGAATCCCATCACACCATGGCTATCTGGAAATGGCAAGGAAAGGTTGAAACCACTATAAAAACATGAAAAAACCATGCCAATGAAAAAAAAATGAACAAAATACATACATGCATCTACCATGCATGCCAAAACTAGCTAGGAAATCATACATGCAACTTGTTACCTGCAAGTATTCCCGTTGAAGCCACTTGATCTAACCTTTCCTTGCTTGATCCTTGCTTTTATTTTCTTTCCTTATCCTTACTTTTATTGCTTGATTGCTTTCTCCTCTTGGTGCTCTTTGTTTGGTCCTTCATTTTTGAAGGAATAACAGATGTGGAGGAAATTTTGGATTAAACTACCGAAAACCGAGCACCAGAAAATCAAAGCGGTAGCGAAACATTTTGGAACTTGTGCAATGGAAAAGAAGGGAGTGTGTTGAAGAATGAAGAGTTTATTTTGATGCAGTTAACGAAGACCCAAGGTAATGACCGTATTTATTAGAAAACCATTGATCAAGAAAACAAGGTAGCAGATCAAGTGAGTGCGACTACAAAAGAAGACATCAGGCAACGAGAAACAAGTTTAGAGAGGGTTGCAAAAGTTGAGATCGTACCACGAGTACAGACGGTTCCTATCTATGTTGAGACTGTGTCATAGTTTTTAGTGTTATGTAGTTTCTACGATCTGAGCTATAATGTTTTTCTTATGTATTATCTATGGTTTTTTATTCCGGGTACAAGTCTGTAACTGCCACAAGCCATAAGGGTGATGATCTAATGTTACTGAATTTTGCTGCTTAATATAATGAGTATGTGAATTTTGATATTCAATTGTGTATTTTATGGGCCCTTTTAAAAAATTTATGCATATGATATTTCTTATTAAGTGTATGAATCGAATGGTTGAGAATGAATATGGTGATAGTTGCGCAAGTCACAAATTAATCATATATAGATCACATACATCCTTTCATGGTTTTGGCTCACCTCGGGTGAGACTCTCCTTATTTTCCAAGAAGTGAAAATACCAACGAAGTGATGCAATACGCGGGCCTTTTTGTTGGAACCTTCAATTGAACCCAGGGTCAAACTCTAATTTATTTTTTTTCCAAAAATGGTTCCATTTCCGGGACCTCAAGTTTTTTAAGGGGGTTTAGATCATGCAACCATGGTATATTCGTTATAATATCCAAAAATGGTGGCATGAGAGGGTTGATTATTTTATTTTGTAGCAGGAAGAGCTGAGACAAAAGGATCTGAATTGGGTCAAAGAAGAAACGTTGTATGCTGAGCCTCTAAAACACTATGACACCTATTCAATTAAAAATACCTTGATGTTGTGACTCTTTTTTAACTTTTATTGGAAATGAATCAAACTTTGGACATGGACTAAGACACAATAAAAATTTGAGAATAGTGACACAATGGCGATTACACCATTAAAATTTTCAATGCTAACAGTGGCTCCTATTTGGGATGAAGTCCTTCCTGTGAGGCTTCAAGGACTGTAGACGCAGTGCCTCAAAAACTCTTGAATCTCAGAATACTTTTTGAAAATAATGACTAAGATTGACCATTGACATACTGGACTCAAGACTGACCATATATATAAACATAAGTACCATTGGGCATGGATTTTATTGACACATCATACCGAATATTTACAATGGAGTGACTCAACTGACTTTAATAAATAAAGAACCTTTTAAGAAAATGACCATTGACTGGGCCTCCAATCAGCTGATCATCATCCAGATGTTTGAGCAGAAAAGTATTATCTCCAAAACTTCAGCAATTTTAAATGGCCCAAACCACAGATATTCGAACTTACCATGCTTTCCATGGTCTTCTCTCCTAGTATCCCAACGTAGCACCAAATCATTCTCCTGGAACAACTGTTGATTTTCTCTTTTATCAAAAATAGATTTGACTTTAGCTTGATACTTTTGAACTTTTTCCAGCAATGATTCTCTAATTTGGTGTGCCTCTATCAGCTATAGCATTCTCCTTTGGACTGGGTTTTCATGATCAACTTCATATTGTAGGAAATTCATCACAGGAAGGGCTAATTTCAAAGGCATTACAGCTTTTGTACCATATACAAGCTGAAATGGAGACATTCCAATTGATTTTTTTCCACTTACTCTATCTTCCCACAGAGCATGTATCAACTGAGTACCCCAATTCCTCTTGTTTTCAGGCAGCATTTTCTTAATAATCCTTACCAAACTGTTATTGGATGACTCATCCAAACCATTACCTTGAGGGTAATAAGGTGTGGAATGATTCAATTCAATCCCATATTGCTGACAAAATTTGTACATATTGATGGACTTAAAGGCCATTGCATTATCAGTTACTAATTTATGTGGACAACCAAATCTTGACATAATATTTTCCAACAAAAATTCAATTATTACCGTATCAGTAGCATTTCTAGTTGGTACAACTTCAATCCATTTGGTGAAATAGTATGTAGCTGTGAGAATCCATCTATGATGTCCTAATGAAGGTGGATGAATTTCACCGATGAAGTCTAGCCCCCACTGCTGGAAAGGAACATCTGTTGAAGTACGAATGAGAGGTAATGGTAGCAATTTCTGTGTACCAGAAAATTTCTGACATTCAACATAGCTACTGACTTTGGAAAATACAACAGAGAAAAGGGTTGGCCAATAATAGCCATCTCTTAAGATTTTATTAGCAGTGGTTATCCAATATAAATTCCCTCTGCATACTCCTGCATGTATCTCTGCCATAATATCATGGGATTCTGCTTCATCTACACATATTAACAAGACTCCAACAAGATATTTCCAGTAAAGATGCTCTTCCAAAATGCAATACTTCACAACTCTCAATTTAAAATATCTCCTTTTAGACTTCTCCATTTCAGGTGGACAATTAAAATTTAACAAGAAGTAAACTATATCTTTGTACCAATCTGAATTGAATATTTCAAGATAATTAGCATTACCTTCTCCATCTTCTCCTTTAGCTGCCTCTACATTCAGATTTAAAGCTTTGCTGTTATATTCATCCAGAATCTTGGTCAGTTGTCATCTTCTCCTTCCATCTGTATCTAGCTGCAGCAACACATCTTTAACAATGATATCGGGCTCAAAAGCAATTATTTTTTAATGCAGCACATAAACTCGAAAAGACTTCAAAGCCTTAACTAGTGCATATGATTTTTTTTCAGTCAAGTTGTACTTTAATTCAGCATCCCTTAAAGCACGACTGAAAAATGAAATTGGTTGCTCTAAACCTTCCTTATTCTTCTGTAATAAGACAGCTGCAATTGTTTCTTCTAAATCATATGAAAAAATTAGAAAATCCTTTTCAAAGTCAAGACTTATTAAAACTGGAGCTTTAGTCAAGGCATATTCGATTGCTAAAAAATAATTATTTGCTTCATCTCGCCACTTAAATTCTGCATCTTTTTTCAGCAAAAAATTTATATGTTTGATCAACTCTACAAAGTTAGGAACAAAACGCCTCAGAAAATTGATTTTCCCTAAAAATGACTGCAATTCCTTCTTATTTCTGGGCAAACCAATCTTCTGAATAGCTTCAAATTCCTTCTTAATTTTCTCTCTTTCTTGCTTTCTCTTCTTGGTTCTCTTTGTTTGGTTCTTCGTTTTTGAATTAATAACAATTGTGGAGGAAATTTTGTATAAAACTGCCGGAAATAGAGCACTGGAAAATCAAAGTTGTAGCGAAACATTTTGGAACTCGTCTAACGGAAAATAAGGGAGTGTGTTGAAGAACAAAGAGCTGATTTTGATGCAGTCAACAAAGAACCAAGGTAATGACCCTAGGTATTAGAAAACCATTGATCAAGCAAACAAGGTAGCAGATCAAGTGAGCACTACTACAAAAGAAGACATCAGGAAATGAGAAACAAGTTTAGAGAGTGTTGCAAAAGTTCAGATCATACCAGGAGTACAAACGGTGCCTATCTATGTTGAGACTGTGTCATAGTGTTTAGTGTTATGCATTTTTTGAGATTTGAGCTATAATGTTTTTCTTGTGTATTATCTGTGGTTTGTTATTCCGGGTGCAAGTCTGTAACTGCCACGAGCTGTAAGGGTGATGACGTAATGTTTTTGAATTTTTCTGCTTAATATAATGAAGAGTATGTGAATTTTAATATTCAATTGTGTATTTTATGGGCCCTTTTAAAAAATTTCTACATATGATTATTTCCTATTAAGTGTATGAATCGAATGGTTGAGAATGAATACAGTGATGGTAGTACAAGTCATATAATTAATCATATCTATATCACATACATCCTTTCATGATTCTGGCTCACCTTAGGTGAGACTCTCCTTATTTTTCAAGGAGTGAAAATATCGACGAAGTGCTGGACTACGCGGGCATTTTTTTTGGCACCCTCGGTCGAACCCCAGGGTCAAACTCAAATCAAATTTTTTTGCCAAAAATGGTCCCATTTCTGGGACCTCAAGTTTTTTAAGGGGGTTTAGATCATGTGACCATGGTATATTCGTTAGAATATCAAAAAATGGTGGCATGAGAGGGTCGATTATTTTATTTTGTAGCAGGCAGAGCTGAGACAAAAGGATCTGAATTGGGTCGAAGAAGAAACGTTGTACGCTGAGCCTGCTTGTGATTAGTACGAGAAATTTTGGTGTGAATTCCCCAAGAAGTTAAAGAATTGTCTGACTCGATTTCACCATAAATAAAGTGTTGCGTTACAACCGACGTTGCGCAGGAATTGGATTACAATAAATCTAGTCGATCTTCATCGGTTGGATATAGAACTGACAAGAGCCATTGAATTTTTGGTTAATGCGGCACTTGAATGTTATATAATTGAATTTGTGAATGAAAAGCGTCATCCATTCTCCTGCGCAAAATCCATATTCAAATTTGGGATATGAGGACGGTTGTTGAAGGAAATTCCACTTTGTATTAAGTTGTTGTTGGTTGAAGAAAAATTTTTGGAGTTTCAAGCAGGTCAAATGGAAGATTAAGTTTCTTGTACTAGGGGAATGGGTTAGGGGATAGGAATCTCATTTCATTGTGGAAGATGAAGGAGTTCCTATAATGAGTCAAGAAGAGTTACAGAAGGCGAGATACTTTAGAAAATTACAGAGTGCGAGAATAAGTGAAGAGTGGTGTGAGAAGAAGTTGTGAGAACATAGGACTAGAATATGGGAACTGCAATACATAGGAAATGTTGTAAGGAGTTCGGCAGTGCGTAAGAGAGAAGCGGAGACTTTGGGGTTGCGGAAGGGCAGTGAGGGAGAAATTTATTTTTCCGACACAATGGGTTTGGCCAGTGGAAGTAGAAGTGTAAATGGAATGTAGGGATTAGAAGTGGTTACTATGATGAATGAGGATTTAGGAGGATTTCGGACACCTGAGCTAGATGTCCAGTTGTCTAGGACATTAGATGATGATACACTGGTAGATGATGATTTACATTTTTTGATGAGTCGGCTCTTCTTCAAATACGATTCAACACCAAAACACAGGACCCTACAGCACGGAAACACAACTATTCCTTCTCCACCTGACCTTCGTCTAGTGCCCTATCAAAGTCAGTAATTTCTCTTTTTAAAGGTACGCAAGTTTATTAAAGTTCAATTATCGCTTTAGGGTAAAAGTAGTTCTAGTGGTGTTAGTAAAACAAGTTCAACTGATTATTCTCAACCGGGTTCACGAGGGTTCATACTTGTTTCTACAATGCAACCAACCATGGCTAGAGTCGCAGCTGGTTCACTTACTAAACACCCCGAGTTCATAGGAAAGGGGGGTGAGGAAGTTGAGCAATAGTGGTATTTGTGTGAAGCTATTTGGAGAGCTCGCTAGACCCCTAACACTACCAAGCTCATTGAGTTTCAAACCACATTGTGGGATAGAGCATTGATGTGGTTCATAAAATGGATTGATGCCCACCCCAATTATGGTATAGATTTGGTTAAGAAAGAATTCATTCAACAGTTTAAGTTACCGCAATCAAATCAACAAGGATTTGTTGAACTTCTATACATTCTCCAATGAGAGGGGGGATTGGCTTGGAAATTCATGCAATGATTCAAATATGCTATTAGTAAATTATCTTACCCTATTGACCCCTATCACGTGAGAGACTAGTTTATCAAGGCTCTATTACCAATGATCTGGATTCTGCTATCTCAGCAGAAGGTTAGCACGCTTCAAGATGCCTTGGAGCAAGAAATTCAAATAGAGGTTATCTCTAGTTATCCGCAAGATTGCAGATTCGGTGGTCCTTTGAGAGATCCTGCTATTTTGGGCTTCCAAAATAAGATTTCTAAATTGACATAAAGTCTAAAACATATAGCTCCTTCATGTCCAGTGAGACCTCATGTTTGTTGTACCCACTATCAAATCGAAGGACACCATGTTACATAGTACCCATGATTGAGAGGGCAAGGGTCATGTACTACTCCTATGGGACCTCCTTCACTGCAGTCTCCTCGAGATGCACAATTCTCATCTACGCTTCCCTATCAGGGTCATATGTAGTTCCAGTCATTTCCTAGTGATATGTATATGAAATCTTAAGGTTTTATGTCAAATTTTTCAAGTGAAAATATTACTAAGTTTTTGCAAAAAATAAGAATACATAAGTACCATAACAAAAAAAAACAAATGATGAAATATTTCACCCCTCCTGGGTTACATCTCTTGGTCCAGCTTCCAATGGTTGGGCCTCTTTCATTATGGTCAAAAAATTGTTTTTACATCTAGTTACAATACTCAGAATGATTAAACAATATCTCCAATGGCTCCAACATAGTAAAAACCCCTTTTTGGGCTCTTTCTGCTCCATAAAAGATCAAAAACGGAATGAGTTATGCTCCAATGGATTTTTCTACTAACTATCCTACAATTCGCACTTTCCTGCAATTTTTTCTACAAATTCTGCCTTTTGCAACCACGCGGGGTGAAAAATTTGTACTGCGCTGACTAGATTCCCGCGGCACTGGGTGAAAATTTTTGCCTCTTTAAATTTCCTATGTCGGCCTTATACCATATAAAAATACACCACTTGGCTCATTCGTCGTCCTTGATTTCAGTTTTTTGGATCGATCCCGCCAAAGGTTTGACCTAACTCCGGTTTGAATTGTGGTTTGGAGACCCGTGGTTAGGGTTTGCAGGAACTCTGCCCATGGTAGGTTTTTCTCCCCACCTTAATGTTTATCCCTAGCATAAACCGTCAACTTACTACACATGCGATCACCGTCGTAGAACTATAAGCCCAACCGTTACAACAAACCTTGGCATATAGTTTAATATTATTGTTGTGGTGGTTGTTATATGGTATGGTTCTCTCCACAAAATATCTTGCCATAAACTTTAGGTTATGTTTAATATATAGTTTCGGGGTTGGGGTTAACCCCTAACCCTGGTTGGTGGACTGGGGTTGGGGGTTAACCCCGGTCCCCACCGCCAACATGCAAAAACATAAACTTTAAATAGTGCCTGCAACCTATATGATTTAAGTACCATAGGAGATTTGGTGAAGGTCTTTGTTTCTTGGTGTGAGGTATCACGCTCAAACCATGTGGAGGACCACTCTGGCCTATAACAAATTTGGTGAGCAATCAGGAGGCCACATGGCAGCCACTAGTTGGCCCAAGTGGCACTCTCTCATTGGACCACCAACAACAACATGTAAACCAATGAAATTCAAGAAAATTCAAACCAATAATATTATTCCACTTGTCAACCAGACATTGGCTGATGGAGGACCAATCACTCTACCAAGTCATGGTTCAGTCAATAGTATGTGCTGCTCACTAGGCATCCCTACAACCCAATTCCAAAAAAATTTGTTGTTTCCTAATTCAAACAAAATGTGATATCGGGAGCATCCGATGTTGGATTTGACTGAAACGAGTTGCGTCAGATTTAGAACAATAAGATCTACGCTTTGGCTTTGGTTTCGAGCCAATTAGATAATTTTTATTTTTTAGCATTAAACTAATCCACCGGATCATTCCTTCCCACTAGAATCTTTTGGACCTCCAAAATATCTTTATCAATCAACAGATATATGCAAGTACAACTCCCTCACCCTTCCAGTCTCATTCAACTAAACTTTGCTTGAATTTGACACTTTGAGCTTTTCATGAAAATGTATCATTTTCCCTGATTTTGGAGTCCTTGTCTTGCTATCATAGATGACATCTTACTACAATTTCCTAGAATATGCAAAACAACAAACTAAATTTGAAGGAATAAACACATTCCCTCCTCGGTATCCAATCAAAGGATGTTGAAAATGGCAACAAGAAACAGTGAAGGAGGCCTCCTGAAACATCTTTCCTGATCCTAGTTGGAGATTGATCACCTAAACTAGGTGGGGACCACACATGTGATTTTTGTCGAAGAGCCTATTTTTAGACTATGTCTATTTTTAGACATATGGACCATGGTCTAGGAGTTGCGGGATGTTATTCTTGGATGATTGGTCAAGTTGGTAAAAATAGATGGACATCTATTTTTAGACATACAGGTCGAAGTCTATTGTTAGACTGCCTGTCTAAAAATAGAACAGTCAAATATTATTAGCCCTTAATAATATTTAGACTATAAACATTATCTTTTCCTCTTGGAACACTTCAGTTCGAGCTACAGATGTGGCACATGCAGCTGGCAGAAGGAAATTCGAATTTCCTATGGGTTATTTGAGCTATTGCATGATGGACTTCAGTTAGAACTCAAGTGATTGAGTTTGGTGGAGTTGATTGAGGAGTTGATGGAGTTGTGTTCGGTTTAACTTAGTTTTAACTAGTTGTATTTAGTTTAACTGGCTAATACACTAGAGATGAGTGGTGTGAATTAATTATTAACTCATTATTCAACTAAAGAACACATCAGTTAACAGCAGTGCATGGACAGTTCAGTGGAGACCAGTGTTAGAGGTAGGAGAAAGGGTGGAGTCTACTATCAGTTGTGACTATAGTGTGCATGAGATTTGCACAATCATTGGAGGAGATTGCCAATGAGGATTGCGCAGTTAAAGCCAAGGGAATTTGAATTCAGTCCATCCATTCTCTCATCTTGGATTGCGCAGTAGAGGCAGGCAAACAGTGGAGGAGTTTTGAACCCGTGACTTGTTCAAAACTGAGCTAGTTTGTGTGTAACTTTTGGAGACAGTACTGAGTACTTGTGAGGAGTATTGTACCGAGATTGTTACATGATTCTTCTTCATTATAATATACAGACAGTAGGGGGTTTTCAGCTGTAAGATTTCCCCGGTATACATACTATGTTATATGTGTTGAATTTCTATGTGCACATGTGAATGTTTTCAATACCGCTTGTTGTTTTTATTTCCGCATGTGATGATTAATGCGTAGAAGAGATTATGTGTTATGTATGAAGCTCAAATAGTATGTGACCAAGATAATCTCGGTGAATAATTCAGCAAATTATTCAAATTTCTACATGGTATCGGAGCTATATTGATCATCAGATCTATTACGGTGATTACAAACTTATTTCGGTAGACAGAGTCTGTAAGCGGGCCAGGTAGCCTCTGGATCCATCCTTTCTCTGAAAGGTGATATATCCAGTAAATGCCCCTACATTCGATCTCTGTGCTAGAAATAATTTGTTCTCAAGTGTAGATCAGAAGCGGTTGAGTTTTAAGCTGTTGGAATTCGAATTTTGCAGCAGTGTTTTCTTGGTGTTGAAGTCAAAATGTCTTATCAAGGATTGTGATTGGAGTATGCTCTTGAAGGCAGCTCGAATTATATTGCATGGAGAGATCGGATGGAGGCGGTGTTAGATGATAACGGGCTGAAGGATTTCATAGATGCTGAAGTCCCAAATCCTACTGATGCTGCTCAAGTTGAGGCTTGGCAAAAGAAGATGGCAAGGTGTCAAAGGATTCTGTTGGAGGGCGTGAAGGATCACATAGTATCCAGCCTGCATGGAAAAGCTTCTCCATACTTGATGTGGAAAGCGTTGACAGAATTGTTCCAAAGCAAGAGCGACTAGAGGAAGTTGGCGCTCAAGGATAAACTCAGGAAAATAAAGATGGAGAAGAATGACACTATTCCGGTATACTTGACCAAGTTTGTCCACTGCAGGAATGAGCTTGGGAGTGTAGGAGTTAGTGTGGATGATGAGGACTTGGTGAGCTTGGCTCTCCTTGGTCTTCCAAAGAGTTGGAATTCCTATGAGGATTCTGTCAATGGTCGGGAGAAATTGCCAAGATGGGAGCGACTTTGGTCGGATCTTGTGTAAGAGGAGATAAGGCGGAATACCAGGGATGGATCTTCATCAAAGGTATCTGATGAAGAAGATTATGCTTTGGCTGCCAAAGCAAGGAAGGGGAAGGGCAAGGAGAAGGCTTCTCAATCCGGTGCGGATGGTAAAAAGCGTGACATGTCCAAATTGAAGTGTTTTCACTGTCACGATCATGGACATTACGCCACGAATTGTCCACAAAAGAAGAAGAACAAGTAGGTTGCTGGAGCTGCAGCTGGTGAGGCTCTTGCCTCGCAATTTGAGCTGGACTTCTCATTGATCACATGCATAGTGTCTAGTGCATTGGGATCAGGGTGGTATATTGATAGTGGCGCTTCCTTTCACATGACGGGAGATGTGAATTTTTTCAGTGACTTGGTGGAGAAAAATCTCCAGATGCATGTTGATTTGGGTGACAATGGACGATACAATGCGACCGGCATTGGTACCATAACCTTTCAGAGGGAGTCAGGTAAACTCATTATTTTACAAGATGTATTGCATGTACCAGGTTTAACAAAGAATTTGATCTCAGTCGCAATGTTAGAGGATAAAGGGTATGAAGTTGTCTTTAGAGAAGGAAAATTTTTCCTTCGGCACAAGGAAACGGGACAAGTCAAGAAGGTTGGGATTCGGGCAAAGAATCTCTACAGACTTGAAGTAGATGGGATGTCTATGGAGCTTCCTACTGTTGGGAAGCAGGAGAAAGACATGCAACTGAAGCTTGAGAGGGAGAAAGTTTTGCATGCAGGTGAAAGTGAACCTCGGGGTGTGGAGTAGCCACAAGAGGATCATGGAGTGGGAGAGACCACTCATGGAGAGAAATTTCGTGCCAAATGGGCAGAGGGAGTGCATGCAGCTATACCACCAGGTGAGAGGTGGGGCGACATGCATGATTAATCCCAAGAGGAGATTTCTGGGCAGGATTCATGAGATGGTGTGGATCTCATGAATTGAACCTGGCTACAAGGTGCCCACAGCGCAGTAGTAGCAGATCAGTTGGATTGATGGAGGCAGATCAAAGTGACAGTGTCAGATACTGGAGCGCGGATCAGAGTTGACATCAAGTGCAGAGTGCATGGGTGCAAGAGTTCAACAGCGCAGTGGTTCCTGATGACATGTGCAGTTGGTACCACCATAAGTCGAAGACTTTGATGATAGATGCATCAGACTGATTGAGTTGTTTGGAGCTTATTCAGTTTCGGAGATGTTGCATGCAAAGGGTGCATGGCGCATGCATGGAGTTGCATGGTGCATGCATGAGTTTACATGGCGCATACAAAGGGTGCATGGCGCATGCATGGAGTTGCATGGTGCATGCATGAGTTTGCATGGTTCATGCAAAGGGTGCATGGCGAATGCATGGAGTTGCATGTCGCATGCATGGAGTTGCATGGCGCTTGTGAAGGTTGCAGGGTGAATGCATGGAGTTGCATGTCGCATGCAAAGACATTCCTTTCTTGTTGAGAGGGAGTGTTGAAAATGGCAACAAGAAACAATGAAGGAGGCCTCCTGAAACATCTTTCCTGATCCTAGTTGGAAAGTGATCACCTAAACTAGGTGGGGACCACACATGTGATTTTTGTCAAAAAGTCTATTTTTAGACATATGGAGCATGGTCTAGGAGTTGCGGGATGCTATTCTTGGATGATTGGTCAAGTTGGTAAAAATAGATGGACATCTATTTTTAGACATACAGGTCGAAGTCTATTTTTAGACTGCCTGTCTAAAAATAGAACAGTCAAATATTATTAGCCCTTAATAATATTTAGACTATAAACATTATCTTTTCCTCTTGGAACACTTCAGTTCGAGCTACAGATGTGGCACATGCAGCTGGCAAAAGGAAATTCGAATTTCCTATGGGTTAGTTGAGCTATTGCATGATGGACTTCAGTTAGAACTCAAGTGATTGAGTTTGGTGGAGTTGATTGAGGAGTTGATGGAGTTGTGTTCGGTTTAACTTAGTTGAACTAGTTGTATTTAGTCTAACTGAAAAATACACTAGTGATGAGTGGTGTGAATTAATTATTAATTAATTCACTAATTATTAACTCATAAATCAACTAAAGAACACATCAGTTAACAACAGTTCATGGACAGTTCAGTGGAGACCAGTGTTAGAGGTAAGAGAAAGGGTGGAGTCTACTATCAGTTGTGACTATAGTGTGCATGAGATTTGCAAAATCATTGGAGGAGATTGCTAATGAGGATTGCGCAGTTAAATCCAAGGGAATTCGAATTCATTCCATCCATTCTCTCATCTTGGATTGCGCAGTAGAGGCAGGCAAACAGTGGAGGAGTTTTGAACCCGTGACTTGTTCAAAACTGAGCTAGTTTGTGTGTAACTTTTGGAGATAGTACTGAGTACTTGTAAGGAGTATTGTACTGAGATTGTTACATGATTCTTATTCATTATAATATACAGACAGTAGGGGGTTTTCAGCTCTAAGCTTTCCCTGGTATACATACTGTGTTATATGTGTTGAATTTCTATGTGCGCATGTGAATGTTTTCAATACCGCTTGTTGTTTTTATTTCCGCATGTGATGATTAATGCGTAGAAGAGATTATGTGTTATGTATGAAGCTCAAATAGTATGTGACCGGGATAATCTCTGTGAATAATTCAACAAATTATTCAAATTTCTACAAAGGAAACTTAAACAATCTCAAATTTTCTCACCTTGAACATTGTCGACATGACGATGCTTAACATGTTTATTCTTGCGCTTGGCTCGACTCTTGACTAAATGTGATCACCATCGCCGTGTACCATACATTTTAAAAGCCAACACATTATGAAACCCATAAGAATAATTTTTGGAAAAAATTTCCTCTTTGTAAAATTTCTTTTGCACTTGCTCTTTGAACTCTGCACTCTCTAACATTGGCATCTTGTTCACACCATTGTTCAACAATGATGCATGCTACTACAAATTTACTTCATCTTGTTTACCTCTATTAGGAGGAAACATGTTAAACTCTTGAAACATCTTATCACATTAATTGGAAACCTAAATGAAATCAGATTTTACATTTGATTCATATCCTTGAAAGGCCTCATCTGCGACATCTTTATGCTTGAACATTAACAATGAAATTTTTTGACTAGCATCATCAATTATCTTCATTTGTCCAACATTCATAAGAGACAAACTCATCTTCTTACTATGCACTCTAACACTGTACTCAATCCCATTCTTGAATAAGTGATACTTATTCTCATGGCGATGAAAGATTTCTCTCCTATCATAAAGATATGGGCTTCCCAAAACTATACCACATATATCAAGAGAAACTACATCAAGTTCAAATTCATCAAGAAATTTTGCAGTGATTGCAAATCTAAGGATGCACTTTCTTGTCACCTGCAATTTTTCATTCTCACATACACAACCTAAAGGATATGGTCTAGGATGAGGAATGGTCTCTAAATTTAACTTCTTGACAATGTCTTCAAAGATAAGATTTTCTTGTGAACCACTATCAAAAAGTGTGTCTATCTTGGTGTGCTTTGAAATAACTCTAATATGGAAAAACTCAATTCTTGTTTTTTCATCTTTAGTATCATTGAGACAAATTGAAGAACTAGTACTTGCTATTTCCTTACCTTTCCAACCCATCAATGTGATATTTTTTTCATCTTCGGAATCAAAACCTAAATCATGTTGTATAGTTGCAATTGTTTTCTCCTTCTCCTTCTTTTCTAAACTTATTGGGTCTCATCTCTGGATGAGGTTTCCAGCAATGATATTCATCATGGACATATTTGTAACAATGTTTGCATGTGAGTTTTTCTTTCTCCATCTTGATGGAAGCACTCTTATATCCTTTTCCCTTGAACTTACCCTTTCCTTTTTCTCTAGACTCAAAGGTGTTCTCACTTGTTTCATCAGAAATATGTTTCCCTCTTGCCTCTAGATGTATGGACTATACAAAAACTTCATCTAAACTTGTAGGGTTAACCATGAGAATTGTATGTCTCAAATAACTATGCAAACCTCCAATGTATTTCAACAAAGTATCATGAGATGAAAAATCTACACCCAATATCAATGCTCTTCTTCTAAACTCTTGAGTATAGCTTTGCACACTTTGTCCCTTTCCTTGCCTAAAGCTTTGCCAATCCATTATATATTTTTCATATATGCTAATGGATAAAATTTTCTCCTCAATATAGCAAGAACATCATTCCAAGAGTTTAATAACTTACCATGTTTCTCCATGTCCTCTTGAGTTTTTGCTTCCCACCAAATAAGTGGTGCACTTTCCAACGTTAATGAAGCAAGCTGAATCTTGGTATCATCATCCTTGAACCTTTGTATCCTGCAATACACTTCAAGAAGAGGAACCCAATTATCTAATCTCTCAAAATTTACCTCTCCATCATACATAAGCAAATCAAAATGTATTTCAAGTTTCAGAAATGGAGTTTTACCATGTCCCTTTGGAGAATGTGAAGGTGTTTGTGAAGGGGTTGATGTAGAAGATGATGATGGTGAATATGGTGGTGAGGATGGTGGTGAGGACGGTGGTGAGGATGGAGGTGAATAGAATGGTGGAGTCAAAGGTGGTTTTTCACCATTCCCTCCATTCCCTTTTGGAGTCATGTCCTCATCTCCTCCATCTCCTTTTGAAGACTTATCTCCCTTTGGAGGATTGTAGCTCTCACCCTGCAACCTTGTGTTTCTCTATTCATAGAGAAATTTCACCATTTGTGTCATGTCAAAGAATGATTTTATGAAATTATTTTCATCCTGTGACATAGTTTTAGGCTCTCCTTCATGTGACATGACTTTTGAAGCTTCAGGTGCAACTTGAGGTGAAATTTGTGGTGGAGATTGTGGCAATTGTTCTCTTCTTGTCCTTGACCTAACTTGAGGTCTTACAACCACAAGGTTTCCTTAACCTCTCTTGAGATTCAATCTTGTAAGCATCAAAAACACTTGCAAACAAATTAAACCCTCAAAGAAACAAAGAACTAAAGCTCTAATACCAAACTGATATGTATATGAAAGCTTGAGGATTTATGTCAAATTTTGCAAGTGAAAATATTAGGGTTTTTTAACAATTATGTAAATTTAATTAACACATTAACATGATTTATAAATCATTTTTTGTAGAAAATAAGAAGACATAAGTACCATAACAATATACAAAAAATAACAAATGATGAAGGAGTTCACCCTCCTGGGATACATCTCCTGGTCCAGCTTCCAATGGTTGGGCTTCTTTCATTAGGCTCAAAAAAGTGTGTTTACATCAAGGTATAGTGCTCAGAGTGATTAAAAATGTCTCCAGTGGCTCCAGAATAGTAAAAACCCCCTATATGGGCTCTTTCTATCCAAAAAAGGTCAAAAAATGAATGAGATATGCTCCAATGAAGTTTCCCTCTAACTATCCTACAATTTGCACTTTCCTGGAAATTGTTCTACAAATTCCACCTTTTGCAGCCACGTGGGGTGACAAATTTTTCCCGCGCCAGCGATATTTCCTCCGCACCAATTGAAAATGTTCGCCTCTTTAAATTTCCTATGTCAGCCTTATACGGCAAAAAAAATATGCCACTGGGTGCATTCTCCGTCGCTGATTTCGGTTCGTTGGATCGATCTTGCCAAAGGTTTGACCTGAATCTAGTTTGAATTGTGGTTTAGAGACCTATGTTTAGGGGTTGCGAGAACCTTTCCCATGGCAGGTTTCGCTCCCTACCTTAAGTTTTAGCCCTCGCATAAATCGTTAACCGACCGTTGCACATGCAATCACCGTCGCAGAACTGTTAACCCAACCATTACAACATACCTTGGCATATAGTTTAATATTATGGTTGTGATGGTTGTTATATGGTATGGTTCTCTCCATCGAATATCTTGCCATAAAATTTGGGTTATGTTTAGTATTTAGTTGTAGGGCCGAGGTTAGCCCCCGACCTTGGTTGGTGGATCGGGATCGGGGGTTAACCCTGGTCCCCAACCCCAACATGAAAAAACATAAACTTTAAATAGTGCTTGCAACCTATATGTATTAAGAAATACCGTAAGAGTTGGCAGAGGTATTTTTACTTGGTGGGAGGTCTTACAATCAAACCCTGTGGAGGCCCACTCTGGCTTTAAAAAAAAATTGATCGGCCATGAGGAGGCCACATGGCAACCACTAGTTTTCCCACGTGGCACTCTCTCATTGGACCACCACAACATGTAAACAAACAAAATTAAACCAAATTTGAACAAATAATATTCTGCCACTTGTCAACCAGCCATTGACCAATGGAGGACCAGTCACCTTGCCAAGTCATGGTCCAATCAGGAGCATGGAATACTGAATGCGCATCCTTGCAACCCAATTCCAATTTTTTTTTTTGTTTCCCAATTAATACAAAATGCGATATCAGGAGCATCCAATGTTGGATTTGAGTAAAACAAGTTGTGCTAGATTCAAAAATACGATATCTATGCTTTGGCATGATCTGTGTGTCCATGAACTGATAATTTGTGGCCTATTCCATGCAGTATGGGTTTAACTCAGTTGGTGTGTGTTCTTCCACAATGTTGGATTTGTCCAGTAATGGTGGAAAGTATGGTCAAAGGTAGTCCACATTGAACACTAGGTGTAGGCCAAGGAACGGTGGAATGTTGAGCTCAAAGGCATTGTCCCCTACAACCTTGGCAATGGTGTACGACCCATATCGAAGTGGGTAATGCTTGCAGTGGGTCCCAATGAGGCGCTCCTTCTACAAATGTAGCCAAAATTTCTCGCCCACTTGGAACTTGTGTGGCACCTGATGTTGATCATGTCGATGCTTGTACTTATCATTGGCTTTGTCCAATATGTCATGGAATTTCCGGTGGATGTTATGAATACACCCAATGAAGATATTATCCCTGTCATCTTTGGACTAGACATGAGTCGAATCTACTTGAGTAGATGCAAATGGCATGGCCACATCAATGGGACATAGTGGCTGGAACCCCAACCCCACCTCAAAGGGGTTTTGGCTAGTTGAGATATGGAGAGCTCTATTGTAGTTGTATTGGACATAGGGTAGGCTTTCATCCCATGCGTGTGGATGCTCTGATTTTTACATGTGTAATATGTGTACAATCATCATGTTGACGACCTCTACTTGGCCATCAGTTTGGGAGTGGAAATACGTGGTCTTAGTGAGCTTGGTATCCAGAATTGACCAGAGACTTGATCAAAATGTACTTAGGAACTTGTTGTCCCAATCTGAGGTAATGGACTCTGGGATCCCAAAGTGTACCCACAATCATTCAAAGAAGAGCTTAGCAGTGGCTTCTGTTGTGATACTCTTCTTACAGACCACCAAAATGGCCATCTTAGAGAATTTTTCGACGACCACGAAAACATAGTCATTTCCATGCTTAGTAGAAGGAAGTCCCAACATGTAATCCATGGATATGGATTCCCAAGGTTGAATAGGAGTAGGAAAAGGAGTATACAGACCTTGTTTCTTGATGGTCGGTTTGGAAATGGCACGAGGAGTGCAGGATCTGGTGTACTTCCCAACATCTTTGGTGAGCCCTAGTATTACACCAAGAGTGCTACAACTCCCAAGGGCTCCTCAACCCTATTTATCAACCCTAGGTTTGTACAAAATTAGAGGTGACAATGTTATATGCACAGTAGATGGGATTCTACTCATGCCACCCTTAACTATGACATTAGATCAAAATTCCTAAGAGACCATTCCTCCTATTGAATTAGAGTGAAAGCTTGCTGATGAAGGTACAATTGAAAAATATTTCTAACCATGAAATGGAAAATGCCATTGACTTGACTTTGTAAATGCTAATTAATTAATTCATGAAAGGAAAAAGGCTAAAGTAATTGCAAAAAGAAAGATATTTTATCTTGCAGCATTCATCAAACTACCAAATCTATTTTACAAAAAATAATCTAATTTATCTTGCATGATTTATCAAACCACCAATCATAATTTTATGTAACATTTACCTACTTCACACTTGCTTGTAAATTAGTAACCTACTTGCATCATATTTGTGATAAACAAACTAAACCTACTCTATTTTTGTAGTGAAGAAAAGGAAGGTTTGGAGTGGCCTAGGAGATGCCCTTGATCATAAAATCACAGTTGGGGGTCATTATTCATCTAGACTAAGTCAAATTTGTAGTGGATATCAAAACAGGTGAAGAGAAGTGGTCCTACAGGTTTTCTACAGGTGTCTGCTACATGAGCCATGTATTGCTACAGGAGGGCCTATAATGCTACAGGAGGGTTTCCGAGAGGGTTTTTAGGTTGGGAATGAGGCTTTTAAGGTATGGAGACATGGATCAAGGTTGAAGCAAATTAATGGAGGTTTGGGTAATCCCCTAGCCAATCTCAGGGTCTCTCAAAGGCATGTCTTGCACTAGAATGAGTGCCCACGGTGTCTTAGATTTTATAGGTAAAATTAATGTGACAACATAATTTTAAAGAATGGCTTAAGAGATGAGAATAAATTATGGAGGAGTCCAAGGTAGGGTTGAGGGAGGTGTCCTTCCCTGCAGATGAACAAAACCTTTTAGTGAACACATGCATCTATTAATCATTAATACAATAATAAGGAATATGATGGAAAATATGAGTTGAATTAAATGACATCTATTATATGCTTCTAATCACTACTCAAATCATATATCTAGCTTATAAAATACAGAAAAAAAAAACTATGAATAAAGGAAACTATCATTCATCTACTTCTAATAAATCATAATGTAATATTCCCAATTAGTCCTAGGCTAATGGGAATATTCAATTTTGTTTTGTTTTCTGTCACATGAATAAAATTGTAAAGGAGGAGCAATAAAACTCCTAAAACAGTAAAATAAATCAATGCCCCATGTGAACAAGGCTAAATCTGGGCTATCTTAATAAAACACCCTTACGTGTGAAAGGGATTAAGACATTTGACTGGGTCAACAGGACCAAATAAATAGCATTTTCTAGATACATTGAACCTCCTTGATGCACAACGCAGATTTAGTTGGAGGCTGCACATGTGAATAGAGCTAAATCATTGAGATGTTTTAGGGTTTGGCAATATTTCTATCTTATAAAAGGAAGAGGATGAAATCAAGAGAAGTTGTTGTTGAATGTATAATATTTTTGAATATATTGTCTGTTTAGCCATATATCATTCTCTTGGTTGTTTAGCAGAGAATAGTGTTGTTTAGCAATGGGTGTTCATGGTCAGGAATCCCACCTCTTCCATTGAGTAGCTCTTGGAGGAGTCTTGCTTGGTCTTGTCCACTATCAGTCATTTGGCCAAGCTTCATCTTCCAACTACAACACAAATCCTATGGAGGGTTTGTTTGTCCTTGTAAGCTGCAGCAAGTGGAGGCTAGATCTATTCAAATCTAGGCCAATCTAGTGCCTCTTTTCAGTGGGAAAGTATTCTATCCCATTGGAAAGGGTGTGTTGGATATTTTGAGCTTCAGATCTACATCTTGGCATTAGGCCAAACTTTCCATCAATTCTACAACATATTTTATCTTCCAGGAATGCATTATCTGCAAGAGGAAAGTTGCAGGGTGTTTTTGGCAACTATTGAGGAGTGATCTCTCGTGTTGGGGATCTGCCCTTCACTGTGGTGATCCATGGATTTTTGTACTGTTCCATATCATATTCAGATCTGATCTGAATACTTTTATATCTTCTTCAGAAATTCTAAATAGATCTGCAGATCTGCTGCATAGAATCTTAGATCTACTCCAGGTGCTTCATGTATTTTTGAAAACCCTAAGGGGTATTTAAAGTAGAGACATTATAGTATATGGATCTGTCATAGATCTGACTATTCATGCATTATCTTGTCCTATATCTAATTTTTAATCTACTGCTGCAGTATACTCTATAAAATAACATTGTCAAGCCTTTTTGCAGTCATTACATGTGTTGCAACACCTCTTTTGAGGAATTTATTCTATTTAGTCTTATATTTCATGTTATACATTGTATGGGCCTCATTATAGATCTGATTTACTAATGTATACTTGAATTTTGAGCCTCCTTATTGGCCTCCTACTGTTGTTTAGCCAAACTACATTATTTCTGAAGCAGTATTGTTTGTGTTGCTTCTTGTTCCCTTTTGGGGATATTACAGTAGTATCAAAGCAATCATCCTGGCACAGCCTGTGCTTCTCTTTAAGAGCCAATATGTATACAGAAGAAGAAGAGCCTCTTAATGACAGATATAAGAGGTATCTAAGAAGAAGACAGAAGAAATATGATTACACAGAAGACAAAGAAAACAAGGGTGAAACCCCTTTATCTGGAAGGTTAAAAAGAGAAGAGTTCTCTAACACT